>VZRR01001425.1:237876-361517 GCA_013398015.1 Oreocharis arfaki | reverse complement strand
GGGAGGGAAGGCGAGGGGGTGGGAGGCCCCGTCTTGTGGGGAGTCATGGCCGCCGGCCGGGCCGTGGGGGAGTGTGGTAAACATCCCTTTCCCTCTCCCTCTCCGTCGTGCAGCCTATGGAATCAACAGCATCCTGTACCAGCGCGGCATCTACCCCCCCGAGACCTTCACCCGCGTGCAGAAGTACGGGCTCACCCTGCTGGTCACCACGGACCCCGAGCTGGCCAACTACCTCAACAACGTGACGGAGCAGATGAAAGGTGCGGGCCGGCGGCGGGGCTCTCGCTGCGGTGTGCCTGCCGCTGTCCCTCGCGCTCTAAGTGACTCCCGTGGCTTCTTGCAGAGTGGCTGTACAAGTGCATCGTGCAGCGCCTAGTGGTGGTCATCTCCAGCATCGAGAGCAGCGAGGTCCTGGAGCGGTGGCAGTTTGACATCGAGTGTGACAAAACTGCAAAGGATGACAAGTGAGTACCACGGTCCCTCCACTCCTGCTCTTCCCTATCCCGAGTACGGGTGCAGGCACAGGATCAATGCTAAAGACTTGTTCCTTCAAACCTTTCTTAGTGTCCTGCCCTCTGTTTGTCTGCAAAACAGTCATATGATTGAACACACAAACAACAATAAAGGGAGACCAACTATCACTTAACTTTTCTAAGGACCAACTATCACTTAACTTTTCTAAGGACTTAAAAGTGTCCCTGCTACTCTAAAAATACTGTAACAAACAGGCTAACAGAGCTTAACAAAGAGAACTGTATTTAGAGGAGACTGTCTGCGCAGTAGAAGTTTTTTCTCTTACCAGAGTTTTCTTATTTTTCCAGTGGACCACGAGAGAAATCTCAGAAGGCAATTCAGGATGAGATTCGCTCTGTCATCAGACAAATAACTGCCACAGTAACCTTCCTGCCACTCTTGGAATCTGCCTGTGAGTATTCTGAACTGCACTAAAGAAATCAAATGCTTTTGAAAAACCTCAGTAACTTTCCAACTTTAGAAAATATTTTCTGGTTTTCTGAGGCTTTTTAATTATTACACATCGTGTACCGTCACGTTTGTGAGACGGCACTTTGATAGGCTGAGATCAGGACAGAACTTCGGGTGGCTTAGCAAACTTGAGCAAATTACTATGTATCCCCTAAGGAATATAAGCTTTCATGAATAATTTGTTCAGATGAAGTGTTATACAGAGCTCAGCTCCACAGCATTTTAACATGTTCAAAAACAAAGTTTACAACACTCACTTTAGAGAACTACAATGGCGTCACATGAATGTAACTTAACTACTTTTTTTTCACGTAACTAGTGTCAGTGTAACTTCTGAAAACCTTGGTCCTGGTCTCAAGTTCCAGAAGATGCACTTCAAACCTTCCATCTCCTTATGCTGAATTTGTTCTCCCTTGCTCCCAGGTGCCTTTGACTTGCTGATATACACGGATAAAGATCTGGCAGTGCCAGAAAAGTGGGAAGAGTCAGGACCACAGTTCATAGCCAATTCAGAAGAGGTTCGGCTGCGTTCCTTCACTACCACAATCCACAAAGTCAACACCACGGTGGCTTACAAGAAGGATTCTGTTCCCTAAGCTGCAGGGGGAAGTTTTGTGTGTGTAAATATCCTGTCACCTTGTATAGTTTCTGTTCATCATGCAGCTAAGCCATGAACCCATCATTACTGTTCTCTTGATGAAGTATGACCCAAAGACAACATGCCTGTCTGTGATAATGTGACACTAGACTAAGCCGGCATCATTGTTAAAGAGGCTTAAAAGTATTCATGGTGATAGTTCAATTCTTAACTTTACCATATGAGCTAAATTAAACCACTGCCTCTGCTAGAAAAACTGCCTAAATCTAGGATTAGCTGCTATAATTGTGTTCAGGTCCTGTAATTTTGTATTTTAAAATTATTTTAAACTGCATTCTGTTAGCAGGCTTAAGTTCTCTGTAGCAATTTTAAAGTCTCATTCCTAGTGTGCCAGTTTTCACGTTAAAAGCCTGGGCTGTTTTAGTACCAGAAATAACCCTAAAATGAATCAACCAAACAATTCTTGTGCCTTTCTACAATGGAAGCATCAGGAAAACTTTAAATACATGAATCCTTGTATTTAATGAGCACTGGGCTCTAGTTCTGGGGACAGATTTGTTCTAAGTCTGTGTGCGTCTGTAGTGTCTGTCCAGCATTTTCTATGTTTGTACTCTTGTTCTACAGAATAAAGCTTTGAGTTTTGTAAGTGTTCCCTAATTCAGAGTCTGCAGTATTTTTTCTTTCAGATGGTTTTATGAATGCTACGTCCTAGTTTATAACTGTCACACAAGTAACACCCAAAAGGAACCCCTCCTTGTGTTGTTACTTAACTCTTCCCTGAGTCTCCAAACAAGTGGAGTCCATATGAAATCCATTAATGGATTAACAGGCCTAAATCTTCAAATAACATTATAAATAGTCACAGTGCCCTAATGATTAAGCACAGTGCCTTCCATATTTTTTAAACAGCACTGGACTCTGCATGTGTTCTTACCCATTTTTGTAGTGGAAGAAATTAGGGATTTAAAACTCTGGAACTTTCAGACTCTTCCATGGTTTTGTTCACTTCCTTCAGTAAATTCATTCCAGCCAGAGTGTTTAACTCTGTTTTTTCCACTCTTTCACAGTGATGTAGAACTTTCTGTTGTAACTTCAAAAGTTTATTTTAAAAACATCAATTACATGTACCCCACCCCATGATTACAACCTTTTGGGGCTTTCCCATTTCCAGGAAATAATTCTTTCCAGCAGTCCCAATCTAGCAGAAGTTAAAAAAATAAAAAAAAAAAAAAGCAGTCCTCTGTAAATCAGGAACACAAAAATCATGTTTTTTAAAAATAAATACAATCTAGGTACTTAAAAAGTTACATTATTCACTGCTAGGGCTTGTGATGCAGTTACAGAAGAATACCTGGTGTTTTCTCTTCCCTGTCAGCACAATTGTGGTGACTGCACCACCCCTTCACTCCTAGAAGCAGGTGCACTTCAAAGAGTGAAGTCTGCAGCAGTGAGCATAAAAAACCCTCATTTTACAGAGATGCAAAAGTCAAATTGCTCCAAGAAGCTCATTCTTGTCCCAAACACAATTTAGGATCTTCTTTTTTAAGAAGGGCCAGCTCAAAGTCCATCTCCATCATCATCTCTCTATTTCTTCTTTTATAGAGGCACCAGCAGTCAAGAGAAGTAGTAGATCACTGCATGTAGATAATGTCCATGAAAGGTACACGTGAAAAGCAACAGGTCAAAGATCCTGAAATTTTCACAAAGACCCTGCAGAATAGGAAAGAAAATTAAAAGTCAGTCATATTCATCTCCCAGGAACCAAGCCTTCATGGAGGTGTTTAGGATCTTGTGCTGATTCCTAAGGGGACCCACACTCTTGATTAGTTTCCCCTACTCTGAGGTCACTTTTGTAGAGTGACAAAACAAGGGAGCCCCTCCTTCACCTCCAATGGCAGTCTGGTTATCCTTAGGAAAGGGAATGAAGGGTAAGGCCGAGAATTAACCCAGCAGGCACTGCCCACCTGACTAGTTGAGCTGACGGATGAGCTGGTTGATTGCTTCACCCCTGTAGCCAGGCTTGCCCATCTCCTTGAGGAACCCCACTCTGTTCCGCGACGCGTGGCGAGCCACCGACAGATGGAAGGGCCACAAAAAGCTGGTTACTCGTTTGAAATACTTTCCAGTTGAGTAGATTTCATGAATAAGGTCTTCCAGGCAAATAATACCACAGCCTCCTGCAGGAGGAAAAAAAAACCAAAAAGAGATGCCCAACTGTATCATCTTTCCTCACACTGCTCCAGAATTGCCAGTCCTCCAGTTTGGCAAGATTTTGTCTCTCTCCACCCTCCCAGGTTAGACTGTAAACTCTCAACATCCAAGTCCTTTCTCAATTGTGTCACCCTCTTCCTCACCTAAATGTTGTTCTATCAGCATGTTGTCTGTCAGAGGCACTCTCTTTTTCTTGATCTTGGCTTGGCCCCGTTTCAGGATGAGCTCTCGTACAGATTTCAGGTTAGGCTGCCTGTAGAGAAACAAAAATCAGATTCTGTAAGAGATACACAATGCAGAGGGAAGCCCCATCCCGCTTCCTCGTGCAGAGGTAGGAAAGTAACCAAGTTATGCCGAGAACAATGAGAAATCCCCTAGATATAAAGCTGATTAAGTTTTGACCATTACTGGAGAAGCACTGGCTCTGTGATACCAGCAGGAGAACCCAGTGACCCCCAAGTCCCAGGAGGGTACGCACCCCCAGGCCACGTAAGGCTCCACGATCCGCAGCATCTTCAGCGACAGCGGGCTCAGCTTAACGAACATCCCAGTGTAATTCTTCCTCAGCCGCAGCAGCTCAATCACTCTCTTCACCCTCTTAGTCACTCCCTTAATACTGAGCCAGAAAAAAGCAACATTTTCAGTAACCACATTTCTCTAATACAGCAACAAAAGGCCTCGGATCACCCGCAAGGAAACGTATTTGTGTTGATCCCACTGCCTTGGCGTAGAAATGACACAGCAAAGGGGAGCAACAATAGAGGAAGGAGCAGGGGAAGTTCCTTACTCCACAATCCGCACGACGAAGGCCAGTTTGCTCTCCTGAGGTGCCGCTGCCTGCCCAGGCCTCTGCTCCATGCGCCTCAGCCGGGTGTCATCCCGGCGTTTGCGCCACGAATCCCGAACGAAAGTCTCCAGGCGCCTGAACTGGATCTGTTTCCCCTTCTGCTGCTACAGACAAAAGGAAAAGAAAGTATCACCCATCCCAACAGTCCCAGAGGTTTGTATCTGAAAGGCCAAATGAAATGCAGAAGTTGTGAACAATGTTCTTTCAGCTTTGGAAGCAATAAGAATACATTTGATTATCTAAGCCAAAGGGAGACAGAACTGAGAGACAACGCATGAATTTACACACAACTATTATTTATGAACAGTGAACAGAAAGTTTTTCCCCAGGAAAAATATAAATTAGGGAAAACAGAGCAAGACCCATGATACTTCTAGGCATAGCTACACACACAGCTCAGCAATGGCTGGGTAAGCCAGAAACAACATCTGGGCAGAACAGATGCTACAGCAATACCCTAGTGTGACTCATAAATACCCTCCATCAGAAAATAACTGCATTTAAAGTCTACACAGGCACACATGAAAAAAAAAAAATTCAAACATTCAAGTAACTATTAAGCATTGCTAATTTAAACAGAGAACATCCAGATCACCTGATAAAAAGTCTTTTCATTATTACTAGAAAATGTAAAGCTCCTTTTTAAAATTAAACAAATGTTTAAGTGCCTCTCCTTAGCTTAGAAATGAGTACATCCCCCTAAGTCTTAGTGTTTTGTCATACAAATAGGACTTGAAAATGCACAGCATTACACAATTATATTTAAGCCACTCTACTGGTTAAGTTAGCACGCAATTTTAAATTAAAGAATTTAATGTTGTGTGACTTCTGTTCTATTTCGCCTTGTAAATCACCCATGAAATTGGTTCGAATTTTCAAAGCAGGCAGACCTAATCAAAGCCTCATCACAAAGGTCATTTTTCTAAAGAGAATCCTGCGGAGTGGCTATTTAACATTACTGCTTCTGCTTCTGCTTCGGAAATACAGCAAGCCACTGACGCTTTTAAAAATGATAACGGAGTATCAAAAACGGCAGAAGTTTTGCACATAATCTCATGGAAACCAGATTCACTGGGAAAGCTTTTAAGACAGACACCTACTGTACTAGCTGGGGTACAGTACAACAGGTCTGAAGCTAGGAATAAGAAAGGTTTGCTGTGCTCAGCCAGTTTGGAAATGGCACAGTATGCACAGGGAGAGTCTGCATTAGAACATGCGCCACGCCACATGCAGAAAAAGGCCTCACCATGACTTTCGGTGCTCTAACAGATAAATAATTTAACTCTAAATGCACCCTCAGAAAAGCACGGTTTCCATGCAGGGTTACAACACAAAGGTGGCTTCAGACAGTGAATTCTCAGGGCAGCACAGACAACTCAGCAGCGCTGCAGTTCCCCGCATCTGGCTGCAAACACCTGATCATCACCGATCCACAGAAACAACTCAAAGTCTCCCATATATTTCCGTTTAAGTGTAATAACCTGTCAAATTCTGTCCTCTTTACAAGGCTCACAGACACATGGAGAAGGTGCTGATGGACTCAAGCTCCCCTCGGAGGTCACCCGAAGATAATCCCTGCCCACTCGCGGCGCTCGGGCAACCCCCCTCGCCGAAGGGGCCGATCACTCGGAAAATTTCCTAGGAATTTCAAGGAATTGCGATTCCCTCCTCCGGAGGACGAGCTGGGGCTGCAGGACCAGGCTCTGCCGGGACCCGCCGTACCTTGCGTTTGTTGAGCAGCGCCTGCTTGGCCTGGGTGGCCTTGATGGCCAGGTACGCCTTCCTCTTCTTCAGCAAGTTCTCCGGCACCAGCGGGATCCGCCGTCTCGGCCTGTAGGCGAGACAACCCCGTCACATCCCGCATCCCGATCCCCCGGGCCGCCCCCAGCCCGGTGGCCGCGCGGTGCCCGCGGATGGCGGCGGATCCCGCATTCCCTCCGCGCCTCCCTCCCGCACTCACTCCTCCAGCTCCGCCATCTTGCCGGGCAGCGCCGCGCGTGCGCCGGGGCGGGGCGGGGCCGCGGCCGCTCCCCCTCAGGCGCCGCTCGCCTTTGCCAGGGATCGCGGAGCGCCGGGAAGCGCCTGGCCCGGCGGGAAGGGACGCGTGTGGATCCCTGCGCTGTCCCAGCGAGATCCGCACACCGCGAGCCCTGGTGAGGAGCGGACATTGGGACACGCGGTGTGGCGGTCGGGTCACCCGCAGGTGGTGCCAGAGCCTCACGCTCAGTTGGGATGGTGTTGGGGTTGTGTTCCCTCCAATTCGCCGTGCACGGTGGAGGAGGGATGTGTGCCTTTACACTCTGAAATAATTTTCTTTACACCGACCACAGTTTCCTCTCACCAGCTGGGAGCTACAGCCTTGCTGGAAGGTTCAGCGGTGCCCGGGTTTCGCTGCTCGCCTCTGTGATGCTGCAAACCTTTACAACACTAAATGAGCCCACTTCTGTTCAGACACCGAAAACTTGAATTTCCGTGTTTAGAAACTCGATCCCAAATGCCACGAAGCACACAGCCCTAGGCGAGCAAACCCAGCTCCCCATCAACTTTTGGATACGAGATGCAAAGCAACGAACTTAAGAAATAAATAATCTGAAACTTTCACCGAAACAAATCCATAGCTACATAATTTTCACCCTGACTTATAAAAATAGCTGGAATCCCTGGTAGCTGACAACAGAAAAAGTGGTCCATTTAAATCTACAAATGAACGCGCTTTATTTAACAGGCGGGAAATGCAAACAGGCTCTCGGGTATTCCATTATTAATGGCAAGGAAACAATAAGTAAGTAAGTATTTGAAGCGCTGTCGCTATGAAATGTCACCCAGCACAGCAGCATTCCTAGGCTGACTCGTTAAACTTTAACCGGTAGTTAGATTGTTTTAACTAATGGATATTCAAATATCCCTGTTTGCAGGGATACCCAACGTGCTGCTGTCTCATTTTCCTAGACAGCAACAAGTTGTACACTGGCCTTCAGCACTCTGAACTCCTGCATGCAAAATTTTAGGGCTCCGATTCCAAGAGCCAAGTCAGGAGATGAAGTGGAATGTCAGAAGTCCATGAAACTTCTTGCCTTGTTTTCGCACTCCACGGGTATAAAAACCCATTAAATTAACTTCAAATCCCACAAAATCTTTATTGATGCTGCGTGCAGTCTCAAAACAGCAAAAGAGCTTGAAGTCCATCACTCTCATCATCGAACCATGCCCCAGTCTGAAATCTGTCTGTAATAAATTCCCTATAAAAGGAGCCAAAGGAATTAAATTTTGTTTATTTCACCAAACGGTGATCTAATCTTGGGAATATTTTAGTAAGGAAAGTACCTTGTGATCTTAAATCATACCCATTTTCAGATCAT
Organism: Oreocharis arfaki; assembly: GCA_013398015.1. Classification (NCBI taxonomy): domain Eukaryota; kingdom Metazoa; phylum Chordata; class Aves; order Passeriformes; family Paramythiidae; genus Oreocharis; species Oreocharis arfaki. Next base: position 353,518 of record VZRR01001425.1, on the reverse strand, counting down.
TTAAGGAAAAAGTTTATATGATTTGGAAAGATGCCCAGGAACTACTCCACACACACACTCAAACCACTAATTAATAGAGAGAAAAGCTGGGTGATCCAAGACTTTCTTTCATGAAAATGGCAATCATATGGAGATAGACTAATATTTCATATTTTTGAAAAAAAAATTGACAGATGCATGGGTTTATTCTTTTCAAAATAAGCTTCCTTAAGATAGGCATTTTTGTGAGAAATCCTGCAAATTGACTGCAAAAGGACCAATCTGGGTATAATGAAGACACGTGGATGAGACTAGTGCAGGTGTGCACCCTCAGTTAGTGGCACCTAATATGTCAGATTCCAAAGGCTAAAAAAATAAAACTTGTCTTTGTGTCTCCCTGGAAAAAAATGAGTGGGGCAAAACAATCCATTCTTTAGTGCCACTAATTTACCAGCATTAATGGAAAATAGTCCAGTTTCAAAAGCTCAGTTTTACAACAATTATTGTAAATACTTGCCTGGTAGAAAAGCAGACTAAACCCCGGGCACTACTAACAGTTATTGTCCCTGGAAATTATATCTGGAGTTTTAAGTTATGAATATTAAATTACAGATTTATATCCATCAGAATTTTCTGACATTTTTTAAAAGACTAGTGGTACCTATTTACAAGTTTCCAAGGTGAAACAGTTGTAAGAATTAAAATGTAACTTAATTTTGTTCTACTTCTAATGCACTTGTAAAGGCCCAGCTAATGAACCTGAAATAGAGAAATGGTTTTTCAATTACAATAAACAGCAATGAAAATAATTTATTTTTCTGTCTTGTCTGCAAGAGAATGCACAGAGTGTCTGCAATTTGAATGTACTACAAATTTAATTGTATCTTTAAAGAGAAGTGGAGGTAAAAATAGGCATCATTATATATGGTCTCCACAGGTCTCCATGACCTCTCTCCTTCTTCCACAGGGATGAAAAGCTGCATTTTATTTGGGAGAAAGACCGATTCAGTTATGTCTGGGATGAAAGACAGTGAGAACAGAATAGGAGTCTTTCCCACATGCAGTAATTGGGAATCCTACCCCCTACTAGATTACTTTTTAATTGAACCTTTGAGATAATTATGCCATTTAGGTTGTGGAAGCATATTAATAAGTACACCACAGCATAAACTATTCATAAAAATACTAGAGACTGGGGAGCCATAAAATGAGATGGAATGGAATAGCCTAATTAGGAAGTTTATCATGTCAGTGTAGACAACTTAATAGGAGATGGTTTGTACAGACAGAATATGCTCTCTGTCCTAAATGTCAGTGATTCTGATACAATGGTGGTGGGTGGTGGGCAATGACTTCTACTCTTTTTTTTATAAAAGAAAGCATTTAATCATTTTATGGCTCTGGTTACTGACACAACTACATAAAATCCTTTTGCAAGTTCAGTTTTGGAGCCTAGAGAAACAACAGGCTGCTGTTGTTTCAGCAGAAACAACAATCAGAAGAGGATAAAAACACCGTAAGTGAGAAGTGACCTGCATTAATTAATATAAAATCACAGCAGAGTATTTTCACTGGTTTGTAGCAAGGCTGAGCCCTGAAGGAAGCTGGGGCCCTGAGTGCTGTGACAGTGCACAGCAATAGGGCTATAAAGGTCCTCTCCCTTTTTTCCCTGTTAATTTACACAGAGAAAGTTCTGATTGGAACATTGGATTTTGCCTGCAATTATTAGTGACAACTGCCCAGTCAAGATAAAGCTACGGAGCATTGGTATTTGGCCAGGAAATACCAGGCAGGGAAACACAGAGCCCAAGGGATGTAAGTGGTCACCTGCAGCTTTATCCCAAGAGAGGGGCTGTGTCCATCCACACAGCAGAAACAAAGGAAAAGAGGAGGTAGTTGCAGGATTTTCCTCATGTCACAGCAGAAGATGTTATAAGGCTGAGTGCTAAGGCAGTGAGACAGCAGATAAAAAGCAATAAATAAAAGTGCAGCAGTGATTCACAAATTTTTATATGAAATGACAGGCTCCAACCTAAATAATAAGCTTGGGAGTAGGATTTTGGAATTATGAGAGATAGATAAAAATATCAGCTTAATGCTTAGCACAACAGAACAGTAATTGAAAATTATTAGGGAAGGGGCAAAGAACAAAGCAGAAACTGATTCCACAGTGTAGCCCCTCACATCCACATTTTGGATGCCCCAGCTTTGGTCAGTCATCTTTCTTCCATCTGTCCATCCCATACCTCCACCCACCTTTCCCCAAGACAGACTTGGAAAAGGTTCAAAGAATGAAGATCAAACACAGGGAATAGTTTCCATCTGTGCAGCAGTTACATAGACTGGACCGGCCAGCTGGGAGAAAGGTGTCTGAGGGAAGATAAAACAGTCGGTAAAATGATAAATGCTGGGATAATTGCTCCCTCTTTCTTTCAGCACAAGAGGAAGGGAACCTCGAAAGAAGGTAGCAGGAGGCAGGTTCACAACAAATAACGTGGTTTTTTCAGCACGTGAACTTGCAGTGAAGGCGCAGAGCTCTTAGCCACCGGAGGAGTTATGCATTCCAGCCATGCATCCCCATCCACCTCCTGCCTTCCCAAGTGGATCTGGCCTTTCTATTAGCTCAGCTCTAAACTTTCCATTCAACTGAGATCTATCCCATTTTGTATTTATCCTTGCTATTGTAGCACAACTTTAGAAAAGGCAGACAGAAATCAGTTTCTTTGCCTGCATACAGAAAGGCTCATTTAAACTGAATGCACGCCCTTCTCCCCTGTTCACCTGCACTGCGTCCCATTTTCCTGCCTTTGAAGTCCATCCTCTTCAGTCCTTAAAGAGCTTTGGATAAATGAATCCTGTTCCTGCAGTGATCCATTATCAGCACTGCCTAAAAGCTAGAAGGATGAGGCAAATTTGCTAAAAACCTGAGAAGAGGTGGAATAAGTGAGAAGGGAATGAAGGAGCTGTGCAGCTCCAGGTAGCACTGCCTGGACCACAGCTGTGCAGAGCACCTGCAGCAAGCAAAGCCCAGTTGCTTGGTTCCAGCAGCTTGGAGCATCACTGTCCAGTTGTAACAGTGATCAATCAGCTGACAGACTGAGACTGCAGGGGCACTCCATCACCTGGAAAACAGGAGTATGAGATGAGGGGAATGCCTCAACAGGAATAAACCACAGAAATCCAAAGCAACTGTGCTTCTTCTCTGTGCTGTGCTCCGCAAGACTTGCTTCTTCCCTGAGAGTTTTCCACAGCCCCCGGCAGGATCAAGGCCCTTGCGTATCAAGTGCTGTGTTCTCACATCTGAGAGAGTTTCTGACTCAAGAGCCTACACTGAGGAAGAGCTAATAAAGAAAAACCAGGTTCTGTTTCCAAACCAGTCAGCAGGATAATAAGCCTGTCTTGCTTGTTTCAATTTTCTATACACATATTGATGATACTGTAAATTATTTTTTGATGTGTTGTATAGACAAAGCAAAAGATCCATCATCTTTTTTTCCTATTTTTTAATAGTAAGAATAAGCTTCTTCCTGTCAGTACACAAACCCAATAGTGAAAGAAATCACTCGGGTGCAGGTGTGCTTCAAACAAATGTTAATTATCAAAATTACCAAATAATTGTCAAAATGTTAATTCTCAAAACAGTAACTCCCTCCTTGGCATCTGACACACTGCAGTTGTAGCTTAAAAACGCCAGCAAACACATGCAATTTTTTTCTTTAAACCAGTTTTGTCAAGGCACTGCCTAATGTAAGAGCTGGTGCTATGTGATGAGGCAGAGCTAATTAGGCAGGTAGATTTTATCAAAGAAGAGAAGGCTCTTAAATCTGCGGCAGAGGGAAGAACCTGACCTACTTTGTGTGTATCCTGGTGCTTTCATTTTAGGTGTTTTCACAGTCTTCCTAAATTCCCCATATAGCCAATGTAGAAAGGCTTTATGTATTTTCATACTGCTTAATTTAATTGCTTTAACTCAGGTTTCAGTATCTCCCTGTCAAAGAAAAATCATTCCTCACAGCCTTTTAGACAGAAAATGGAAACCAATACCTTTAAATTCACTCCATTCCCAAATCTTGAAATCTCTATTCAGAAGCGCTTTAATATGAAGAAAGAATGGGAAATGATGGCTTCTCCATCTCTCGTTCTCTTCAGCTCCAGACTGGCTCCCTTTCGGGGAGATAAGCTTGAATGAAAACGCGTTATCTGCAGGATTCAGCGCAGAGATAACAAGGTGCAGTGTAATGGATTGTCAGAATGCACTGCTGCAATGTGATCCTGCTTCTGGTGTCAGGAGGAATGTGGGTCAGGAAGAGGTGCCCGTTCTGAGGCTGGGGCTGGAGCTCAGTTCCAGCGATTTACCACAGCTGTTTCCAACTCCTGGCAGGGCAGGCCCTGGCACCCTCCACTCCTTCCTTTTGTACCCTGATTTCTATGTGAAAAAGTGCACATGCAGAGCAGGAAAGAGTCAGGAAATATTCCTGCCACGTCCTAGTGAGGCCTAAGAACTGCAGGCTACATTGCAGCACAGACCTGTATAGCCCGGGATGTGCTGTAGCCCCAGTATTTCATTCTGATCTAGGTAAGGATTTAATTTAAAGAGGTCACTTCTTCATGGATACTTCAAAACCTGGAAGGCACTGCTGGAATGCAACCCTGTTATCTGTTTGTAATGATCTGAAGACACCTGGATTTAGTGGTGTTTTATTATTATTACTATGGATCACCCACCAGATGGTTTCAATAAAAATACTCCAGATGATGAATAGCACATGAATTCCTCACATCACTTTAAGGGTTTCCTTTTCTGAATTCTCACTGTGGAAGTGGTCCCTTGGGCATGTGCTTTTTCGTTGCTGATTCTCTTCTCCAGTTTACAAGACACCACATCTACAAGCTGCTTCCTGAATAATCACATCTACCTCCGAAGTGTGGACACTTCTGCCAGTACACACAGGCACTTCCACTGCTTTCTCTTTCTACAAACCGAAATTCACTGGAAAATTAATGTAAGGCTTCCCATATGGAGCTAAAAGGGAAATTTGGGGGATTTAGTGGAACAAATGGAAATATTTTTTTCTTCATTCAGCCCTAATTAAAATTAATATCACTTTGGCTCCAACTAACCCCACTGACTGTAAGGAAATGAGTAGTTCAGACTAGCAGCTCGCTGAGCTGAGATGCTGCTGCACATATGGTCCGTGTGATCACGGACTGTTCCTGAGAAGAGCCCAGATGGGTTACAGCAACCCTGCAACAGAGACAGCCATGCTTTAGCCTCACTTGTTGTTGTTATAAACTTGTTTCTCAGTTTCACTCTAAACTATGAGATACTTGTCTATTGTCTCTTTTCACCTTAGGCATAGTCTCTTCAGCTTGACTGTAATTCCTCAGCGCTTTCTTGCAGCCTCTCTTTTAATGACACAAGTTTTAGTATATCAAAGAAGCCTGACCAAGAACTGTGCATCTTTAACAGACCTCTCCAAACATGTCACATCCTTACTGCAGCAGTGGCATTAATAACCCCTGTCACACCTCACAGTCCTTTGGGAAACTGCACTATCTGCCAGTAAAACTTCTCTTCACATTATTTCCTAAGTGGTCACAAAAATACATACAACAGGAAATAGTCTTCCTGTTCTTTTTTTACCTCAATTTTGAATAGAAATACGTTTTGTTGTTTGTATGCTTGATAGGTTCTGTGGCTGCTGCTCATAAAGTGTGAAATATTCCCCTTTATCCCTTCCAAATTCTATTGAAAGCAAGTGCTTAAGATACTGTTCCCCTGAGCTTAACCCATTTTAATAAGTTTTAGATGCTTACTTGGTTTCTATAATTTATCATCCATCTCCTAAATCTTTCCTTGCTTTAGCATACCCTTTGGAAGACATATGCCCAGAATATATTAAGAAAAATAATTACCAGTGGTGGAAATATAACAGTTTAAAGGCATTAAATGGGAATTACTGGGCTTCTGAAATGCAAAGCACGCACCCATGCCAATTCTTTTGCTGGAGAAGATGGGATATAAGTAAGAAACTGAGGGGTTTTTGTTTGTTAGCAATCCAAAGTCTTCAGTTCTAATGCTGATGTTGGGCAGAAATTAAATGTGGTATCTGTAGCAGAGGGTTTATTCATGAAGCATGAGAATATCAGTCTATTGCAAGCCAGCACAGTTTTGTACCTAAAAAATACCAATAGCTTCTCATATTTTTGTATTTTTGGTATCTGAGCACTTCATAGAGATTTCACACTGCACTGACTGGAGAGAGTGAATCAGAAATTCCACCACTGCTCTAGAGCTCCCCTTCCTTCTACAAATGCATTTTCAGCTGAAATGGCCACATGTTCTGACAGTGTGTATTTCGCTAATTTCTGTCGTCAAATGCTGGATCTTTATTATACTGACTGTAAAACAGGATAAAAAAATAGAACTGTGTTAAATCTTAGTTTATATAACACTAATTTAATAGGGAGCTATTAAAGCACAGCTAAAATAGAAGCGTGCCCTTTAGCCCAAAACTTAATTTCAGCTGAACTCGTGTTCTTTCCAACATAACAGGAGGCCCATGCTAATTCTGTAAAAATGAACTTTTTAAGTTACACCTACTTATTAGTAGCATTTTCATTAGGACTGACAAAAAAAGAAAAGGAAAAAGTAAAAAAGGAAAAGCTTAAGCTTAAATCTTTAAGCAAAAATATTCTCACAGATATATTACTTGCCTAGGAAATTATTCACTCTTAAAAAGCTATTATTTATCGGGATAGTCATAATTCTTTGCAATCTTTCCTTTTTTCATTTTGGTTGTTTGAAACATGCTACTTTTGAGAAACTTAGTCTCTTGGTTTCACTGAAATCTGAGTTAAGCAGTTTCTTGGGAGAGAATTTACAATGCCATAGGTGCTCTGGTTTGTGTTAAATTAAGTGTAAGTAACCCAGGTGATCCCACGATCAACATGACAGCTGGACACAAAGATCCCATCTCCACAGGTGGGCAGTGAAAGCCCAGCCTGTAATGAAGAAATTTATTGCACACAGTAGGTAAATGTTTGTTGTACCAAGTCTCAGAGTTCCTCCTCTATTATTTTTTCCACAATCTCATTAAAACTGGATTATGGCTTAATATTGCTTTTTTGCCTTAATATTGCACTTTGCCTGCCCAGCAGCACAGCGAGACTGTAAGTTAAGATTTTGAAACACTTTCACACTGACATAGATGAAATGACCCTGAATTCTTGTGGGGGCAGAACAAGAGAAGGAATAGATGACCACAGAAGCCTGGCAAGGATGAAAATGATCCTTGGCTTTCATAGTGGGACTGAATATTCAAAAAGGGACCAAGGAAGCATGGAAGAAGCAGCTCTAGAAATGCATCTTCACTTACCAAATGTTACTGCATCAGTTAAGAAATGTTTACAACCAAATAAGCATTGGCAAAGAGCTCTGTCTCCCCAGAAAAGGTCTCCATTTCTCTAGCTGACTCAAGGGTCACTTGAAACTGAGGAAAAACCTGCTGTGGTGACCAGTTCTGTGCAGTTTATCACCAGCTGTAGGAATTTCCCATAATTATGTTCCACAAGTAAATTACCATCAACATAACAAACACATCCAGACATTAAACATGAACAGAGAGGCATCTGGGATCTTTGAAGAGACAAAATGTAATGTGATTAGAGTTGCTCTGAAGATAGCCATGAAAGAACTTCCTGTTTGAGAGGATTTTGCCTACATCTTCTACCAAGAATAATACCAAACAATAATTGACATTTCTGCAGAGCCTTTGGCCCAAGGGGCTTACAGAACAGAAGTGGAATTGTTTCCTAGTTACCCAAGGTTTTGTTATGTTTTATGATCAGGGCCTCAGAGTCAATGCTCCAACTTGAAGCTGTGCCTCTTGGTAGGGCGGGATGGTGCTGACATCACGTCACCCATGGGAAAAGTTGGGAAGACTGTGCCTGGCAGACAAGATGTCCATGGTCATTCACCCACTAGGATATAATCCAAATCCCTTGGGGCTGGTGCAAGGAGACCTGTTTCACCTCTTGTGCTTTTCACACAGGAGTTAAAGGCCATAAGAGCAAGACCTAGCTCCAGCTTCTTCCTCCATCTCTTCCCAGCAACCAAATTTCAAGTCTGAGCACACTCCTGTGGACTGTTGTCTCTGTTTGAGAGCAAATTAATTACAGGCATATTGGAAATGAGAGCAAATTAAAATCCTCTTGCTTTATGTATATTTGCATCCTCTGGTCTGAATTTCCTGAGAGAAAATGGACAATTAAAACTACACAGAATTCCTTCCGAGCTGCAAGTAGCCGTGCAAGAGCTGGCACACGGCTGCGAGAAGGCAGCCAGAAACTTGTGAGGGAATAATCAAAAGGACTGACAGGGAGCACCATACACTCACAATGTGGATCTGGCCACAGGCAGCACGGAGCATGCAGCCAGGCCAGTAAGGGCCACAGGTGCCAACAGCTCAGGGAACCAAAGGATAAATCCCAAAGGAAAAAGTATCTATATCTAGGACATGGGCGTCACTCGGTGAAGGATCTGGACAGATGAGTCCTAGGGGACTTTGCTGCATCTGTGCAAAATATTTCTGCAAATCCTGCTGTGAGCAGCTGGGGACGAATCAGGGATTGTTCCTGTGCCTCAGCCACCACCCAGTTTTTAAGCTAGAACACTCCACTTTTGTGGGGTTTGTGCTAAAACAAGGACTTCTAACTGGCACATTGACAATGAAGACTTGTATCTCACTCTGATGCTGTTACAGGGAGTGATGGACTATTTATCTGCGGGCAGCACTGCCAGGAACCCTGCCAGCTCAGCTTTTAGGGTCCCATGTGAGCTGGAAGGGTGGTCTTGTAAGGGCAGATTCCTCATAGGAGAGGAATCTTCTTCCAGGTCCTGCCCAGATACAGCAGGGCTGTTCACAGCCTGGCCAGGAATAGAAGATTAATGCTCCTTCCCACTGGCTTGCATGTTCTTTTATCTTACCATATATCTAGGAACAACATACCTGAAGCAATAAACTCAATTTTAAAAAAGCCAGGGGTAAGGTATTTACTGTTAGTATGTGCTTTTCCTCAAAGATAAAAGGTTAAACTCTTCCCAAAGTATCTGAACACCAAAGACAAAGCTGCTTTTGTGACAGAAAGCTCAGTGAAGGTGTGGGGCTTGACTCTTGTGGATACTGAATTCTCTTCTCTGAGCTCACAGCCAAGAACTGGACACTCTAGGAGAGCCTGTAAAGCACTGCTCACCCACTATATAAGGAATAGATCTCCAGGCCTGCAACATCAGCAAAAGGAGGAAGACATACTAATAAAGTACTATAAACACAGAAGTGTTTATAGGACATGTTATATAACACTTCTCCTCAAGCTTTGTGCTTTCCCTGAGCTGACAAACACCATGGAACGTTTTATCTCTCAGCCTCTTTATATTAAAGGGAATCTAATTTTAAGAACAGAAACTGGGCCAGTATCTTATGATTTAAAGCCACAAATTAACATTCATATGAGCAAAGAGTTTGCATCGTGTTCTATTTCCTGTTTCTATCCTACCTTCCCCCCTCTAAATATTATGGGGTTTTTTTTCTGTTTGCAGACTAATGCTGAAAGCAGCAGTTGTTCCAAAATTTCAGAATGCATTTAAGAGAGAAAAAATATATTTTTCAAATGCATTAATTGGAGAAATACACTTAAAGGCTTAAGTAATTTTTATGATGGTTGAGGTAATAGATGGCATCTGCTTTTCTTTGCAAATAAATGTCAAGTAGCAAGCCTACAATCCTAAAAGATGTTAACAGCTGCTAACCAAAGAGGCCAGAAGTTGCAGTGGAATAAAGTATTTTCTTAATATGTTGTAAGGAAGACAGTCTGGCTTTGCCTGGTTAACAGGAGGAGATGAAATTGGATCCCCATGTAATCCTCAAGTTGAAAGAAAATGCAACTACAGTGAAACCTCATCCCAACCCATCCGAAAGAGTGAACACAGTAATGATGCTGCTGTCTCAAACAAGTCCAACTTCCATGTTAAATATAAGACAATAACACAAATGTTTTGGTACAACAAAGGGTTTTACCATTTTCTCCAGAAAGAGGCGTGTTTTGATAAATAGAATTTCTACCTCTGGGCTTTAGGGACAGTTTGTGTAAATAGTTTGATTTATAGTTGCTGGGTCCTGTGCTGGAAAGGAAGAGAGGGCCAGCCACGTAGGAAGTAGCCAACAACAAGCCCGTGCTGTGGGAGTGCATCCCTGGAGTACATGCATGGGAGGGAGCCAGCTTTGTAGCACTGCGAGAGGTTCAGCTGGCAGCACACCAGGAACATTTTGCTCCCAGCTCGGATTGAGTATGGGAAGAGGTTGGAAAATAGAGCACCTTCACAATATGTCATTTCTCATTGTAACTAAAAGCTGTCATGGCTTGAGGGAAGAATGTAGGGGAAAAATGGAGCAGGAAAGAAAGCATACGGACAACACAGGAGGAGAAAGAGTGCGACAATATGGAAGAAAAAAGGAGAAAAGGGTGATAGAGTAGGTGGACAAGTTAAAAGAGAATAAATAGGAGGAAGGAAAAAGGAATAGGAAAGGAGAAAAAGATCAAAGACTTTGGAAGTGGAGTGGATCAAAGACTTTGGAAGTGACCATGTTTGGGACCCAGCAGGGCTGCTTGCAGGAGCAAGTCTTTATCTGGTCAACTCAAAGGCCTGCCTGAGCTCCTTTTCACCCAGCCCAGCCTTATGTTAGGTTTTGCTGCCCACACGTGTCAGGGTCTCCATACAAAGAGCTCCAGGAGGGAGAACGTGTGAGGGCTCAGGCAGGGTCTCAGCCAGGAGGTGACACAGCCATTTGCACCTGAGGAGTGTGTGTTTCACAGGTCATTTCCTCTGTGGACAATAGTCTTACCCTTTCACAGATAAAAGATACAGAACTGATAATTTGCACTGCTACTCCCGATCTACTCTGACTCTGATTTCCCTGTTTTTCACAGGACTCATCTCTTGATTTCTTCAGTGGATACCTTTCCTGCACTTTCCTTTCCTTACCAACGCTCTTTTATAGCCTGAAAAACTCAGCTTTAGAGGTGAAAGGAGAGTTGCTCCCCAGTATCTACTGGAAGCACAAGCTTGCCTCTCCTCCCGAGGGTGTGGGGAGCACTGGTTCCCAGTATGAACCCAGCACAACAGGACGGGCAGGGAAAGCTGAGCTGGGGGCAGCAGCAACGCCTGGCGTCAGGCTGAAGTGCAGAGCTGGCCAAGGACAAATCCGTCTTGTGATTGCATTCAAGGCTACAAAATCTGCTTTTGTTTCCACAAGGAATTAAAACAAACCCTTTCAAACATTTCTGTGACAGAGAATTGTGTTGAAACATCTGTTTTCTAGCTGAAGATAATTTTTATTACTCTCTTAGTTTGGATATGACCAAGGACTCAGTCCTAGATCCTTCTAATGAAATATTTTGTTGTGGAAGACCATGGCTGTTTGAACTGACCTTTTCCTCAAGTTACTGCTCAGATATGATACATTCAAAACACCCAGGAAGTAATTGAAAATTCTTTTTGTCTCTACAGTGTATATACCAAATAAACTACCTTGCATTCCCCAAATAATGAAAAATGAAAAAAAAGATGCCTTTTATTAAATTGTTGATTGAAAAATAATTTGGCTGATGCATGATTAAAGCATACTTCACAAGCTTCCATTTCTTTATTCAAGGATGAGAAGAAAACCTGAAACATTTTTCAAGCTCTATTTCACAAGGGTTAATTTCGTTCTTGGCAATGAAACTGAAAATTATTTCAGATTCAAAGAAGGGCTGGGCTAGGAGAGAAAGAACCAACTTACAGGAAATGCAGCTTTTGGGGTGACACCTGAGCATGTTGTCTTCTGAGCTGCTGAAAACATTCCACATAGGAAAGAAATAATAGGTACTGGGGTTCCAGCCAGCACCAGAAATAGAAAAAATGGAGGTTCAGTGGGGGTACAAAAATATGTTTCATGCTAATTATTTTTTTCCCTTATGTTTCATCTATAGAAGTAATTTAGTTTTGTAAAAACCTTTTTTCAAGGGGTCTATTTAGGCACTCACTGTTAAAACCAGCAATATGAACCTACTTATTTTCATCACTGTTTTAGTTCAAGCAAAATTTTTAAAATATATATATTTCAGATTTGTAAGTTCTCCAAATGGGCTGCTACATTATGATGAAAGTTATTTTGAAATATTAAAAAAAAATATTGCTAAGGATTAAGAATCTGCAAAGAAGTGAACTGAAGACTTCCTGCTTTTTTTTATTGAGAAGCCCGAACTTTAAATTTCCATGGCTGTATTTCTTATCCCCTCAGCTGTGGAAGTCTTTGGAGTCCAGTAGGGATTCTAAGGATAAACACGGTGAACATTTTGTCTTTGCTATTTCCTCAGAAGCAGAGAACATAACTTTAGAGAAAGAATTACTTCTGTGATCTGTCAAGTCATTTGAACATAAGGAATAATATTAAATATTTCCCAGAGGAAAACAGATTTCAAGTCCATTAATTTGGACAAACTGTTGTTGTGTCTTCTTGATGTCAAATCTGCTGTAGGAACTTGATTTCAAGAATGGTCTTTCGTGGATCCTGCTCGAGGAGTTGAAATTTGAGCTGGACAGAAAGAAAATGTCTAAAAGCTTTCCCAAAATGTAAATATTACTTTTGTAGCCTGTTTCCAAACACCTATCCATACAGCTTTCGTTGATGCTTCACAGCCAAGCTGAGCTCACACAGTGCTAGGCAGCTCCTCCTTGCCCTCAGCTACAGGCATGGAGCCACTGGAAAAGAGGGAGGAAACCAGCAGGAAAATCAAATCCATGCTTTCTTGTTCCCTTCCCCTCCATGGCCAACTGACACCACACAAGAACCTCTTAGTGCTACCCCCACACATACACCATTCCTGGTGCTTCAGCTGGGAAGTGTCACAGCAGCAAACAGCACAAACCAACCTAAGATATTGATGCCTTGGGTTTTAACTTGTATATTTTTCAAATCCTGTACTGCCTAGAGTGTAACTCTGAAGTTTCTTGTAGCCTGTTAGCTGCTGCTCTCTCAGGCCAGACAGACATAACAAAGCCTCTCCAGGCCTGCCCTCCAAGGACACCCAGACTCTCCGAGGCCCAAAATACGTAAACCAACATCTCGAGGAGGGGGGTAAGCTTGGAAAAATTACATCATTAACTGAAGCTTTAATTGGAGAATTAACCCTGATATGAAAATGGACCAAACCTATAAAAGTGTGAAGAGCTCGTGACTCGTCGTCCATCTTGGGGTCCATCTTGGCAGTAGCCTTTGGCTCCCCAGGGTGTACCTTTGAAGGCCCTTCAAATAAATACCTACCTTTATTCCTTTATTCCTGTCTAGTCTCTGTTTCTAAGTAACCACTCAAGGCATCAGTATGATCTGTGTTTTTGGAATACTGGAGAACTCAGGAGCACAAGCCCATTCCTGAAGTCTTTGCAGAAAGTGGTTTCACACAATGCCCTTGTCAGACTTGCAATGAGATGACCCAAGTGGAGAACAGAGTCTGGGCTTTGCCTTAGAATCAGAGAAGCACCCGGAAGAGTCCCTTCCCCACAGGGGCACAGCAGTCACACACCCAGATCCACTGCTTTCTTCCAAAAATGTCCCTGTTGGGACTGCGAGACTGACACAAGCTTAAATCTCTTGTCTGCCCCACACAACACTGCTGGCAATGTGTTCCTTCTCAGGGCAGGGTGTGATAGGCAGAAGGTCATAGATTGATTTTGGCATACTAGCCTAAGCTGAGTAAACTTGGAACGTTTTAAAAAACAACAAGATAAAAAGCATTTTAATAAAATAAGCAGCATCTCTACAGGTCAAATTTCTACCTAGATCTCACTCTCAGAAAAAGATAGTTCAGAACAAAAGGCTGTTGTTTCTCTCTCGTGTGTGCTCCCACTATTGAAAAAGCCCAAGTCAAAATTTCCAGACCTAAGTGCCTAAGCTCATAAATTAGATGTCAGGCCCCCATACCAGATTTCAGGAACTTGCAAATAACCAAGAGCAGGAGGCACTGACCCCACTGAGAGGCAAGCTGCTGCTTCAGGTGCCCGAGGTGACTCTGCACGAGGCTGGGCCCTGGCACAGACCTGTACCCACTGCCAATGCAGCCCTGCCCCAAGCTCCCCTCTCAGGACAGGATGGTGCCATTTATTTTGGCTGTAAAAGAGGCTGAAAAGAGAGAGCCTAAGAGATGTCAGAAATTAATAGCTTCTCAGATCAAGGCTCCAACCAGTTCAAAAAGCTTTTGTGCTGACAGTAGGTTGTTTTCAATGCTAAGAATGAAGTATTTATCTTTATCCTTTGAAGCTGTGCCATTCATGCCAATAAAGACACAAGAATCCTGAAAGGGATACTTACTAAAACAAAATGCCTGTTCAAAATTAATATATTTTTCTGTTTGAAACCACAGTGTACACAGAGATCCTTTGGAGCATTTTAAAGACAAAAGCAAGAAAAATAAAGAAAAAAATTTAAAACCATTCTGTTCCTATGCACCAAGCAGTAATAAAAAATAGAGAAGTTATGTCAAAGTGAACCACTAAATGGGTACGCTTTTTGTAAATCTAGCCAATACAAATTTCATAAAACTTTCCTTGTTAGACGTACAAACCATCCACTAAAAGAATAACATTGTCAGGCCATAATATTATCATTTGCACTGCTCCAGCTGAATGTGAAGTTGCCTTTTGCATTGAAACAACAATATCAGGTATCAGAAGGCCGTGTCCAGACCCATGACAGCACACTCCATGAAGGCAGCCTGACACTGGGAGGTGAAATCTTAATTACAGAGGTACTGCTGAGGTAGTATTTTCTTCCAAGCATTAAGTTACTGGTGCACTGAAATTATTAAAAGGGCAACTACAAAAGTGAATATCAGTTTACTATGGTTTCCTAACAAAAATAATAATTAATCCTTGCACACTGTGCTTGTATTTGGAAATTTAACTTGGTCATTCAGGTTTTTACATAGCATTTAGGAATGGGTTAGCCGTTGCAATAATTATTTTGGGGTGTCCTCACTTTTTGCTCAGTATCTGCTAAATAGCAGCATATTAAAAATAGTTCAGATTATGGATGTTAAGATCAAGATCAACAAACAAACCAAGACTCATTATTAAATTCCCACAATGCTTTTATCATCAAATTTCAGAGTCAACAGACTTGTAAGCATCTGGCAGCTGCACAAATGACAAATCATGACACAAAACCTTAGCTGATAGCACACGAAGGTGACACCCCAGGGCATGGTGAAGGTCACAGTGGCAATTTATCTAGAGTGTAACTCTCTTTGTTTTCTGTCATATTTATATATTTGGAACTTTAGGATAAAGGAAGTGAATGCTGAGGCTGTTCTTGAGCATAAACAGTAAAGCATTTACAGGGACCACTCTCTACCTGCTTCGTAATTTCCCAAGAGGTCACAGAGGTTATCACAGGTCTGTGCCTTGTGCCACAAACTACCAACTTGTTATTGTGTGTAATGTGTAAGAGTCATTGTTGTGAAGTGACCCATGTTCAGATTGCTCACAAATATGCAGTGGCAGGCTCTTACCAGCGTGAGTGATGTCCGTGTCTGCTGGACTGAGTCAATCTTTCTTCAGAACTGCAGTGACACAGGGCCACATTTTGAGAAGAGCCTCATGCCCAAGAACTGTCATTGAAGCACTTAAACAAAAGCATTTTATGTGGTTTATGACCACACCACAGTTACTCACTTTTAGATTATGCTTGAAGAGGGATCCACCTTGAATCCCAGCCCCACTGCTTCGTTAACCAATCATGAAAATAAGGATGCATCAAGAGATTTCCCACAACTCATCCTGTCTGCTGCTGTCATTCCTCATTTATGCGAGGACAGAAGCTCCCTGCTTCTGTGCCTTAAGGCATTTAGTCATGTATCAAAGCCTTTTTTCCTTTTTCAGCCAAAAGAACTCTTGAAAGTACACCATGGGAATCAAAGTAGGGCAGCAGATAACTTGAGGTTGTATCATAACGTTCCAAGGCCACTGTTTGAAAGCTTGAAATTAAAAGATAGAGTAGAAGTTTTCATGAATAGCTGCAGATGATCCATTACCTCACTAGAGCCTAAAGCACTTGCACACATTTGAATGCTGAATAATTTCTTTTTCAAACCTTTTCTAATTATTTGAAGAGCTTTTATAAACTCCATAATCTAGATATTAGGAACTAATATACTCTTAAAAGGAAAGGAGGGAAAAAAAGTCCAAGAAAGTATAAAATTCATTTTCAAATGAGCTTGAAAAGGTGTTTAACTGTAGAAAGGAATACAGTGCCAAAGTAATTTACTGTTGGTCTAAAGATTAATATTTCAAATATGTACATGTGCAGCATTCTACAATGTAAACTATCCACATCCACAGAGTGGTGTTTGTCCTATAGTAACACATGGAAAGGTTAATTCCTGCTGTGTTTGTATGGAACAGATTGAACACAAGCTGTTTGAGGAGAACAAGTTTGAAGGGTTTTTCATCTTCAGCTGCTTCTAAAACATGTCAGCTGCTGGGGTTGTTGTGCTTTATTATGACTTTCTGATTTATGCCTTCAGAAGGAACCCATTACTTTTGCAAAAATGCAACGATGTGCCAGCTCGTTTGAGCAAGAAAAGTCTGCACCATGAGCAGGAGAGGAAGCCATGAAGAAAACCCCACATTTGAATTCAGCTGGTTTCTTATACAAGGCCATAGGCCATAGCTATTCTCTATTAAATAAGAGAAGAGGGTAACTCAGGTCTATAATGGGAATTATCTTAGAGAAACTACTTTTTTCCAGCTATTCTGAGGAAACATAAGTGCTGAGGATAATTAATGTCCTCATGTCCACAGAGATTCACCTGTGCTTGAAGGTAAATACAGTCTCAAAGACAACTGGACAGCAGGCCACTAATCCTCCCCTGCCCACACCTTTTGATCCCAGCAATGTGGAGAGCTACCAACAGAAATGCCCAGAGCCTGCATTTCTCCACAGGGTGATGAGGTTTTCATGTGCTCTGTGGAAATCTCAGTAATGGAACTCCCTCCTACCCTCATCTCTTCATCCATCCCACAGAGTGGCACAAAGCCTCTACTGTGGCTGTATTGCTGTTTCAGTCAGTCACAAAAGCCTGAGAGCTTTCAGATGTTCCTTCGCACATTTTCTTTGTAGACTAAACGACATGACAATTTATGATGTAAACAGAGGCAGAGAAACCTCATTAGCTGAGGTGTGTGAGGAGCCAATGTAAATATCAAAGCACAGGAGGCGTTGCCATGTTTGTGATATCTTAGTGATATCGTTAATAAGGTCTCCTCAAAGAGCCTGAAAATCAAACCCACACCCCACAACACGAAGGGCTCATAGAAAAGACACATCAGGGGAATTGGACATCAATTAATTTGCATGCTAATTTACAATAAAATTGCTTACTGGAAGCAAGGACACATCAGTACAGGTATGTTACAAGTGCTGTGGTGAAATCTGTTGCTGGCCATCATCCAAAGTGATGCGACTAAGGCTTTCTAGAGGGGCACATGTGGTTTAGGAACAAAGAACAAAGCCAAAGACAGTTTATGCTTCAGAAAGATCTTTCTTAGCCAGAGAGAAGTCTGGTACAAGGTCGTTTTTGAAGCAACCTTCCCAGACCCTCCAAGAGCAGCACAGGGCCCCTCCACCACCACCCTGCTGTGATTTCTCCCCAGGTGGCAGTGCCAGCCCACGGTTACAGCCGCACACCGGAGCGCCCAGTGCCTGCCCCGTTCCCTCAGGATGACCTTGCTTGTCCCAGCCTGAGGCCAAGGCAGGGCAGAGGACAGAGCTCAGAAAAGCGAGACCTGCCCTGTCCTGCTCACCATCTGTTGGTGGCTGAAGCTGTAACTCGATCGGCTTTCAAACAGGGGCCATCTGCAATTCAAGCCTGGCAGCACCACCAGTGCATCAGCAAAGGTGGCTATTTGCAATTCAAACATCTTCTCAAAGCTTTTTTTCCCCCCCAGATGTTAAATTATTTGCTGTTTCCTTTTTTTATTATTAACTTATTTTATTTCATTTGAAAGTTATCTCTGATCAAAACCTGTGTCACAAGGCAGGACACGGAAGTACAAAAAATTTTGTTGGAGCTAGAGTGGAAAGTGGTTTTTTTCAATTCTTTCTTCTACTATATTTGCTTCTGATTAGCTTTCGGTGTTGAAAATTAACTTAATTTGAACAAATCCATTGCCCTCCTGCTCCAGAGAATTACTCCATGTAAGGTCATACAGATTGTAGAAGTGTTTTTGTTTCGGAAGCAGTCAATTCAGATCTAGTGGGGCTGCAGAGATTGGTTAACTTCTGCTTTGATCTTTGAAAAGTAGGATTTTTTTTAGTAACTGAGATGTTTTCACAGAACAAGTCTCTAAGTCTGTATGAAATTTCATACTGAGGACCAAAAAATTCTCACTTCCAAGGATAGAGGTGAGAGCAAGTTAATATTAATTTTCCCTGCCATTATCACAGACCACCTAGAGCAAACATGAGCGAAATGGAATCAAATGTGGCTCATGAATTGAGGATTTCTACCATGACCTCTCCCATACACCAGGGAGCAGCAGCGGCACAGGGAAAGGAGGCAGGAACACCCCACTGTGCCAGGTGGCAGCTTCCTCAGGGCCAGTTTTCTGCAGTAAGAACTGACTTTGTAGTGTCCCAGCTCATCAGCTAGCTCAAAAAATACCAGAGGGAGCAACAAAATTCCTCCCTGGTATTTTCAGACAGTGTCTCCTTTGAATAACACCTCCTTTAATTCCACTGGAGAAATCCTAGTCAGAAATGCCAAAGTATGACACTTAACTGGGAACACAATCCACTGGCCAAGTGTCTCCTCGTGGATCTGCTGGACAGATTTAGCTCACAGCAACATCTGATGGCCTCAGGTGAATAATGCCCTCATCCAGTACCTGGTTTGATGGGCAAAAGCAATGATGTTTAACAAGTCCTGGCAGAGGATCTGGTTAAGAGCTTAGTCTTCTCACGGAAATCTAGGTAGAAACTCCTTAAACAAAACCCAATGTATAATAATTATTGGCATTAATCAGTGAATTCAATGAGAAAATATTTTAAGAAACAGTCAAAATAGCTGTGGGTAAAGTACAGGATTTTACAGTAACAAAAAAGAAAGGGAGAATCATGCTTGTTTTTTGTATATTCCCATGAGAACCTTCTCCTTTAGAAAATACCCAACACTTGATACCCATATTAAATACTCATTACCCACATTAATACATGTTATAGAGGGGTGGAAATGCAGAGCTTCTGAGCTCATTGCTCCAACCAAATTCTGAAATAGCCTCAGCCCCATGTTTTATACAGACAGTAAATGCTCCAAGTCATCCAAAGTCTGCAGACAATTGAAGACTGAAGAATGGAGAAAACAACAGTGCACTTACACATTTAGCTGGTGGAATGAGTAGAACCGAAAATGAATACTGATAAACTCTTCTTTTAGGCACATGCTTCTTTGTCTGGGTCCTGAAGAAACAACAGGGAGGAACTTCTGGTTAGAAAACTAGGCCAGAACTAAAGCAGCTCTTCAGTCTGCAGTAGATGCAGGAACAGATTCGATCAAATTGCTCCTTTTGGAATATTACACAGGATATCTCCTACTTTTGTCAGCTGCTTGTATTATAATGAGTTTGTCCAAGGATTATCTTTTAGCATATATAATGTCTCACAAAGTGAAGCTTCCCCCTTCCCCCCAGATATGATTGCATCTCCCAGAGTTTACATCAAGGCTAGCACTGTCATCTAGATTAAACTAGAAATAAGAAAAGAGCCTTGAAAAGAAGCAAGTCTATCATTCCAAATTATAAACAGTCGCTAATTAAGGGAAAAATTCCCATATGGGTAGATTATTGAATGTGATCCTACAATTGCATTTCCTGCACTTTTCAGAGCATTTGTTACTGGTCACCACCATCTACAGTAATGTGGCTGTGGTCAAATTCAGCACAACAATGCACTTATTTCACTGTAAAAACATACTAATCATCTACATTTTCATTGTGCAAGTGAGTTAAGAACAACTAATTTTTTTTTCTTTTTCCCAGAAAGGTTCACTGCAGTTCATTTACCTTAAGCAACACATCAATTTTACCATGACAGGGAAGGACTGTAGTCCCTTGGCACCAGGGAGTGCACGGTGCCAGCCTTGTTCCCACTCTGAAGCCTTGCTGACTGATTAGGTGACTTCAGCAAGTCCCTGAGGTTTTACTAAATTTCAAATATATTCATATTTCCTTGACCAAGGGATTTGTTCTTTCTCTGGAGGTTTCCAATTTTAGATGGCTCTGTAACACTTCTCAAATATTCTCCAAGAAAAACAGGGCTGTCACTCAGACAGGGAAGTTTCAAGGTGCATGGAGCACTGCTAAGCTGAGGAACACTTGTGATTCCATGGAACAAATGACATGCCATGCCATGATGGGCATTTCATTGGCATAAAATTGAGCTAACTTCATCCTGCTAAAGGAAAGAGTTGCAGTTACCTCAAAGAAAACTTTGAATGCTTTGCTTCCATATAGTTTCTGTCTTTCCAATAAATCAAGCAGATCTTTATAGGATTCCCTCTGTACACCTATTATGGACTGGAAGCAACCTCAGTCTTAAATCAAGCAACAGAAAATTTTGAAGTGTGAGAGCACCTCAAAGATTTCAGCATTTTCTGTTGCTAACTTAGAGAAGTCTCTTCTGATTAAATAATTTAATTGTAGGGGCAGATTCTTCATCCAAGGTCTCTCAATCAATTAACAAACAGGTCTAAGAATTCCACTTTTCACAGGTAATCTAAGGAGGTTATCCAGTCGTATTTGTACACACACACATGCACTGGCACACAAAGTTGGAGCACTTGGGTGCATGAACTCAGACTTAGAAATGGAAAGAATGATAAGTAGGTTCACCTTTGGTTAGTTAGACCTGAAACCTTTGGTCCTTCCTCAGCATTAGTCCACAAAAACATGACCTAAAATTGCAACCAAAACATGGAATGAAATGGACTCACAAGAAAGAGCAACTAGAACTTTGTCAGTTTATTTTCAACACACACCATGTCTCTGCCTCCCTTCTTCAGGGATCAGAAGCAGAAGTACCAAAACAGAGTGAGAAGCACTTCTTCCACTATTCCTTCCCCGGCTGAAATCAGGAAACAGTGGAAATCTCAAAGGAAAGACCTTTTCCAACAGCAAACCGCTTATTTTTGCTTTCATCTAGGTGAGTGTTTCTTCCTTTTCTCTAAATTTCTCAGAAAACTCAGTAGTCAGAAATGCTTGAGAAACCAAGGAGACTGAGACTCCTGAAAATGGGACCTAGGTGTTTGATAATTGATTTTTTAAAATGAAAAACCTAAGCACTCAAAGATTAGCTTTTAAAGGTTTTTATCTCTTCTGCATGCAGATCAGTGCTGAGTGTGGTTTTCAGAAAATGACTAGGTAACTAAACTCCTTCAGAAATATTTTTCTTGGTGGTTATTTTGTTCTGAAGTCACAAGGAAATCTTCTGGAAAGTTATTTATATCAATAGCTATCACACCACTGAAGTCATCTGACCTAATCATCCCCAGAGAGCTGCAACAATGGGAATTATAAATAGCAAAAATATCCTGGATATCATCTCCACTATTTTAAAAATATTGTTTTCATAGAGAACAGTAACTAAGAAGATATCTCAGGACATAAAGTAGCAGAATACGTGCACATTTGTCACTGCCAAGAGGTCTTTCCAAGGGCCAGGTACTTTTCCCTGAGCTAAAACCATTTAATGCTGCAAAGTTGTCACAAAGTTTGTAAATTCTCTGCCTTGCTCCTGGTTTCTCTCTCACCGTTTTATACAAGGGGAGAACTGAAACTGTGTTGATAGATAGCCTGGAAATGCAATAGGTTAGACAAGGTAACAAAAAGCACTGTCCTAGCTTCTGGATAAAAGGAAAACTGCATTCAAGAAGTTGCTTATTTCGAGTCCATTTGCAGATGAATTAATTTTTGCCATCTTCTGCATTGCAATTTAAGGGTGTCCAGGGCAGACCAACCTCCACAAGGTCCCTACGTTTGTTTTATAACCTAGTTCCCCAAAGAGTTCAAATCCAAAGTGCCTTAGATAATAGAACATGCATTATTTAAATACTGTCAGCATTTCTTTAACTTGGTGGAGTTATACGCTTGTCCTCTCTGATGAGTACTGCCTGAGAAAAGCTGGGATATTAGACCCTTTTCACTGTTCAGGTTTTCTAATATTCAGAAGATCTGCCAGATAAAACTAACCAAAGATCTCCATATGTGTAGTTCCTCATATTATTGAATAAAGTTTCTAATGCAGAAAAAAACTGGACTGGTTAGTCAGATGGCACTGAGAAAGCCCTAAGTCCATTATGTGTGAAAAGTTATGAAGCCAAACTTCAAGCACCCAGGTTGAAATTTCGTCTTCTTTGACTTGGTAACTTATATATATATATATATTTAAGTTTGGTAGAAGATAGTTCAGCCATTTTTGGAACAAATTTAGTCAAGGGTGGTTTCGCCAACACTCATATTTTTCATCTGTTTTCTGAAGAGCCATAGTGATTTCTAAGAGGAGCTTGAAATCTGGCAGTGAGACAACCCTCAAGTTAGAAAGGTATCGTTGTCCCCAGGAAAATCTATTCCTAATCAGCTGTGTTAGGAGTTACAGAAAAATCCCAGTCGGTATTTACAAAGCAGAAACACTTACAGTTTGATTTTCTGAGTGTTTCAAGAGGAGTGTGCAAGCCCTGGAGCCTGCTGAGCCTCTTGTCCTGGGCAGGTACTACATATCTGAAGGCACAGCTCAGGGAAAGTTTATCTTCAATAGAGTTCTTGTTTTCTTACAGCAAAACTATGACATCAACAAAAATGGCAAAACAGAGGAATTGACAGGGAAGGAAAAGCTAATTAGGAATTAGCTGGGTATTAAAGACTCCTAACATTATTAGACAGCATTAGAGCCTTTGAAACTCAGCCTGCACTATAATAATTTCCCGAGAATTTAAGGGCTTATTGTCCAGTTGTTCTAACTCAGCTCTATTAATATCAGTGGAGTTACATTAGTTTGCCCTGACTAATATCCTTTAGATATGCAGACAAGCAAATAAAACCCCTTTAGCTGTTCTTTTAAAGTAATTTCCAAACATCATCTGAAAGGCTCCCTCAGTACAAAAAACAAACCCCAAACACAGGATCCCGATGCAGCCCTGAACTGGCCGCACATTCCATATTGAGGGTCAATAGGAGTTTCACAAGGATACCCTCGGTCACTGCTTCCTCACAGTAACTTCAGAGGGAGGGGAAGAAAGGGTTTGAAAAACATTCCAGATTTCAGCAGAGTTTTTGTAGCTGTGCAGACACAGAAGTCGCTGAAATGTCCAGAGGGACAGCCTCAGCAAGCCTGTGACCTTCTGTGACAAACTGGACCACGGCATTTCAGAAGGGATTTAGCTGGGATTGTTAAACATGTGCCAAAATGAGAACTGCTTCTTGGATTTTTTCAATCATGTAGCACTATATTTGGACTGGAAACAGCCTGTGGATGAGCAGGAATAACCATTAGAAGGCAAGTGAAAAGTTTCAAGCAGATACTACAGTCAAGGAAGAAACAACTCGAATGTATCCGGGCAAGTTTCCATACTGACTGAAGCAACACTTTTTCCCATGACATCAGACTCAAAACAAACAATATGTTATAGTCCATATGTTGATTAAGGAAAGCCCAAGCCGTGCAGAGCCATGCACCAGCCTTCAGAACAGCAACTGAACAAAAGCTGCATCGCTTGCAAGCCATGGGAGTTGATCAAACAAACAAAAAGCCCCAGGTTTTCAGGATGAGGCGCCTGGGTAAGACTTCTCAGCACGATGAGGTTGTGAGTACCGAGGTAAGACTGAAAGCAAACTGCCTGGATCAAAGTTATGCAGTCTGACTAGATGACAAGGGCAATAAGTAAACAGTGCTTTGAATATGCAGCAGCCAAAAGGCTCAGAAAACAGTAAAGTTGGTTGCAGATAACGTGCTTAGGGAACCTGGAGCTCTCTACCTACCTGAGAATGCTTCATACAGCATTTGCATGAGAAATTTGGACTTTGGAATGGTTTGCAGTCAGAGCTCAGAAGAGCTTTTGGCAGGTTAAACATGTTCCCAGTAAGATGATGCTGAGGATAAACATGCAAGAGAAATATATAAATGCTGTTTTCACAGGAATAGTGCTGCTTTCTTAGAACTGCCTGTATTTTAGGGAGGAAGGCTAGAATGCAGTCCTGATGGGATGCCAATACAATCCATCGAGAACAGTCAGTAAATCACACAGCTTAGCAACTGAAAATGACATGGTACATTTTCAAATTCAAAACACAAACAGAACCAAGTTCCACAGGAAAGAGGTACTTGCTAAGCGTGTATTGATGCTGTTTACAAAAGAATTGGGAGTTTAACTCTTACTCTAAAATGGCCTGATAACATAATAATTAGCACATACAGCTGAATTCACTGAGATATTTTATCAAACCTTGAATTATCTGATCCATTGATCCTCTCTAATAAGGAACAGGAGGGCTCCTTTGATCTTTCTCAAGGAATTTAATAAGTCAAAATTAGAAAAGAGCCCTTTCAAATGAGGACAAATTTGACTAGGAGGATAACTAGGCAAGTCATTAAATTTTAATTGTGCTTTAACAAAATTATCTAAGCTCATAGGTTTAATAGTCACAACAAATCAGGAAATAAAATGCTGTATTATTGTCACTGGTAGATTAAAGTGGCAGAACGTAGGTTTATAGAAGTACTAAGGGAAAAGAGCATTTCTTTTGTTTGCACAGTACTGAACATATTCACAAATCCAACAAAAAACACCTTGTTCCTTGGTCAGACAGGGGAAAATGAATGCACTTAATGATTTTTTTTTCTATTTTAAATGATGGATATAATTAAAAGAGTTGTTTTCTGTACATCCATTTTTATTCCCTTATGCTGCTTCCTGGTGCTTCAATCCAGGAATGAATTTTTTTAGTGTCAAACCTCACAGTGAAAGTCTCAGCTAAAAAACCTATCTATGTAAACAAGTTTGGCATCCACAATTCTTCACCACTCAAATTGGAGCTTTGTAGCCATTTCCTTCAAGATAGATCCTTGTCCACAGGGATATTTAGACAACAGTAGACTAAATTAATCCCAGATACTGTCAAGAAAAGAGGCACTGAAATGTGTTGCTTCCAAATTACAGCCACCCTCTGGAGACAGCCACTACAGCAAGCTGTTACCTGTCAGGAAGATCCAAGACCCTCAGTTTAGTGATTGGCTCCCACAGCTCTTTGGGCTTCATTGTACATCTGCCACAGTTATTTGGAACACAGAGTCTTTTAAAAATTGAATCTTCCTGCCAACTGAGGTGTGTTAACATCTGTCTGCTGCTGCTGCGTTGATCATCAGTGCCTAAATCCTAAGGGAACACTTAACAGCTTTTTTCACAGATCTCCCAGTTCTGCTTTGCGAGAAGCAATGGCGACGTATTGGCCAAATTTGTTCCATAAAGATCACAAGGGTTTTGAAGAGGAAGAATTGCACATCTTTATAAGATTAACTGGATTTTAGTTATTTAATTTGGTCTTTAGGTCCAGCCTGAAACCACTGTTATAGAAATTAGGGACCTGCCATCGTTCCGTACTCACTGGCCAGTTACTCAGGGTATAATGCAAATCCATGTTTATTTACAACCCTAAATAAACAAAAAAAGTAATAACACTTGGTGTTTAAGAGCTTACCTTAAGATATAAGGTTAATGACACCTTGGCCTTCACTCATGACATCCATCCCATAGGTTCAGGGAATTCTAGAAGGACAAAAAGAGCAAAATAGGTCAGGTAGCCTTAACTAATCCTTAGGAAGCCATTAACGTGATGCTGTGGAGAACAAATATGGATAATCTGGCAATTATCAGACACAAAAGTTATCTTTTAGCTCTTGCTCCTGATTTTAAGTCGTGGCTGTACATTTTCTGCAGTGTGCAGAAGAAAGAAGGGAGCTCAGCAAGACTAGACTGGGAAGAAACATTGTGAAACTGGTGACAGGCACTGGTCAAGACTGGCACAAGATTGAGAGGTCAGTTGCATTTTCATCAGTGCTACACTTCTGGTCTCCGATGCTTAATTCCTGATGTATGGGCAAGGGATGCAAAGGCAGAGACAGACATGGTGCAGTTTAACCTTGCACTTACTGCACTGCAGTGAGTACCCATTCCATAGGAAAAAATGATCTTTCTAATCTATTACATGATTAAATAGGTAGGATCTTGATCAGGGTCTGTACAAAGCACTGATCACTATTGCAAACATTTTCTAGGAGCTTTCTCTGTGTTCTTGCTCCAAACTCAGGCAAGCAACCTCTGCTCATTTAACAGAAAATGGTTTAAATCATAGCAAGAATCTTTTTCATTATTAATCAGCACAAATTACCCCAGTATTTGTTTCACTGGATGCACATAAAATCTCTGTGACTTTGTTTTGCTTTTAGTAGTTATGCCACCAGCAACTGAAACCTTTCAGCTACACAGATCATAGTTTCCACAATTTACCTAGAGATTCTGTGAAACTTACTTCAGTGTAACATGCCAGTATGGTTTAATAGAAAAACCAGAGATTTCCACATTTAGTCTGCTTGTATATTTTATGCATGTGATTGCTTTTAAGATAATGTTTATTTTAATGTATGGAAAGCAGCTGAGTGGCGTAGTAGATTATCAGGAAGCACTGGGCGAAGAAACGTTCTGCTGGGCTGAAGCAGCTGTTGAACATGTCTTCTCAAAAATCCTGAAAACCATGTTCACTGCTACATCTCAGCTTTTGTGCACCTCAGCAGTTCTTTGTCCTGGCTGGAAGCATAAGCTGTGAAATGACTGCTCACAGCATTCCGAGTTTGGCCATAGCCACGGAGTCCTGGAATTGTAACGGTGTGTTCTTTGGGGTCTATTCAATGCTAAACTAAGTTTCCAAATGTTTCTTGGCTCAACAGACATTAACTGGACCTTGAACTTCCCATTTGCATGCAGTGGCAGGGGGCTAAACCTGCCATCTGTTTTGACAAATGTTTTCCATTGCCCCTGCATAGCTGACAGAACACGAGGCATATTAGGAGAAGTTAAAAGTTCCCTTTCTGAACCACCAAGAATTCTTTGAGTCCTCAGAAATCCCATCAGAACACAGCTAAGAAGCTAATTGTAATTCTGTTTGCAAAAGATTTTAGTTTGTCATGAGCTGCAGGTCTTAATATCTTCCTAGATCCTTATTACATGTTCTCTGAGCATCTGCCTACTCTTCATTCCTTTGGGGCAAAAATCTTCACTGAGTGGAAAATCATAGCTGCAGGCATTCTGGGAAAAAAATAAAAAGACAGCATCACTTCTACTCGTGTCTTCTGCACTTTTCTCCAGCCTGAACAGTCCCAGCTCTTAGCAGAACCATGAGGGTCAAGGGAGCTTGATGAGGGTTGCCAGTTGTGATATGAATAAAACAAAGAAAGTGTCCAGAAAAAGCAGCAATGAAAAGCTACAGTTCTCCTCGACTTTTAGAGGGAGCTTTCCTAGGTTCTGTGGAAAATACATAATGATCAGACACAACTGGTCTTGCAGAAATTGTCCCACAAGATGTGCATTTAAAATATTCAGGTTTGAACTGGAGCTGAATAATGAACTGAAGCTACGAGAGAATAAAGGAAAGATGAAAAATAATGTTGCCCTGCTAAGGGAGCTCTTCAAGTTTGAGCTGATGAACCATGTCAGCATGGGAAAATACTCCTGTATCATTCATGTCACGTGTAACAAGACATCCTACCTGTCATTTCTGCCGTGTGCCACGGAGCCGCTGTGCACATGAACAAATCAGACAAAAGACATGCAATTACGTTCCAAATATCTGAGTTCAGATCTGTTGTAGATGGGAAATTCATCCACACAGATGTAGCTGTCACTTTTTACAGACCGGACTGTCACTAACAGATTGTAATTAAACAAAAGCCAGGAGAGCAATATTCCACACTCTTTTCACATGGAGCGTTTAGGTTCCTGGTCATACTATAGGTTCAGCCATTGTATATATGCCAGAAGCCTGTCTGAAGGATCGTGAGAGATTCCCAACCTTCCCCTGGCAGTCACTCACCCTACCAGGGCACAACAGAGAGCTTTTGCTCTTTCCAGATGCATCGCTTGTGTCTGCGCCATCCCGTGCTCCACGAAGCATTAATGGTTTCCAGATGTTGGCTCACAGGGTGCTGACACAACTCTTGCACCATTAAAGTATCACACAACAATATTATGAGAAGGATCAGAAACACGGGAGAATTTTACAGCCTTTGGAATCCGAAGTGACAAGAAGAGCAAAATACGATGCTGTTGTAACACTTTCCTTGCTCGGCATTACTGCCGAGGATCTTGTCCAGATCAGGCTTGTGCTGCAGCACCAGAAAGGGAGCAACCTCTGAATTTACTGCTCAATTCCCAGCATTAGTTATTGTTCCTGAAATGCTGTGTAATTACTTAAGTAATATCATGAATAAGTATTAGTAGCCAGGTCTGGTTGAAAATGTCATTTTACATAAAATAGTGAAACTTCATTTTCTCTTTCAATGTATTTAAACACATCAATTTTCTTTTCTGAAACACAAAATGTTTCCATATTTGCCTTTCCTATTTTTCTTCACTTATAAAACCACATTGAGAGAAGAGAAAAAGAACAGAGGAAAATTTAAAAACTGGTCATATCACAAATTTTTTAACCATTATCAGATTAAATGATAAAACTTTCTTTAAAAAATGAAAGACTGGCAAGCATAAAAGTATTATCTAGAATTTGACAATACAACTGTAGTATTTAAAGACTTGAGACAGACTTCAGGAGGATTAACTGAAGCTTCTCCTAGCATATGTGAAAGATTGTAGACCCTGCTATTTTTCAGAGATACCATCTGAAATATAAAGAAGAATATAAGGAGTTCTTCACTCATCCCATTTAGAAACTATTCCCTCATCTATGAAAGCAGAGACAACAACTCTGTTGATATAAATGACAATAAAAGCAGCCGCTGACTTGTGGCTGTATTTGTATTTAAAAAGGTGACCATGTAACAGCCAGTAAACACAAAACATGAGAAGAGGAGGGAAGCCCAGTGATAGTAACCATAAAACATTTAAAAGGCAAAACTAAGAAGAAATACGATTTGATCTGTTTTAGCCCATCTGACATTTTTATATCCACATTTAACTAACAGGTCATTAATATCCACGCAAATGTAAGCAAGGGAATTTTGAGCCGAGATGTCTTGTTCAGAGCAATAAAAGCTTTATTCACACTCTGCTTGTACCTCAAACATTTCATAACTTGGCAGCCCTGAACAAGTACTCCGAGAGCCGCCAGTCCGATCGCACAGAACGGAATCAGCCAGCATCTGTTCAAAAAATTCTTGCTCTGCTATGGAAAAAAGCAATTATCATTAAAGTTTTTCCCTCAGAAAAATCTGGCTACACATGAGGGGAAAAATCAGATAGCAAGCTGTGTGCAATAGCGGGTTTTAAATTTCCCTTTTTGCCTTCTAAGTAGAAGAGATTCCTTGCAAATGAAGCCCTTTTGCAGATTATAACTTCCTAAAGAGCCACAAGAGGATTTACTCATCCAAGTTCCCTTCATACAGTCCTGTCCTATTCTGAAACATTCTTAAATGCTAAGATCAGCAGATAGCAAGAACACATGTCAAAAGAGACGTGTTCTTTTTAATTCAGGAGAAGATACCAGGGAGCACTTTTTCAGCTTAGCTATTTGCAATTTTTCAGAAAGTCTCAGCTTCCCACTTCAAACAACAGTTTCTGCAACTGAATTTCTTTGTGCAGACTGTGCTTTATAGAAAACAGAATATAACAGAAAATAAGGAGGAATAAAATATTAGAACAGTGTTTTTACCAGCATAGTATTTTTAATAAATTTTGCCATTTTCTGGACAGCTTAAAGATGAAAATTTTTAAAAAGAAAACCAAACAGAATCCCAAACAGAATGATGCCTTCCCAATCCCAAATCAATTTGCCTCATGACTTCAAGTTTGTAAGGAATATTTCTATAAGGTCTGCATCTAGGCATGACTAAAGTTGTGATTCTCAAAATACTCTTAAGTCTGAAAATGTCAGTGTTCCAGATACATGCAACAATTAAATCTTCAGGAGTGGTTTCGCTCACTTTGAGGTCCTCAGCTCCGATTTTAACAGTTTTTTATTCTAAAACCAACACTCTGGATCTGGTCCAGTAGTGAGTCTCATCTTGAACGGGGTTTTTTTACATCTTTTCCAGGTTAAGGGGAGGATCCTGTAGTATCTTGATGTCATATAACTGAACGGTTTGTTAGGAGAGTCCCAGTGTTTTCAATGGCAACTACAATTTTAATGCAGTGTTTTTTAGAAAGTAAAGATTATTCCTGAGGGACTTCAGCAAAATAAGCAAATGTGTATGTTAGTATAAAATACATTCTGTGTACACAGAATTAATACAGAGCTGGATCAGCAATAATTCAAAGAAAAGGATACACGAGGAAGAAACTGATAGAAGACATAGGCCAGGCTTTGGGAAGCCTGGCTGAATCAACAGCATGACTAATGGTGTGAATCTCAGCTGAGAACACATCTTTGGGAAGTGCCACTGTAAAGATGATGGGTGAGAGCAGGAAAACTGATGACTTACTCTGTCAAAAACATCTCTGAATGTACAAATAAGCAGAGAGCATTTTCAGGATGTATGAAAATCTGATTGTTTGTGTGGGCTGACATTAGTCACTGTCCGTGGATCAGGCTGTGGGTTCTGTGTGTGTGATTGTGGCCGTGGCCATTTAGTGCAGCAAATATTATTCAAGGTCAAAACAATGTGAAGACAGCTGCAGCTATCAGAAAAGTTTGGGTTTAATTACAGAATGCTCAAATAATTGACATCCACATTGGATTACTTCGGGTCCACGACTTATCTTAACATTTCTATAAGTAATGTGCTGTGTTTAACAAAACTGAACTCATCATCTGTGATTTCAGTTTTGCTTGGAAGCCCTCTTGAAAGTTTAATTGCTGCTGCCACTTCCACATGCATTTTCTCTGTGTTAAATGCTAAATTAAACTGATTTGCTTCAGACAGTTCCTGAGGCTAAATTTCTGCAAGGCTCTGGCCTTCCCCTGCTTTAAAAATTAATGGCCTCTCCTACTTAA
Source organism: Oreocharis arfaki (assembly GCA_013398015.1). Taxonomy (NCBI): domain Eukaryota; kingdom Metazoa; phylum Chordata; class Aves; order Passeriformes; family Paramythiidae; genus Oreocharis; species Oreocharis arfaki. The sequence goes on along the minus strand of VZRR01001425.1, from coordinate 322,233 downwards.
AATCTAAAGTGGCTTTTAGTCACCATGAATTTCTTGGTGTGCCAATGCTAACATTATATAATCTCTTCTCAATAGCATTTACCTTCAGTTATGTAGTATGTATGATACATCACCCGTTTTCTATTTTGTTAGCCTAAACATAACAAGTTTTCCCATCTTTTCTTATGTGTCAGATGAGCTGGTAGATTCCATCAAGCTATCTGTAAGATTTCATTTTAATGCTTTTCTTCCATTTTCAGTTTCCTGCCAGGTATTCAGAATAAGTTTTGTAGGTAAAGTCTGTGGCAGGACTTTTGTCTGTGCCACATGGCACGGTCTAAACAGATCACTAGCCCCAGTCAGGAAGAAACAAAAGAGCACTCAGACTTCAGGGTCTAAGTGAAACTTTTGAATCCAGAATAATATCAGTAAGTCAAAGGTGAAAATAACGTCCTTCTTTCACAGAATTTACTGATCCTTATCTCGAAAATTGTTGCCCCTCAGTTCTCTTGCTGTTCTTTGAGACGTGTTCCTGCAGAAGAATATTTTGCACCAAGTGATGAGCTCATGTTGAGAGCAGCCTTCAACAAAATTTCCACGTCCAGATGGCATATGAATTATAACCTTCTATCGTGGACTTACAAGCCGTGGGCTGCTGTTAATTGTCACTTCCAGGTTTCAGTGTTGTTTATATGTCACTGATAAAACCTGCTGTTCTTCTTAATAACAAATCAGAAAATTTTTTAATTAGAAAATTAAGGGATACAATTGGCACCCTACTTTCCACCTCCCTCCTATTAAATTCCTGCCATGACTTTCTCCTGTGCTTTTTGAATGTAATCAGCAATAGGTCAAATCTTAATATTTTATTGAGTTTTCTTCATACCTCTTTCAGGCAAAGTTCTTTAAGGGAAGAACTATATGCCAAAACCCTTCTGCTGTATCTGCTCATTACTGAGAAAAGAATTTTTTCCCTTTATGTTTATTATTGTGATGGAAATTCAGAGTCTCTGGTGAATAATATGTAAACAGAAAGTGCACAATATGAAAATGCATTTAGTATTTTATTATATTTTAGCTGCCTGTTAGATACCTCACCCCAGCCAGCAATTTATAATCATATGCAAGAGGCAGCTTCCTGAATTTGCATAGTTTAGAAATAGCAAGGCAGAAACAACATGGTGAGGGTAATTACTTTTAAACAATATTAGAGCAGAGCTTAGTAGATCAGTGCAGCATCTGCAAAGTTCTGCCCATTAAGAACTGCAAAGCCTTCAGATGAGGCCCTGAAGAACACGAGCTGCACGAATGCAGCCTGTTAATTGCAGAGCTTTTATTAAATTAGTTGTCAGATAATTGTAAAGCAGACGTCGGAGTTGGGGCTTTCAGAGCTGCTTGAGAAAGTTCAGGGTATATAAAACAAACACCACTTGAATGACCGGAAACAAGGCCCCGGTGTCAGCACAGTCAGCCCAGGACTCCCGTGCTTCCCCACAGAGTTAATGGGAGCACTCAGCACCTCGGCCAGACAGGGATGTGCTGCTTCCCAGCTCTGGGCACGCTCTCTCTGAGCTGGCCAGACCTGTCTGTACGCATTAGGAGGGCTGGGAATGCAGGGAGGGTGTGCAAAGAGAGGTGAGGGTGCTGAAAGCAGGGCCTGAAAGGTGAGGATGTGCAGATCTCCCATCATCACATTCCTCCCCCCACAGCAGCATTCGGGACAGCAGGCCAAGGTCATCCTTCATAACCACAAAACTGCCTGGCCAGCCTATCTATGGATGGGATCTCCAAGGAAGTCACTTTAACCTCAAGGCCATATGTACAGCTGTAAAACATCTACGTGGCCTGGAGGGAAGGCTCCCTCCTCCAGCCTTCAAGGCATTTCCCAGCACAAAGTGCAGCTGTTTGGGGTTTGAGCTGGGAACAATTTGGAATCACGGCTTTGAAAATCCTTCACTTTTTATAGCTATTTGAAAAGTAAATGCAACTGGAGCTCACCGAGGAGAGGTCAGCTAACCCAGCAGTGTGGTTTGCACGCTTCCTCTCGACACACATCAAAGGCAAACCCAAACAAAAAGGCTTTTCTTTGCACTTATAACTGGCACTGGGCTGAGGCCTGTTCTCTTGTGCAGGCCCCTGAAAGAAAAGCAACCTGATAATGCAAGCTGGAGATAGACAATTCGATAGAAGTCATGCACCCCAACAGCTACACAGATGCGGGCATTGCCAGTGACCCCTTCAAATTGATTAAAAAGTAGAGAAGAGCGGCACATTCAGGGTAAGTTACATCAGCACAGCCTGGCAGCTCCAGGAGGGACAGAGTCACTTTGTCACCAAAAGCATCCCCCTAACAACCAGCTCTGCTCGAGCCTCGTTCTCCTCACCTAAATGTAGGAAAAGTTATCCTGGCTCCAGGACAAAGTATACACCATGGACTTGGATCCCTAAGTTCCAGGTGGCTCTTTTAGGCTCCAACTGCATATTAAACCTTTTTCTCAAAATGTCAGTGATGCTCAAATACAAATATTGCATGAATGCATATGAGATTCCAACATGCTACAGCCTTGTAAGCAAAGTAGAAATGAAATCCCAGTAAAGTTACTTTTCAGATTGTTTCCCTCTCGATTTCTGGGAGTAACTCCTGCTTTGCCTTTAGAAATCTCTTCTCCTCTGACTCCATGCACAAATACAATTGGACCTATATGTACGTTGCATATTAAGATGTATGCACAGTACATTCCTTTAATCACACATGAGCTTCCTGAACTGTACTATTTTTCATCTGGGTTTTGAGTAAATAATTCAGAAAAAAATGCCGTGTTCTTCCAGTGTTTTGGAATGTGTATTTTGGGGTAAGAAAGTATTATGTTGGATTTACTGTACTTTGGTCCTTCTGTCTCAGTTACTCAAGATCAAACCCAAATTCCCCCAGCCAGGGGGAGGGTGGGAATCACAGTAACCCAGGGTTACATGGTACAAATGGTATTTATATTTGGCTATTATCAAACAAATCCTACCGTCAGTAAGACAACCAATCACTGAAGCATACTAAGCGAATTCCGTATTTTCTGTGAATTAAATCAGCCATCCTGACTTTGTTTCCATACACTGGAAGATGCTGTATACCTATTGGATAGGTATTGTTGGCTTTAAGTTGCAGCATTTGGTTCTTCAGACTATTTTGGAGCAACTGCATGCAGAACAGCATAGTGTAGGTCTTGGAATATTTTTCATAACATTAGTGATTTTAGTCAGATTTTAATTCCTACAGGAATGGTGTTATTTCATTTTAGAGGAACATCTCTGCAGCAGCTCTTCTGGCAGAGGCAGCTCCTTCAGGAATATCTTGTTTCCATACATATTGGGTCAGCTTCTCTCGGGGGTCAGTCCTGAAAACTCTTTTTGGGCCTTGGGGAAGCAGTGGTATCTTTCTTTTGGACAGTCAAATCAGATAACTATAACCCATTTCTTGATGGTTTTTGATAATTAAACTCTTTCCTTTTGCATACTGATTTTTTTCTCAAATATTTTCTGCTGTGAACAGGCCTTCAACACACATCACAGAGTAAGACCTGTCCTTAGCAGAAGGAATTTTCAGACTTTCACATCCTATTTGAGTCCCTCAGATTTCCATGCAAGTAGCTTCAGCTGATAACACCAAACTCCCTGAAAAACATACCAGCCAATAGAGAGAGGCTCCCCAAAAGTCTCATTCCTTGACCCAAAAATTATCATTTCCCTCACTCTCTCTGTTTGAATCCCTACATAATCCAAATTGCACAGAGCAGAAGTAATCCAGTGCTCAGAGGAAAGCAGAGCTGAAAGGTCAAACAAATCTCAAGCTATGCTGCCTCAAGCCTTTCTGCTTCCAAAGGAGTGGCTAATGACTTGTTTGTTGGGAAGACTGGAAAGAGTTCAAATATGAAGGCATGATTAAGAGAAGAAAAATCTTCCACACCAATTACAGCTTCCATGCTTTTGGCCAGAATCCATAACCCAGCTTCCGGGGGCAGCCCGATGACTTTTCCGTTGCCTTATGCTCCACAGGGTCAAAAGGATTGATGCATGCTATCAGCCTGCTATTTTATAGGCTTGAAAAAGAGAAATTGGGTGGGCAGGCTGCCTCGGGAATTCTTTTGGAACATAATTGGCACTTAAAGTTTTCTCAGAAGAAAATGATTCAGGTTTCAAAAAGGTTTCGAAATTTTCTGAGATTGAGGACTGCACGCAAGCTTTGTTTCTCTCCAGCTCACCACCACTACTGCCTCCAGTGCCATCATAGCTTCAAAAAAACCTTCAAAACACAGGAAATTAGAATAAAGTAACAAATTCCAGCACTTTTTAAAGCACTATGCTCTGCATGCTCTCATTTGGCAGCCTGCTGCTTTCCAGCACTTGCTAGCATGCTCTTCTCTCTGCATTTGTCTGCTGCCCTTTTGGCTGACACAGCCAGAACTGCTCACATCCATCCCAACAGCATCCAAGGAGTTCTCCAAAGGGAGAACTCGTGCATTTACTGATGGTTGCCCAGTGATGTGGAGAGTTTCAGATCCTGACAATGCTCTAAGTATTGCCAGGTGAGTGAGAAATGCCTGGATCTGTGGTGAGGGCATGAGAGTTTTAGTCAACAGAGCAAAGATGTACAGGGACAGGACATGGCACAGCAATACTTAGAGCTGCAGGAAGAAATGCAGGAATTTGAGAAGGAGGCATCCTACCTGCATGTATGAGAACCAGAGGTTAAGGATCACTGTGACAATTAGGTCCCATGCATCTTTCAGGGTTTGTCACCAACTCAGTGGATAAAATCCACAGCTCCTTTGAGCACCTGTAGGTTCTTGGCTTTACCTCCACACTACTTGAGCACAGGAGCAGTTCAAGGATGAGGCAGGAGGAAAGGGTGCAGAAAGTATTCCAATGGTCATAGCTGGAAGAACAGCTCCTCTGATGAAACAACCATGTGGCTGCTGTAATTTGCAAAACTCAGAGAAATTACCCCATTTCATTGATGTGATAAAAAGTAATTGGAATCACCCCTGCCTTTTTCTGCATGGATCATGAACAAAGAGAAATTGGACCAGCGTTTGAGGTTTGACAAGCACTGTCTGATTTTTCACTCACTGGCTTTATACAGCTGTGATCAGCAGCATGTTAGGGAAGAGTGGAGCTGATACAGATATTTCCAGTTCACCAGCAGTAATTAGATCTGTGAGCATGAATATAAATCTAAAGACTTGACACCCAAATGGCTGTTTCTGGGCATATTTCTATTTACTGTCTCAAGAGCCCTCACTAATCTCTTGTAAAACTGCGTATCTTGTTCAGGTTAAACCCTGGGATAAATTTCTTGTCTTTCCACTTCAGGCCCATGGAAATGATTTGGCTGCATTACACAGCAGTTCCAAGGACAGATATCAGAAATGGCAAGAATTTACCTAAGTAGTAAACAGCCAGCACGGCCAAGGTTACACACACCTTTAACTAAGTGGCTGCGCTTCAGTTTTCCCCTGCAAGCAGACAAGCAAATATACAGTTTGCCTTAACAGAATTGAAGAGACTTACAAGTGGAATTTCCTTTTGGATTTCCTTATTTCCTTACAAGAGGACTAATATATTATTTCTCAATTACATTCTGTATTTTGGCACAGTTTAACAGAGTGGGAGGACAACAAACTTGGGTCCTGTGAGGGAGGAATACAGCAGGCAAGGATCAGAACATGGATGTGACTGCAGCCCTCTGCTTTTTTTTTCCAAGCAAAAGTTTGTCAGAAGTAACTGGAAAATGGATACTGATAGGATGAACAGCCAGCAGGAAGACTCACAACCAGGATAAACAACATAATGCAGTCGATAGCTGGCATGTTCTGCTATTTCTTTCTCCATACTAGGAGTCAAGTATCGATTACCCATAGCATACAGCACATTTGACAGAGAGCTCCAGGAGTCATCAAGTCACAAACACACCCCTGACATGCTCCTGAATAAAAAAATAGATAGCAACTATTCCTACAAAACAGCATCAGTGGAACCAAACAAAGCTGAAAAAAAATAAAGCCTTCTACAATACCTTTTAAAAATTGTTTTCGAAACAAGGAATGTTAATACATTAATCATAAGTTATGATTCAAGAGACAAGTAAAAATACCATTAAGTAGTATTGGAAGCTCTTACATTTAATATTTTAAGTAAAAGGCAAAAGAAAACTTTCAAGTTTAAGTTGCAATACAAATTTGCTTTGGGATTTAGGGCCATGTCTTGTCTCCTTTGTGCCTCTATGAGCCCAGCTGGAAAGTGTAATAATAAATTAAGAAACACAAAAACAAAAGGCAGGTCTGCAATGAGATCCAGATGCTCCATTAAACTGCCGTTCCCCTTAAACACCTTCCAAGCCACAGCTAAATAGAAATACGCCTGACAGCGGGATTTTAAGCATGCCTGTGAAACAGTAGAACTGTCTTTATATATTTTCCAACAATTAGAAGCTACCATGCCTCTTCAGGAACTGGAACCACATTAGCCTCTTCTATCCATAACAAGGTAATTAGAACAGAACTACACTGATGGCACCTCAAGATTAAAGGATCATACACTTCATGATCCTCTGTTTGTACAGTAACTTATTGTGTGGTTTACCTTGGCCAGGCAACGCGCACGCTGAGACTGCTGCGTGTTACATGAAATTCAATCTTTCCACTGTTACCATGTCTTTTCCTGGCTTTTCAATTCCCTGCCCTCTCTGAACTTTGTATGGGGTTTTCTCATCTTTACCTGTTTAGATCACACCACTGTACCAAAGGCAGTATATTGTTATTGTACGTACTTACAAAACGATGATTGGGGCTGAACCTGGGCATACAGAAATCATGCTCAAGTGTCATTATCTCAAGGTGTTTTAGTCAGAGCTTCAGCTGGATGTACTTGGGCTGCACAAAAAAATAAGCAGAAAATGGGAGAAAACTGCAGGACTGCCATGTAACTAAAGACCGATACCACGATAGCCACAGAAGAAATCAAACTTGCGTGAGTGTCTGCAACACCACTGCTTTGTGTCTGTGGTGTTTGGCTTTGCCACAGCAACTTCTGTTCTAGTATCATTTTTGTGGGAGGCATTTGCAGCACGTACTGCCGAACACTAGACCTCCTGCAGAACACATTTATCAATTCTGCTGGCTCAGACTGCCCCATCAGGATCTCAAAACGAAGAACGTGACAAGGGGCTGCTTCAGAAGCAGTTTCTTCTTAGATATAAGGACATGCCTGAGAAGCCCTGAGTGCTGTTGAAGTAGTATTCCACTGCTAATGAAAGTGCTTAGCTGAAGTGTGACACTCACAGAGGAATGCTTTCCTGCAAACAGATAAAAGCTTCCCAGAGCATCCCATAAAATCAGGAATTCCTAATGCTGACCTTACTGCAACCTGGGAGAAGTGCTGCTGAGCTGCACTGGTGTCCCCGAAGGTTATTTTCTTGCTTCAATAGGAAAAAATCCTAGTGAATAACTTTACCACCTCTCTGCAAAAGTTACGACCTCAGGATAGGCCAGAAACAAATATTTCTCTGGGAACTCAAATTCTCACCAGCTTTTTGCTCAGTGAGCACAGTGCCCCATGTGCCCTTATGTCTTACTGCTGGTAACAGTATGCACTGGCTCGAGGAGATTTCAAGCTCAGCATAACTGCACATGATAATTGCCATTTGCTTTAAAAAATCCATCACCACTTCAGTAGATTATCAGGCTCACAGCTGAAACAAAAGAACGTGGTTCCTTCCCAAAGGACACCAAGAGTGTTAAAACATGACATTGCTAAGTGGCAAATGACAAAAGACAACCAAGGGAATGGAAACTGATTCACATCAACTGGAATGAGAAAACGGCAGTCACTGCCAGCGTGCTGCGATCCACCAGAGGCCCTAAGGCGTGTGCTCCATAGGAATATGGCTTCTCACACGCAATTCCCAGGTTCCGCGGTGGATGGTCCTCCCGTGCCCCCGGCTGCAGCGCCACAGCTCATTGCCACCTGGTGGCTGAGAATGTTTAATACAGCCCGCCTTGACTGCTGGGGTGTGCACAGCTTCAGGAGGGTATTTTTGAAGTTTACTCCCTCTTACAGATCAGCCCCTTCCCATGGCATTGCACGGGAATGCATGAAACACCCACACCAGCAACTGCAACCGCGGCTAAATTTCTATTTACTAGAAATGACTAACGTAGCACGTTGCTAAAGCAATTCCTTGCTTCTAAAGCAATGTGAAAGCAGGGTGTAAGTTTCCAGCTGAAGAATGACATGCAGCTAAGCACAACCACCTGAACTGGGACCTGCACCTCAGCAGCTGCCGGATGCTTACATTTTATCACAATGAAAAATGTTATAGATTATTCAAAGTAAGGTCACAGGCATTTACTTTGAGACTTTCATCTCTGCTCTGCATATGCCTCACTAACTTCAAATTAAAGTGCAAGCAGAAAATTGATACAGGCTAAAAACGAGCTCCATTTTTATAATAGCCTGAACCTTGATCCCTAGAATCCGACACAGCTTTCTTACAGCATCCTAAAAATTACTGCATACCTCTTTGCATCTGTATTTCTCAAGCTGGACTACCCCTAGCCCACCCCATCCAAAACTGGGCAGCTGAATAGCTGTGGCTAGAAAATTGACAGTTCAGATGCCAAAAAAAAAAAAAGCCCTTTAAAAGACAAAGCCAGATGTGAATACCAAATTGTGCAAGTGCCCAAGTGAAAATAATAAAATCATAGCCTTGACCTTGCTCCACCCATTCATTTTGGGCAGAACTTGCGTAGAAAAGTTAATGAGTTTGACCTCAGTTTCAAGAGATGAAGCTAGATCATGTTGAGCAGGGCCTTCGATGTCAGTAAAGTTATGCCTTATTTACCTCAGCCCAGCCAAAATTAGAATCTAGCCTGAGGGTAAAAACATCTTTTAAATTACCCAGGCTAGTCCTCCCCTGTGCAGGTTTGTAGCTGCACCAAAGTGGCCATTCTGCTATCACCTGTTCCTGTGACTTGGAATATTTCATTGTTTCCTCCTGACCACCGTGCAGCAGAGATTCTCAGGGTCACAGTTATCATGGGACATTCCCCAGCAAAGGGAACTTTTCTTACAGACTTCTCATATGATCCCATTTTCCTGCCTTCTCTTCTAATTGTTTACATCTCCAGCTTGGCAAAACCAGAAAAACCCACTGGGCAGGATAACCTACATTTTCTCCAAGTCTGGAAAGTCAGTGAGTAGTTCTGAAGTAAAAAAATATGAGAGATGAAAATACAGATTGTATTTACTCTGCTGTTCGTGAAAATCAGGATTCTCCTGCCAGCCAGAGGGATTGATACAAACTTAACTAGGTAGGGAGGAGACGTTGTAGTAGTGACAGATGAAGTAGGAGTAGAAAAAAACCTAGATCAATTGAATAGAAAGCAAGTTCATTATTGGTTTTGACTGCCAAAATATCTTCCTATGTTTGCCTCTCCTGATAATTCAGTGAATTATATCCCACAGTGGTTTTTTCCCCTGTGGAACCACACTGAACATTTACTTTCCTTTGCCTTAAAACACCGGCTCAATGCAGGAAAGCCAAGTGTGCTGAAAAAGGCTTTCAGGCACACACTGGCAGATGCACAATCGCTGGTCACAGCACTCGGGACCCAGCACTGGTCCCTGATCCTTTTGAAGGCTGCCTGAGAGCTGAACTGAGTGGCTGCATCAAGCACATTTCCCTGAGGCTCCTACAGAGAGGCACTGGACAGGGTGGGAAACCTCAAGTCAGACACCAAGAATATGACTGCAAAAGGCCACGAGCATCCTGTTCTAATGTCGACATTAGCCCTGCCTGGAGCAGAGGAATGGAACTAAATCACTTCCTGAAATCCCTTCCAACATAAATATTCAGAGATATTACCAACATCTTTAAAATTTCACATTTTTTTTTAAACATTAAACACAAATAGCGGAACGGAACCTCTCCAGAAATAAGCTGTGCACTATTAATAAGCATGCTGTAATAAAAACTTTAAGTGAGCCTTAAGTGACCATTAAACACATAATAATGCACTTTCCTACAGACAGCAATGAAATCGAGCACTAAACACTACAGTCAGAACAAAATCATTTAGCATAGATGCCTTGAAAATTCATTATTAAAGTAAAAACAAAGGACATTTCTTCTCCCTACCTGGGGTGCCATATGCAGAACTCATTCTCACATTTCTACTAGACTCTAGTTTAGCTGAAATGAACTCTGTGCTTAGGAAAGCAGAGTTAGATATAAAGCTTCTTAAAAGTTGCTAGAGAGATCTTTGCCTAATAGAGAATATTTCAGTAGGTTCACATGCTTTGTATGCAGTTTTTACAATTAGCCACACAAAACACTGCCTAGACAATGAGGAAGTAATCCTGTAAATAATATTGTTTTCTGGCCAGGTAGACAAAGTTCCTTTTGTGATACCATAACCTTGATTTGTTTGTTTTATCACTGCTTGTGTGCTCTGCAGCTCTCTGTTATCAGGCTTTTCCAATGGCTGTCTCAGTCACTGGGGTGACTTAGAGCATTCCTGCTGCAAGCACAGATCCATGGATAAAGCCTGCTATAGGAAGTGAAAAAGTCTATGATCAGTTTTTTGAATTAATGATGCTTTGCTTCATGCACAACACAAGCCAGCCAGGAAATGACTGCTTGCAAAGATGAGGTAGACGCCTGAGGGTGGGAATGGAATATACTATTTATCTTAATCAGACAGAACTCATCTGTCTCAGCCAGAAAGGCTGGTATTTCTGTGACAGACATTTAACATATATACCCCACTCCAAACAACCAAAAGTTCTTGCTGACACGGAGCTACATAAAATCTAAGAACAAATTCTTCCTATTTTCTATTTGATCAGTAGATGCATCAAACTTTTTTTCCCCGTGTGGTGTCTCCCCTATAGGTCTACACAAAAAGTGAGGTCATGTACCTTGCATTTCCAGCCCCTTGGTGTTCTTTCTACAATACAAGTCAAACTAGCTTTAACCCAATAAATAAATATTTCCAGTCTTGCTGCTTTCTCTGTGTCCTGCCCAACTGCAGTGACATCACAGCACCGGTTCCCTGCACTCTGAGATGATGGGAAAGTATAAACAGTGCTCCATCTGCAGTTCATTTGCTCTCGCTATAAAAGAGTGACCAAAACAAGCCCTTGACTGATGGTTGCTTTCCACAGTTTGGTAGCAACAGCTTTGAAAAGGAACTATTTCAGGCAGGAACTGGTGGCAGTTAGTTGATAAAACATAGCAGCACTGATAATACACGAGAATTTTTTTTAACGTGGGCTTTGTAAATGATAGGATTCAAGGACAAACTTGTCAGGTCAAATCTGCCCCAGGTGCTGAATGTGTAAAAGCTGAGAGGTAGAGATTACTGCAGGAAAGATTAATGACACTATTAACATGACTGTGTGGAGCTACAGAGCTCTGCTCAGAGGAAAAGTTTGGGTTGCAGGCATAGTAAATGAAGTCTGGGTATGCTCCAGGCATATTTTTGTTCCCTTTTGTGTACAGAGATGTTTTATCTCAGAGTTATTCAAATATACACAAGTTGTAAAAGTGAACTTTAAAAATTAACACATTCAAAGAATTATTTTAGCTGATGAATCAGTTACAAGGTAAAATCAGCACAGATTTGCACCAAAATACCTTCTATATAACATTATTCAGCTAACCTGTACTGAAAGTGCAAAGTACTCTCAGCAGCATGCAGAGCTGCTCCCTGTAACAGAAAGTGTTTTCCATGCTGCTGCAATGCAATCAGTGTGTGATATTTTTCATAATTATCATTTCAAATGTGTAAAACCTTTTGAAAAACGGGAAAACCATTTTACAGCTCATCAGAGGTGAAGTACTCCTGTATAGAGAACACAGTTCTTGTGTCAAACAGCAGGAAGACCTGAAGCCATTGTGGACAATATTCTTTCCTTGTGAAATCAGCCAAGACTCTTTTAATTTCATTACTTCACTCATTTACATTGGCTGAAGGGATGGCACCCTAGGGAGGCAGGGCCACCCAGAGAGAAGGGCAAAAAGTTCTTTATTCCCCCAACTTCAATTCATCCCTTCATTTACAGCTGGTCTGGCTCCTGCCAACACTGTCAAGAAAAATTTTGAGATCTGCTAAGAGGTTTTAGCTCATCTTCCCGTCATTCAACAATTTCAGTTTCAGGGACAAGAAGCAGTTTTGGAGGAAACTGGATTGTGAGAACACGACCAAAATGTTCCTGAGTTTAATGGAAAGTTCACTGAATTCAGTCCACTGAGCTATTTTTCAGTCATCCCTGTTTCCAGAGATGGATAAATAATTCAGTCAAACATAAACATAATAAATTTTGAAATCTGTTGGATAAAGGAGCTTTGTTGGTTTTTTTTTCCTGATCACTGCCCGAGGCTCATTTTTGGTTAGTGGAAATGCATTGTGATTAAAGCACTGCACATCACCAGAGCAACATCCTGTTCCCAGGTCAGCCCACGAGGATTGCTCCTTGTTTTCAGTTTGCAAAATTCCTGAATATTCATGGGCATTATTCTCTTCAGACTAGGCTGAACTCTCGCACTAACTCTGGAGACCAGGCTGTGAATATGCAGTACTCGGATTTCTCATCTGCAAAATGGTGTTTCTTTACATCACAGAGGCATGAGAAGCATGAATTAAAATACTTCCCAGGTAGGGAGGGCTTTGAAGAAAGGGGTATGTAGGGGCTGTGCAAATTCACCAGGTGTGTGGAGGGGTTCTCATCCCTTTTGCCCCCACTGGAAGCCTCTGGTATGTGATGTGGCCAGAATTGTATGCTGGGACTTAACTTTTGATTGCAGCTGCTTCTGTTCCAGAATATTGTAGGAAGGTAATGAAAGAGCCTGATGGTGTTTAAAGCTCAGTGCTGCTTCTCCATTTATCTCTCAAGTACCTTGCAGAGCTCCTAATTGAAAGCTTGAAGTTCTCTACTAATTCATTAAAATATTTCTTTCATTCCTTCTTTTTGCAATGAGCAACTGAAATTGCATCTTTTGTTTTTACTAAACCTTTATTCATAATGGCAATCCAGATAAAATCTCTCCTTTCCAGCTGGGAACTGCTTGTTGCAATCCCATTGTACACACCAGAAATGCAGGAGGATGAATGAAGGCAGTGACAATATGAAGCCGTGTGCCATGTTTTGTCTGGGTATGAAATTTCAGGATATCTGCTAAAATCCAACATGGCTGAGTAAACTCCACCCACCTCTCCTTTCCTCATAATTATTTACATGGAACCATCAGGAGACAGCATGTCATAATATCCATTCCTAGTTGCAAACCCCAAACAAGGAGAGAGCTGAGCCAAGACTAAGTCAAACAGAGAAAGAGACAAGTACATCTGGCTGGGAATAAACAGCCAGCTTTTTGCTTCCTCTCCTGGAAACTTTCTTGACTTTTGTTCTATCTCAGTGTATCCGCTCAGAGAAGGAATGGCCTGCTTTGGTACTTGTGTAGCAGTTCAAAGCATCCTCAGATCTGGGTGTCATTAAAGACTTAAATGCACAAGAGCAAAAGCAGAACTGATCTTCAGAGCTGACAACCTATGGTTGTATAGATGGGCATAGGCTGAAGGAAAGAATCCTAATTGTATAACCAGTTCTCCATCCACAAAGCCATTACCAACAGGGGTGAGAATGATGAGCATTTCTCACTGCTCTTTTAATGTTTGAAGCACCCTGCATCATAACGAAAGAGAGCTTGGGGAAATATAGACAACGAATTGAGTCAAACTGCAAATGTTGTTTGCCTCCAGAGCAGACTTGGTGAATTAATGTTAGAAACCTTCATTTATTTTATCTGTCTCCATGCCATGGTAACTTGCTGTGTATTTTTAAGTACAATAAAAAGTTCCGTTTACACTTCTCTGAAGTTCTTCTAATGGAGTCATTCATCCTCTTTTAACAAAATTGCAACAGAACATCACAAAAACATTTACTGGGGAGGCTGAAGAATGGTAAACAGAAGGAGACTTAGGATTTAATAGTAATATTTGTCATATTTGTCATAGATGAGTAGGTACATTCAGTTATTTCTACTGACTCCTCTAATCCTAAACCTATGTTCCAGCCAGAGTTCTCAGACATTTTTACTAAAAAGAATGAAATTTCTCAAAATTCAGTCAGTTATGTGTAAAAACTTCATATAGAAAAAACTGTTACAGAAAGTTAAAACAAAAACAAATTTTACCTAATTTTTGTAAGAAAAAGGTTTCTCTGATTGTAATTGATTATTGAAAAATCAAATCATCTACAGCAGAGACATGAGGGGTATTTACAAGGTAAATGCTACCAGAAAGAGAAAATCTAAGTATCAGCTGTAACTTTCAGTGCTCTGTATATGGCCTTTACTTATTTTGTTATTTGCAATCATTTAGCATTTACTCCTAGAACTTCATTCTGTAATTTTTCCTTTTATGTTTCTCAGTTATATATCTCATCTCTTTCCTAGCTGAGTGATCTGAGCTTTCTTACAGAAAGGATTTCCAAAGGTTTCCATAGCTCACAAATCCTTCAGCAGCAGCTCCATGTCTTTCAATTACTCTACAGAGTAAATAAAACAGCATTTCAAGAAAGAGTGAGAGTTTGCTTTTGCAGATTTCTTCTGCACATCTGTCCAGACTGAAATCCAGAGTTCTTTTGCTTTTAGCACACAGGCTTGGAAACAAAAAGCTTGATAGTCAAAATGTCACAAACAGGAGTGTTTTTCTAGAACCAGACTCGTGTGGATAGGCACTCTCATGTACATAACTCTTCCAAATTTGAAAGAGCTCCCAAATGTGTAAAATTAGGAGCCTTTTTTGTCTGGTGGCCTTGAATGAACTGGGCTTGCCCATAAACAGGGACCAAAGATAGAAGTTAACCACATTGTGAGGTTTGATATTTTTTGTGTAAGAAAACTTATCTTCCAGCTACATTTACCCACCTCAAACAATGAGATCACCACAAATGTATCTGCCTTGCTTTGGGAGTAAATCAGAGACTATTTATACCCAGAGCTTTGAATTTTTACTGCCTAGTAACACAGGACAAGACTAAGGAAAAAAAAAAGGGAGAAATTAGTTCATAGCTATCTGATAGCTGGTGCCTTTTCCCCATCTTGGAAAGTTTTCCAAACAACTGTTGCTTATGGGTTTGAGACCTCAGTCTGAAATCAGTGCTTCGAAATTTGGCTTGAAGACATTTCCCAAATCCGGTACTTAAGCTTTAATGGTGCAAGACTAATGAAAGGGCAGGATATGCACAGATGATTGTAAATAAATAGTATGATGTGCCAGGAAAAATGAGCAAGGGAAGTAATGAAAGACAAGTGTTCTACCAGGATTTAGTGAGTTCCACCACAGACTGGCACCAACACAGTGAAGTTCTCTGGTTAAGAAGTCGAGCAAAGCTGCAAGGAGCAAAGCTGTGAGCTTTTCTTTTGTGCTGAAAATGTTTTGAGAAGGTACTTCTCAGGAATTTATCACAATGAAGAAGAACTATGTTTCCCTACTTGCGCTCTCTCGTTGTGGTTTTAATAATTTAAGGTAAATTATTCCCGTTAGATATTTTTCTTCGGCTTTTTTTTCCATTTAGGGGGAAAGAGATGACTGTTCTGAGAAGGATTTAGTGCAGGCATTCAATCTCTGCTGCTGGAAAGAGTTAGTAGCAAGTGAAACAGATCTCGAATGTCAACTCATTCTCTTTATGTTTCATTGCAGTCAAGCTTGGGTAAACTTGAGCAAATCGGGTGTGCATACACACATCCTTCTGCTTATGGACAGTGTAAAACTCTGGGAGAGCTGGAGTATTGTGACAGAGAATAAATACAGAATGGTATAAACAGATTTCATTGCACTAGGTAGTCCTTAGCTAAAGCTTTCGTGGGCTAAAGCACATAGTGCCAGCCCCAATAAAGACAGCATTCAACAAAACTGAATGTAAAGTCCAAACCTATGATCCAATTCCATTTTAATATATAAATAAACTCTGGATGCAAATATTTCATTGCTAATCTGGGCACAAAAACCTCGAGACCTGACCACCTTGCTCAGTTTTCTGCAGATCAAAGAACACCCTAAACTTTGTCATTATTATTTGAAAATGCTCTTAATTAAACTCAGAACAAGCTGTAGCTAAAAGGTCATAATTTAAGTGCTTTAGACCATGGAGATGCAGCTCCAAGGAAAAGTGTGTTTTTGTGTTGCTAGGGGAACCCTTAATGTGCTGTGCCACCAGGAACATTTGGAAAAACAAGAAATGAAGCAGAAGTAAGTAAGTAATGAAAAACACGAGAAGATTAAATCAAGGTCTAGAACAGCAAAAGAGGAAGAGACAGCATTTTAAAGGGTATTTTAGAAGAGTGGTATAATGTCTATTTAAAATGCTTATTTTAAAAAAATATATTTAGTTACTTCAGGGGAAAAGTCTAGACCTGAATTATTGCCACAGATGGCTTAAATAAAAGGACTAATGGTGCTCTGAAGAGTTTCAGATATCTCATGTTAAATCAGTGGAAAAGTGTGGACTGGGATGTTTCACAACATTTTCTCAGAAATCCAGAAATCAGGTGAAACTTCAGAATTTGTTATAAATCAGATCTCAAGATATCTGCCAGTCTTACATGCATGGTTGTGCCGTACTGGTTGTGCCAGTAATCTTCTCCCAGGGTAATATGAAAATCCTTGTGAACTGAAGCCCTAACAAAGACTTTCTCCATTTGTTAAGGATTGAAACCGCTGCTCTAGATCAGAACCAAAAGTTATGGGGTCAGGGGCTCAGCTGAGCATGCTCATTTATCCCCACTGAGTAGATAATCCATAAAAGATGGAGAAATTAATGTCAAGGAAACAAGTTTTTGAATGGCTTGAGTAGAACTGTGTGAATAATTGAATTTTTGGCCAACTAATCACACCGTATTGCTTAGTGACACTGAAGTATTAAGTGAATATAGCTAAGCCAAATCTCAAGCATAGTTTGATATTCAGAACTGCACTATCTAAATTTTGAAATAAAACATTTTGACTAATCTCAGAGAAATCTACTTGCTGGGGTCAAAATTATTTGAATAAACAGCCTGAGGTTATTTCATCCTTTCATTGTCCTGACATGATTTTGCTGCATATATTTGAAAGTATTGCCAAGTAGAGCGGCAGGAAAGCAATCCTGATTCAAAAGCATTTTATACCCAAATGACTGACATAATATATGTTTAATCATACAGGAACTGACCACTGCTTGATAGAAATCTTCCTGTCTCTCACAGCATCCACAGAGCAACGCTAATTTATACCAGATGCACATCTGGCCTGGCCTGTGTAAAGAAGCTGTTGAGGTGGAAATTTAATATTTAAACTAGTACAAACCTAGAGAGCTCTGCAATAAAATTAAATTTGGGTAAAGGATTAGTTACTACTTTGATTATCTACTAAAGGAGGCTTATTTTTACAGCAGACAGAAATCACAAATAATTGGAATCGATATTTTTGCTGCTAATGCAGTGTCAATGTCATTACACCCTAAAGGTATTTAGCTCTGAAGTGGGTGAGTGACATGGCTAAACATGATGACAGAGTGACCCAGCACCTCAGGCTTCTTCCCTGCTTTTCTACAAAAGCTGCACACAGCCACAGCCACATTCACGAACTGTTTATAAAGAGACGAACTTCAATACATCACAATGCCCTTAAGAAATCATAAAGCGTGAAAATCAGGGAAAGTGAGGATAGAAATACTCACCACACTAGGCTTTTTATGAGTCAAGGGTTGCTGAAGACACTTTTGGGACCAAGGCTTGAGCTTAGCAAGTTCTTAAAGGGAAACAGCTTTTGCATCCATCCCTTTTCCCCTCTAACTCGCCCAGTTCTGCTGCTTTTTCTTCCTCCTCCTGCTTCCTCCCTTCTTTTTATCAGGATATAAGAAGGGGGAAAGGCTAAGATGGAGGTCAAATTATGACTTTTCTTCTATATTTGTTTCTGTTTTCAAAAAGTGGGACTAGTCCTGAGGGGAGGTGACCGGTGCCCCCTCAGTGACCAAAGAGGATGTAGAAGAGCAGCATGGTTGGCTCCCTGTTGTGCTGCCTTTCCTAAGCAAACCCTATCCTCCCTACCCTTAACAGTTTCTCTGGCTTTGCTGTTGATGGGTGTGAGAGGTCGTCAGTTTTAAGATAAGACCTGAAAAAGATAAACAGAGCAACAAAATATTAAGCTGCCATGTGGTTTTCCTTAGCTTCCACCTGACATTCCAGAGATTTAATTAAATTTCTCCAGTTTTGGCCACTGCCGGGAAGTGTGATGGAACAGAGAGGGATCACTGGAGTTGGCGCAGTCCTTGCCTGACCTGAGGCACAGCAATGTGAGCATGTGCTGGAAAGTCCTTTAAAGAGCCAGAGGATCCAAGGAACAGTGTCATGCATCTTCATCCCCACAGCATTGAACACCAACAGTATTCTCCTCACATTATTTCCCTCTGATTAGTCTGACCTTTTTCCCAATGTGATGCCTGGTGGGTAATGGGGGCATTTAGATAACAGCTCTAATCAGCCTTACAGCTCCTGCTTTTCTCTGTAATGGTCTCTGAATGGCACTGCTCCATATCCACCTTCAGGGTACTCTGAAAAAAATACACTGTGGAAGGATGGTGGTGGGAGAAACAAAAGGCATTCACCATCAACAGGAAGGGAATAATTCCTTAGATATTTATTTGTTAATCCATCTCGGTCTCCTTATGTGCTGTGTTATTGCCTGCCCAGTGGGTGAACTCTTGCAGAATTAGCAACAGATTTGCCAAAGCTTAGGGATGAGGTAATGGTGCACTGGAAGTGTGACCAGCACGACTCTGAGTGCTGCAGGACACTGCACATGCTACACAACAAATTTTTTATGCACTTCCAGCAACAACAGCAGCTGGAAGTTTTACAGGGATGACGAAACGCTGGAATATGAGCGGTTCAATGCCCTTTCTTAAGCACAGATTTGAGTCAAAGATGTCACAGCACAGACAAGGACTTCATTCTGTATTAATACCCCTTTATTACTAGATTTGACATATCAGCTGTTTCTATTCTTTTTCGTTTAATGACTTTTCTTTACATTTTAGGCCAGCAACTAACTAATTAGCCCTAAATTTGATAAGGGATCTTCTAGCACATATCCCCATCAGTTTGTCCCTCATGACCAGCTATCAGGGAACACTCAGCACAACCTGACTTCACAATCACAAAAACCTATTTGGGATATTAAAAAGCAGTCTATGCCCTTATTTCATTAAGATGCATTATTTTCATGGAGGTCTGAAAAATTATTGAAATATTCATGGAAAAATGTCTTTCCTTTTGGATGTTTTGAGCAGTTATTATTCTGTTGGGAGTATGTATTGAGCCTAATCAGCATTCAAAGTTCCTTTTTAAACAAATCCAAAATAGTTCACCATAATACTAAAAACTCTGTAACCCTGACCTGATAATCCTTTATCAGAAATTATGGAATGATCCTGATTATGGAAGGTTTCTGCCAAACAAATAGAATAGAATAGAATAGAATAGAATAGAATAGAATAGAATAGAAAACAGCTACAAAAATCATAAAGCAGACTTGACCTTGTGGACCATTTGGTTAATTTTTCATGGTCTTTTCCCATGTTTTCATGCCTCATTAGTCCCCATGACTATGGCATTAAATCTGTGCCCAAGGCCATAAGAGTGAGTATGAAATAATGAATCTAGGTTGTGTCAGTGGACAGGACCAGACAGGAAATCTATGTGAAATGCACCCAATTTAGTAGAGTTTTCAGCACCTTCTATTATTGAAAGCTAGGAAAAAAGCGATAAGTTACAATTAAGTTATGTTCTGGTAGATTAAATATGCAAACTGGACACTCAGTACTCACACTCTCAGCAGATGGCTAAAGCATTGCCAGACAGGACACCATTTCCTGCATAATTTTCTTTTTTATTTGGTATTTACAGCTACTCTGAAAGAGTTGTCTTTGCTATTCAGTATAAATATGCCCTGTGGAAGACTTTCCCCTGAATGGTTAAAAAAGAAAACTGTCTCCTCTAAAAAACCAAGCATTTGCTAAAGGCACTGAGAAAATGGCCCTCCAGTTATCTGAACCTAATTCCAAGAGCCAGTATGGAACTCTGGATGGTGGACCTTGTGCATTATCTAACAGCCTGGTTCACTCACCTATTTCAAAGCATATATTCCTTAGAGAAGGCAATATTTTGTCTTAGTCTATTATAATATTGTATAATAAAAAATACACAAGCTGTAAATCACAAGTGGTTACTTCAAAGACAAAAAGTCACAAACACAAGCGTGGCCTAAGGCCTAAGCAGTATTTTGCTATATAGCCTATATTTACACAGCAGCTATATTATAAACACCAAGTATGCAGTTCCACAATCCTCAAAAGAAAAGGCAAGTGATCTGGTTTTAATTTTAGGTTTTCTACATTTATATCTGAGAACTGTATACTTCCAGGAATTATGGGTTAAGTTGGAGGAGAAACAGGAGCAACTTGCTTTGCAGTTTAAAATAGAGTTCACTGATTTCAGGAATAGTTTCTTTTCCACATGTTGAGACTTCTCCTGAGGGAATAGCTCACTGATACAGTGAGGACAACAGGAGCAAGACGTCTTCCTACAGTGTAAAGTCAGAACAGTAATGACTAGATATAAAAATTCGTAATTTAATACTTTGAAAGGACAAATGTTTTGAAAGCATGTTTCCAAAATACGTCTGCAAAATAACTTGTCCTTTTCTTTTATCCATTGTTCCATGAGACTCATGGCATTATGTTTTACGGCTGCTCAACTCCAGGCACAAATATTTTCCTGCTGAAAGACTGGCTTTTTTTTTTTTTTTTTTTTTTGCAAAAAGCATAAGCCAAAGCCAGTGTGGAATGGATCTCCAGCATGGATCCACTAAAACAGTGCACTGCACAAGTGACAGCAGCAGTAAAATCTCATAAACATCTTTCCTCCTGATCCAGTGTTGCTCCAAAGGAATTGAGATTGTAGATGAGGTATATGATACTCATGGTCAAAGCTCAGAATCGCTACTGTATTTTTAAAAAACCTATCAATAACTTATTAGCTGCTAAATTCTGCATCTAAATTGCACTCTATACTTCTTTTGGCACAACTAATACTGCTGGTCATGGTAGTTCCAGTGGAATGGAAAAGCTCTGGCAGGAGCAGAAACAGCAATAAGGTCACGATGTATGGAGGAAGCAGCCAGCACTGAGCTTTCTGGACAACAAAAAGCAGAACGAGTTTGCATAGGAAATGGAAAAACACCCAAAGAAATGTCTGTTAGCAGAGAGCAAAGAAGGTCAGCCAAGGCCTCTAGGATCCCTATTTATAAGAGTCTACCCATGAGTTCTCAGTTGTGTAAGTGGCTATTTTTAATAGGAATGACAGACAAAAGTCTAGTCATATCACACAAGTAGATGTGTATACACAAAAAGTATCTTCTGCACTTCCTTTTCTTTGTCCCAGAAAGTTTGGAGTTTTGAGCTACACAAGATGGATGAATGAGGACGTGGTCTTGTCTTTGGAGTTTACACTGCTCAGATTAAACTGAGGATATTTTCCAAAAGCATGTGTTATGTATTTAAGAAGAGAAGTTCACTCCGAGGTGATAGAGATCAACATTTTTTTTCCTGGAAGAAGCTTTGTTTAGTTTCCATGAAGTAATGAGCTGCTAAAGGATTTGCTGCTACAAGAATCTGAAAAAAAAGACACCTTTAACACACTACAGCAAAGTATTGTCCTGTGGGACAATTCCATAGTACAAATTGGTGCCAGTAGGCATTCCATCACTGAAATATCAACTAGAAATAGCTAAACACTGAAAATTTGTTCCAGAAACATTCTTGAGAAAATTGTTTTCCTGAAATACATAATCATGCTTATTTTCTTACATTCCAGTGTTTTTACTGGTTTGGTAGCCTTGACAGGAGGCATGAATCACAAACTTACAAGCAGACAGCATTCTGCATTCCTTTTTGTGGAAAAGTTGGCCTCTAATGGTTTTTGCAAGATAGACCAAGGGAACTGCAACATGTAAGTCGCTTATTTGAGTTTCATTTACATGAAAATGAGAAAAATGGATACTTCTCTGGTTAGAGCTATAACAAAAGTAGTGTCAAAAAAACGTTCTTTATTCTTTACTTAGCCACGTAGTCATTTATTTCATAGAAACAATTATTTTGACTGGAATACTCTGTGAAGTGTGCATGACTAAGAACAGAGGGGCAGTGGAGTCAGATGAATTTCATACTGAGGAATTGTTGGTCAATATACCATCCAGCTTTTATACTTCAGAAAGTTTCTATTGTTCCAAAAAGATAACCAATGTCAGCCCAAATGACATTTTTCTGAGTGCTCAATATTCACAATTCAGTATCTGAGTTGTTTGCCCAACTTAGCTCCTTGATATTGTTTCCTCTTCCTGACCGGATAGCCTTCCAGACTAAATTTGTTTCAAATAAACTCTATCTCATCACTAAATTAATCTCAATTTCAAGTCCAATGTCACTTTCTGCAAACATATTGTCACAACAAGCAAATAAAAATGAGTGCAAGCATTTGCTGGGAAAAGGGTGAACATTTTCCTGTAATGCTGTTGCACTTCTCCAATCATCCCGTCTCCTGTAAAATATACCAGCAGTAAAAAAGTGATAAACAATTGGCCAACACTTATCCACTTATTTAGAAACAGTTTCTCAGTGAAGATTTGTGATTAAGACTGTGCATGTGTCCTCAGCTGCCAGGCAGGATATGCATTTTATCTAGCCACACAAGAAGATCTCATCTTTAGTTCCTACTTGTGGAAGTAAATCGGGTGTGATGCCAAGCCATAGCTCCTTACACGGACACTGTTCTCTGAAACCAGATCTATGTGGACCTCACAGCACTGGGTTTGGGCTTACAGGAATCCTGTAGGGCCATAACAGGCAGCACTAGAACCAGCCTCAAACACCGAAACTCCACATGTGCTTACCTAGAAACCTCTTTGCTCCAGCCTGACTGGAAGCCCACAGATTTCAGCTCAAACAAACTGCAGTGAGCCGCAGGCTGACGGAAATAAATCTGGCTGCCTTCAAGTTTGTGTTTCACCAGAATAACTTGGCCCTCAACACACTCATAGGGAAGACATCAGGTATCAGGGCTCCATGCTGACAGCATTCCACACTGGAATAGTTTTCAAGTGATTTGAACAAATCACTTTGAAAAAAAAATCCAGATTAAAAGAGCTGTTCCTTGCAAGGGCATCAAAAGAAGGATGGTAACACATCCAGTTCACTGTGCTGGAAGTGCAGGCCAGCTGAGCTTGTGACACCTGTGTAATAGGAACAGTGCTGTTAATCTACACATTTGCACAAGGATTTTCCTGGGTGAACACCAGGAAAACATGTTGTGAAGACAGTATATCAAGTACTACACAAATTTAATTTAGGTCACTCAGTATCACTCCAAAATCTCTCTGTAGGGCAGAAACACAAGTATTACTTGTAAAAGAGCTACCAGTATTTGTACAAAGTCTGGGACTCCTTCACCTCCTGGCTGTTCTAAGTGCTTGCCAACTTTTAGGATTAAACCTGATATTCATATAGGAGACAACCTGGAGCTGAGATCTTTGATCTTTGTTTCTGTTTTTGAACTTCGTCCTCCAGAGACAAAGTTTCAATATCTGTCAAAAAAAGGTCTGAAAGTACAGTTTTTCACTAAAGGGAGAATTATAAAGTGAATTAGTTAACAGTTATAAAGAGTTTAAGGTTTCAGGAAACTAAGTACCATGGAAATGCAGGGTGCTGTGGTCCTTTTATAATGGAACATTTTATCATCCAAAAGTGGCAATTTCCTTACAAGTCAAACTTTGTTCCACTGTTATTCCGTGATATCCTTAAAAACAGACACCATAAGTTTTTCCTTGCATTTCTTACTTCACCCATACAATCCTCTACTCTACTCTGCTTTGAAAAGAATTGACTACAGTAATAATTCTGCTTCTACACAACAGAACGCTTGGAGTTTTACACTTCACACTTGGGCTCCTGTTGTATGGGAAATACTAATGGTGACAGCAATGAAAGGAAACAGCTTTTCCGAGTTGTGGGCTCCTAGGTGAGCTGCCTTTGTTTTCAGGAGTCAAAGCATGGTATGAATGTTCTAAATTAAGAATCAAAGCATTCCATATCTCTGAGTACATGTATAAATTAAAAGCAGGAATTTATAAAATACTTCAAGCCCTTGAACAACAGCAGGACACCACAGCCCATTCCACAATCAGTTTTGGACTGCTCCAATACCATTTTATATAGAGGTGGGCACACATCCGATAAACACCCCTACATAACTGCACTTCTTTTTTTTTAAAAAAAGCACTTTATATGTAAAAACAAAGATGTAAGTAACAAGGGGAAAACCAAAACACCAATTGCAAATGCTCATAAATTTTCAGAACCTTGAGATCTTGAAAAAACTTGCATTCTGGATCCAAGCATTCTCATACTGATTTTCAATTTACTGGATGGCTGGAGACTTCAGAGTGGATGGAATTTAGTCAGCAAATGCTCCAAGTTTCTAAAACTCTAATACTTACCTGAATTTGAAGTATATCATGAGTTTCTCTTCATACGGTAGAGACAATTTAAGTTGCATTTGGTACCCATCCATTAAATTATGCAGACTTTTAAAATGCACAAGCTTATAGCAGGTACCTCCAAAGCATTCAGAACAAAAGAACATTTCTTGGTATTTTAATTTGTTGAAGAAGAAACAAATCAATATAAAATATGTTATTTTTAATGTGTGCTTTCAGAAGTTCCCCTGTTTACTGCATGTTAGGCAATTCTTTTCAGAACTGTATTATTGAGAAATAAAGAGGAAAGTAAAACTATGAACCTTAGATATTTAGCATTCATTAGTGTTATGTCACAACATGTTAGGGAAAAGGGATCTGCAGTGTGAGTGCAAAGCTGCACAGTTATGTTCCTTATCAAAAGGAAGGATGTATTGAATGGATGTTCCACTGGGGTCTCTCCCAGTGTTACTCAGTGCTTTCACTCCTTACCCAAATGCCACATCACAGAAGAGGCTCGTTTGACTTAGAGACAAATGAATTCTGGTACACTGCCAGCACTTTGGAGGACAAGAATAGGATTCCATATAGTAGTGACGAACTGGAGATACAAATGGAAAACATTTTATCTTTTTCAACTTCTACAAGTGTAAGCACCACGCTCAGGAATAATAACCTGCACAGACAGAAAATGTGGAATAGCTGAGGAAGGAGAAATTCAGAGAGAAAAGAGCATAGAAATGACAGCTGAGAGCAGACAGGACATGAGTTAACAATGTCACGCTGCTGCCAACACAGAGTGTCATTCTGGAATGTGGATAGCAGACAAGTTTGCAGAGTAACCCTTTTGCTGGAGCAGCACTGATAAGACTTTAGCTGGATTAATGTGGCTATGTCAGGGACCACACTTCAAGATATCTATGGACTGGTCAGAGACAGTCCCAAACATAGCAATGAAAATGACGAACTGATCTATAAAATATGAATTATGGTAAAATACTGGAGAAGTGCGATATTTAGCCAAACAGACTGAGGAAAGTCTTGCTAACAGTCTCTCAGGCACGTAGAAAGCTACTTTACGTTTCTGCAGAAGTAACAAGTTAAAACTCGAGAAAGATTCAGGTTACATCGTCAGAAACACTTCGTAACAAAAGAGCCATGAACAGCAGGAAAATTTGACTGAGGTTTTGTGCATCCCTACTGAAGATTTCAAGGCAGGCTGACAAGTGCCTGCCAGGAAGCACCCAAAGGCTGCTGCTTTTGCCTTGTATCAGATGACTTTGTATTGCTTCCAGCTCTATGATACCATGGTTCCTGTTTGCTCTTTGTCCTGTTTAATTCGACACACTAAATGTTCTGACACACACCACACTGTGAAATACATTTGATTTCAAGGAGCCCACAATATGTTTCTGCTTATCCACCTTCTACTTTTACTTTCTGCCAAAGGCAGAAGAGAAATTATTATTGCTCTCATTCACCCAGTTGTTCTAGTGAACCATCAGCCTATCAGGGATGATCCAGAAACTGAAGGCTCAAGCCTGTGAGATGTGAACATTGTGGTCCTAACTCAGATATAAAATGAAGGTTAAGAAGAACCAAACACAAACTTGCTGTTTCAGGAAGTGTGTCAGTGGCTGGCAGCTTGTTCAGAAGGCTCGTTATCTTGCATGGAGAGACTGAGCTGTACGTATTTCATTCAGGCAGAAAGACAACAGAAAATTAAATCTTGAACATGGGCATAAATATCTCCAAAACATTGTTTGTTGTTTAATTTACAATTTCAGATGACTGGTGCAGCTCAGACTGAAAGGACAGAAATGATGCAAGTAACCACAGGAACTAAGAAATGCCAACAACAGCATCAATCTTTCTATGGAGATTTTCTGGAAGCTTCATAGAAAAGTTGGATTGTAGGGAAATACATACGAATTTTTCTTTTTAAACCAGCCCCAGTTTTATATCAAATGTCCATCCACAGCTCATTTGGAGCTATTATAGGGATTAGGTGAAAGGCATAAGCTGTAATTACGAGTCAAACCATGCCAAGCCAACATGGGCATTGTTCAGGAAGTCATGCCAAATGACATCCCAAGCACATAATGTGGAGAGAGGATCTGCCAACAATTTTAATTTGTGACAAATTGTCTCAGTATTTTGTTTCACTTCAATAGTAACATGTTTTTAAAAAATGTCAGCCAGTTACACAGGGGCTGGCTGCAGTCCAGGTGTAAAACTGTGATGAAGAGGGCCATTAGTGAAAAATGCCAAGCTCTGAGTTTCGTGTCATTAATATTTATGACACAGTGTGAAGAATCTTATTTAAATGCCACTCTGTGTGTGGGTTGGGGTGAAGGAAAAGAGGGATGCTAGGGAAAGAGAGTTACAGTATTTATGCTAAAGTGTGCAGGTATCTTGACAGGGAACAAAGCCCTTGACAGACACAGGGTAGCAATAATTAGTCTAATGTTTGGATAGCTACACTTTATCTGACCTCTGATTTTAATGGCATAAAATTCTAAAAACGACTGTTCTGTCAAGCTGCCAAGTGGAATGCATTTGGATGGGTATTTGGAAACCAAATATCATTTTTAACTATCTATTATTTTGGGCAAATAACCTGAAGTAGACTGAACCTCAAATATTTATTTCATGCCAGCCTGCTCGTCCTGGAATTCTGTTGTGATTTCAGGCAGACAAAATGTTTTGTTCAGTACAATGCTGTAACTCCTAGCAGTGCCTGCTGAAGTCCTGGAGTGACCAAATTCCTCCCTTTGCAGAGAGCGGGAAAGAAACTGTGCTGCCAGGGAGTGCTGCCCTAGACTCTTCCTAGGTCACGGGAGGCGGTGAGGCATTTTCACATCCAGGATTTCCATAAGCAATGAGGTTTGGGCCCTTAGTAGATTCAGAATTTGGGTTTCTCCACAGTGAAACCCTGTACTGTTCGTGTGACCTGTCCTGGGGTGACAACGCTCTGCACTTTGCCACATGGCTGCAGTGAGTCCCTCTCATATTTCTATAAAGTTCACATAGGATTTGCATGAACTGTGCAGCGAGTCGTCGTCTCCCTGTTTTAATGCAAATTGTCTCCTTCTCTTGACATAAATAGTCTGTTTTATGTCATAACTTAATTCCTACAAACTGCTGCGTTTTTTCAACTTATGTTGTTATGTCAAGAAATAAATGAAGCGCACTATACACATCATATTTTTCACGTAAGTGTCTGGCATGCATATTGTTTACATAAAAATACAGCATTGTTTAAGAAAGGGAGGAATTTAGAGGGAGCTGGTATAAGATATCCGTTTTTTAAAGCAGCAATTCCTTGGAGATTAATTTTTTTTTTTTCAAATGACGGTGTTTCATAGGCTAAAAAGAAAAATCTGCTGTTCAAAACACAGAAAACCATCAGGTGAAATCAAAGTTACAATTTTATACAAAGGAATCCTGCTATTTGTAGCTCTAAAATATAAAATGAAATACTATTGGACTTCACTGATAAAAATTTATTTTAATACGTGCTAACAGAAACTTGGTCATGCACTCTGTTACCCAGGAAATGTATCAACTTCGAAGTCACTATCTCCTGTTTCTATTCAGAGAAGGTCAAAGCTAAGATTCAGCAGGAATCCAGGAACTTTTAAGGCAAGGATGAATTAACTCACGTGGCATGTTGTCCTAAATTACTGCTTTGTAAACTACATCCATCTAGAGTACGCTGTAACTTCCAGAAGTTAAGAATAGGTGATTGTACTTTGCACTACACAATTAGCCCTGAAATAAGAAAGAGTCTGGTTTCTTACTGACTTTAAACTGATAAATAATGACCACAGAGAAATTCCTCCTCATGATTTTCAATGGAACTCTCATCAGTGGAGTATCCCCTTTTGTACTCCTGTGGTGGCTCTTTAAATCTGATCGACTTGCATACATTTGCCAGCCTCATCTCAGGATCCGTATGGATAAATTTAAAAATGCTTCTTGCCATTCCAAAAGAAATCTCACTGGAAGGAGAAGAAGCCCAGTTGGATAATCCCGGAGGGCCATGTTCAAGGGGCAGTGAGGATCAGGGCTGGCTGGAGGGCTCACCCAATGCTGCTACACCGCAGGAGTGTTAAGTTAGAGGAGAGCCTGCCCAGCATCTGGAACTGTTTAGAGCGTTTTCAACTGAGCACTGAGATTATCTTATCTCCTTTCTACCTCTGTGCAATGCACAGACGTGTATTTCAGCACGGTTATAGTTAGTGGGATTGCCACATCCACACAGTTCCATCAACTGAGTGACCACTTTAGACACAGTTCCTGGTCATTTGATCCATTTCCTGCAAAGAGGGGAAGGTTTTGACCTCAGACCTAACGAGGGTCTCTGGAGGCTGATCCCCCAAGATGCTGAACACTGCTGATCAGGACATCTCCAAAGCAAGAGTTTAGGTGAAGAGTTCAGCAAAAAGGTTCCTGACTCCCAAGAGCTGTGCACTGCCTGGGAGGCACCGGGCCCCTCCAGCGGCCCCAGCCATTAATGTGAGCTGAGGGTGCTCAGTATTTTGCATAACCCAGCTATAAATGCATTACACTTAACTGCATAATCTCAGGGATAGGGGAACATCTGTCATCCAATAGCAGCAAACACCATCTGCTTTTGTATCACCATATTCCTACTTACTTGAACAAATGGAGCTCAAGGGACACTGGGCACTGCTTAAGAATAAACAAAAATGTATTTAGACTTGTTACTTTGCCCTTTTGCAGATTTGGAACAGCTGTAATAAAAGGCTTTGCTCACAAAAGCTTTCATTAGAGTAATTTGCTATTTGTGCTTTCTCAGCTATAGTTTCAGAATTATATCATTTTTCTCTAACCAGCTCATGGAAACTATCCAAACTCGTTATGAAATAACTCACCTCCCATTACTCCCGACCTTAGCCAGTAGCCTACATCCTTTTTCAAGATAATATCAGGAGTCTTTCTTGATCTTTTGAGCTCCTGCCCAGAAGAATGGCTGGCCCAGCCTTCTGCTTCTCTTTGCTGGTACTAAAACAAAAGAACTGCAAAGGCAGCACAGTATCAGGCAAAAAAATCTTCTCTGGAAGATTAAAGTAGACCTCTGGAATTTTGCCAAAAGAAATTTACAGCTGAGTTCGTTTGAACACTTTGTACTGCTCATAATTTATAGTGACTTCTTATTAATAATTTTAATGTCTGGAGGAAAATGAAATTATACTCTACTGCATTGTGGAGGCAAATTTTAAAGATGTTCAAATTATATGACTGGATAATTGGTCCTCTTCTGGCTTTTGACTATCTTGATTAAACAGATAGCAGAGCATGTGTCCTGGTCTGAAGAAGGAAATGGTTCTTCAGGAAGCTTTGGGAAATCTATCACTTCTCTCACTACTCCAATGTACTCCAAAGGCAGTTAATGATAACAACTGATGCTGTGCTTTCCAAATTTAGCCCTCGAGGGACTGATGTGCTGAGTGTCCCCAGAAGAGTAGTTGACTGGAAAATCAAACTTAGGTACACCGTAGAAAAGGATGCTCGAGTAGGCCAAATGAACCAAGTATAAACACAGCTCCAAGAACTAAGAGGAAATCAGTGGAGAACTCGAACAGCTCATATAAATCTAGAGAGACAAAAATATGTTTATCTGGAATCTTGGAATTCAAAATGAATTTGTATCTAGTGCTTGGTTGAACTTTTCAGACAACATTTTACGGCGTTTGTCATTTGCCATACAATTTGTACATTTCATGATAATTTATGAAAACAGTCTCTCTGTTTCCCTAAATATGTACAGAGGCAAGGCATGTAGACAGGTTTTGTACATATTTGATCAATTATACCCATGCACAAACCCCCTCAAAGAATAAAGCGTTTTATTTGAAATGCCTTTAAGCTCACAGATGAACTGCCAGCTTTAAAGCGACTAGCATTTCTAAAACCCCAAAGTCTTCATCAGAGTTCCACACTTGCATCTCTGTTCTCACCATAAAAATGAAAAGTGACCTCTCAAGTCAATGTTTAATATTATTTGTGTCTCACAATAGCACTTGAGAACCTGAATGACTGTTCCCACTGTATTTGGAACGGCGCAATATCTGTAATACGAGGCTGTCTTGCAGGTTTAGGTTATTAGCTCCTAACAGACTGGGGGTAGGAGGAGAAATAAGCTCTGAGAGATGAAATGTTACAGCTCTATTGAATTTCAACCCAGCAAATGGCACGACAGAACACGTTAACTCCTAAATTATCACAGGAACTGGAGCAACCTCTGAAGTGAGACTCACGTACTTGTGTGTCATTGTTTAAAACTAACTTCTAAGTCGGAAGACTGAAAGAAAGTTTTGCATCTCCATGCAAGTTGAAAGAAAATAAGAATTTGTTAAAATTCCCAGTGAGCATGTCTGGAATAGCCTCCAGTATTTTGCTGCCAGCCTTCAGAGCCAGACACTGTGAGGTTTCTCTGGTTTTATCTGCACCACAAGCCGTGGTACAGCACCGACATAATTGAGCTGTTCCTGACCACTCTGCCTCAGCTGCTGAAAACAGGATCCTTATTAGTGCTGACATTAGTGCAAGCTTATTTATCTCACTCTCCCTCTGCTGCATTACTACCATGCTTCTCAGAATGTCTTCTCAGCCTCAAATTAAACTGCAAATTCTAATGTAAATTAAATTGTTCTTTTTTCTTGGCTATCTTTGGTTTCAAGAAGGCCGTACTTCCCAAACAAACAGTACCATAAGGCCTTGGAAAAACTGACATGGGGAGAAGCCACTGGTCTTCTTTTGGCTGAAAATCAACTGGATAAAAAGGTTTCTGTCATGATCACACTTCCAGATTACCATCTCCTAATATTTTTTGACCTGAGTCAGAGGTAGTTAAACCCTTAGAACAGGTACTTCAAAATAATCCAGGTTACTTTAAATACTAGTGAAAGTATTTTGATTTGTTGGTTTTGGGCCTTTTTTCTAAATGAATGCTCTTTAGCACAAATTTCACTAATACCTTTGTCATCAAATTTTAGGGATCAGTAACCTCTGCTGAAGAAAGGGCATGTCTTGACAAGAAACTTCAGTGAATCTGCACTGGGGGACATTAACCTCATTGCTGTGGTTTGCTGGAGCCTGGGCAGGGCCCAGCCCAGCAGCCTCACTAAAGACTGGCTGATGAAAACAAATCCTGCATATGGGATGTGAAATGAGTCAGGAAAACATCCTTCTTTACCAGGCTGCATGGAATACAGGCTATTCCCTTGGATAATTTCCAGTCATTAACCATTTCATTAGTAATGAACCCTTCAGTGCCTGTGAGTGCCCACCAGCACTCTCCACTGCTGCACAGCCACCACTATATGTTCTATGTGTAATGTGTGCTGAAGCTGTGCCCTGTGGGGCTTTTAAGATACCCCCTAAACTGAAAATGTTCTCTGAAACTTTTTTTGGTTAAGTTCCTGGAAAGAATTACAGGGTGTTTTCTTTTCCTTTTCATAGAAGACAAGTTCCAAAGCGGCAATTTCATTCTTGCAGCGGTAAAAGGAATTTGAACTTGCCCTAATAACTGAGTACTTTAGAGCAGTCTGCAGAAAACTTTTGAGATAAAGATATAGATGCAGATGATATAGATTTGAGCTTTCCCAGACTTTTTAGAAGACTTGAGGAGTCTTTCAGAAATCGCATGCAGTAGATATCTACTCACTGGTGCTGAAATAGCAGCCTCTTTTCTCTTGCTGTTTGCAACTGATACAGACTGAACCCCTTTCTCTCTTTCTCTGATGGCCCTCATATTCTTTTACAAATAAATTACAAAAGGAAACAGAATGCTTTCCAGTACAAGCCATAGGTGGATGACACATTTTTAATTGTCCTTGCTGGGAACGTCAAAGCAGGCAGTGTAATCCTTCTTACTTCAGCAATAGGAACAAACTCCTGTTTGATAGTCTGCTGATTCCTAGATGATCTCCTAGAAAAGATTAATTGCCAACTTTCTCCACTTCCAGCCGCTGTCATATTTGCATATATCAAATGGCAATACATGGAAAAATAATGATTCAAAATCAGAGATCAGTGTTCTAGCATAGAAGGCAAGCAAAATATAACCTATGACAAAGTAGATCCCATATACTTATAGTGCAACTTCTGGCCAAATTCCAGTGGATGACACTGGCAGGCTGGTGTTTCAAATCCATGTTCAGTACATGTGTGATTCATCTAATTCATCCATATGGGATTCTGAATATTAATTTTGAATTAACAACACCTTTTTCAGTAATAAATTAATAACTAGTTATAACAAAAATACTCCTAATTTGTGACGGGTAGAAATGGAGGTAAGGAACTCTGACTCTTTGTATATCAAGTCAGTAAAATTAGCCAATTAGAAAAAAATGGCAGGAAATCAGAAGGAATTAAACCCCTACTTGTAATCCAGGAAGCGCTGGAAGCTCTGCTCATGAAACTGAGAGCTTCAGCCACTACAATACTCTGTCTTTTTCTGGTTCACTGCTCCAGCTTTCCACCTCTCTTTCCGCAGGTGTTTTATTTCGGTGCACTGCAGCCATGTTAACTAATCGGTGAGATGGAAAGTCTCCTTCTCCATGAAGAAGCCAATTCAAATGCAAGAGCAGGCTGGGCAAGATTGGAGTTCTGGCCAGTGCTAAGCCCCTCAGCCCGCATCCGTCTGCTGGGGCTGGGCATCCCTCCCGCTATCTCGGCAGCACGAGTGTCGGGACAGAGCTGATGGCCACATCCCACCACAGCCTGCCCGTGCCCCTTGCACTCTCCCTCCTCCCAAAAGCGCCTGGCACAGCACCCTCTGACAGAGAGCAGCACTGGCAGCTGTGGAGATGGAGGGAGAAGCGCTCGCTTTGCCTGTGCACGCCTCTATCAAAAGGTGACAGCCACAAAATATCAAAGACAGTTTTTCCTCTCCAAACTCCCTGCCTGTTGTTTTTTCTCCAAACATGAGTCCATCTGCGTCTTCCCAAGCTATGGACGTGCGGCGACATCTGCGTCAGTTTGAAAAAAGCATCTGTGTTTTTGCTTCTCACAGGAAGTGGGAATTGCCAAGAAATAATTGTCAAGACCCTTTGTTGTTTCTCCCTTTTTTGTACCTGTTATTTCTGAGCAACCTCACCAATGCAAATCTGATTTAAGCTCACAGAGTTATGGAGAACGAGGTTCTTGAAGCATCAGAACAAATATTCTTGATTGCAGAGGATATCTATTTACTTCATTAGATCACACAGATAACCCATATCCACACAGCTCTCACTGACATCATTGTACTTCCTGCGTGGTAGCAAAGTTCTTAGGGCTGCTCTTGGGGCTCATACACTGAGTTAGTCTCTCAAAGATAGTCAGACTGATGGACAGTTTTAAGTATTCTCAAGACAGCAGTGGAGACAGAGACAAGACCGCTTCTGTGAACTATTGCGGGACAGAAGCAGTAAATATGTTATTTCAGAAAAAGCTGAACCTGGTGGTTAAAGAAAAATAGTAACAGCTTTTAAAGCAAAATTGCTGAAGTGAAATGACACCTTACCATCATTCAGATTTGGTGCTTCCTTACAGTTTGGATAGAAATACCACTTCAGGTGCAAATCTCCCAAAGAGGGCAAAATGTCATCATCAACAAGCTTCTACTTTATATCACATTTGCATAAATACAGATAAACCCTGGTGAAATGAGTCACTCTAAATACACAGTACAGGGTAGAGAGGAGAATTTGACCGAGAGTCACTGCATAGTGACTGTGCTTCTCAGATTTAATTAATTTTGCAGTAGTGAAGAGAATATGATGGCAAAAGGGATAGCAAAGAAGTATCCAGAGACCACTGCAGCCATTTCTGCTCCTGAGCCTGTGATGTTTCTACTGCATTCTGCACTTTGTGAGGTCACTGGCGGGCACAAATCTGTGCATCATATCCTGTCCTTATCTCAGAAAGACGACACAACGAGCCACTCCTTGCCATGAAATACTTGCCTTTCACAATTCTGCCTCTTTTTCGTCATCATGATTAATCTATTTCAAGGCAGCTAATAAGTGTGAAACATCTTGTTTCAACTCTGCAAAAGATGTGGGATTTTCCTGAGGAAAACCAAGCTAGACAATGACAACACTGTTGATTAAAAACACAGTATCTAACATCCAGTGCAGTTTATGACTTATCCCTTCTGTGGCAGGAGGGACATTATTTTGATAGTGGGGATGATAAATTATGGAAAGAAATTAAAATCTTTCATCCAAACCTTTCAGATGTATCCTTAAAAAAACCCTAACAGTTCTTCCTTAATTTTACTTTTTCTTTGGAGAAGGCATTTGTGAGTTGCAGCTCATCTTTAACTAATAAAAGTTTACTTACACACAAGGGAACCGTAGCATGAAACATTCAAAATGATGAGATGAGAATAAAAAGTAAACAAAATTTAAATATTTTGGCTTCTCAAGACCAGATAATCTTTTCGACCACATTTCAAATCTCCTTTACATTCCCCAAAGTATGAACTTCTGGCTCCATAGCCAAAAATACAGATTTATGGGAATGGAGTACGATTTCATAGATATTGGTATTTATCTGAAGAAGCTCCCAGGTTAGTAAGCAACATCACAGGTTTATCATCAAATGAAAATCTATCAAATCTTAGCTAGTAGTGGCATTATGCAGCAGGTTGGTATTAATCTGAGACAGCTATCTGGTGGAAAGAAATAATCTTTTTACAGGAGCATTCTTGGTGTTCACAAGACCTCTGTTTTAAATCACATTCCCAAAGTACTAGAAAGTTAGGGGAAGAGACAGATTTCCTCTGAGGCAGTCCTGTCTCTGGGCACCAGCAGCTTTTTCTTCCAGACACAATTACCCTGTGGGAGTTGCATGAACTTTCTTTGAAGGACACGATTTTTGTTTCAGAATAGCTCAGACTGTTCTGAGCTGCAGGTATTTTGAAAATAAAATTAAGTTTCCATACAAGGTTAAAAATATTCCCTGAGCCCTCTCCCAGATCACACTGCAGGAGCTGGGCATTACTGTGCTATCAATACAGTCAGTATATTTTTCAGGAGCAAAATACAAACATTGAGTTAGAACACTTAATATAAGTTTGCTAAGTACTTTTGCTTCCTTTCTTGGTCATGGTTGTGAGAGTGTTTGTTTAAATGAGGAGGAAAATGAATAGATTCCCCAGACTTCCCTCCATTGCCAGCAAACACAGCGCTCACTGTCGTCCTTTGCATAACATGTGGTGAAAAGGGAAAAACGAGATTCTCATGTTAGAATACTTCTCTGTCACTACTTTGCTTTTCACTTTTCCCATAAATGTATATTTAGGGCCACTTCAGTTCCTATTGACTTCTGTAGAGACTTAGAGAAACATCTTCGGTCTAAATTCTGCTCTCTCATGAGCTGGCATTAATCCCGAGCTTTCCTACCGCCCTGACAGCAACGCTGAGGAGGAACGGGGACACGGCAGTGTGCTCTGGGACTGTCCCGAGGGTGACAGCTTTTATTGGGGAGGTTTAGTCAACCACAGCAAAAGTGTGGTGTGGAGAAGAGAAAGGTGCCACTCCAGCCTCCCGCTTCTGCTGGGCTGCGGAGCTGCCTGGAAGGGACATATTAAGACGCTCTTTGAAGAGCGAGCTGTGCACCGTGCTCTGTGCATAAGGATCACATCTCAGCCCCAGCACTGACAGATCTACCCCTTTCAAAGGACACTAAAACTCTTACATGCAAATAAAAAAGCTTCTTTCCTTAATTTCTGGGATATAGAACTTCCAAGAAGGAATTTTAATGCAATGGACACACATCATTTCCTACCAGATTGTGGAGATAGGCTTTACAGAGACAAAGACAACAGTATTAACTATGTGTTAACTTCATATGCCCTTCCAATGAATTTCTGTCTCATCCCCACGTGTCAGACATCTGTGAACAATTCTGCCAAAGCTCTGGAAGCTGGCTAGGAACTACCAGGCATCAGGGAAAGCATCTGTGCTCTGGATGGCAAGGTGTATGATTGGTACTACCTGTGGACCCCAGGCCATGCCAGCTGTTTGACAGGATGAATTGGAAGGCAGATCGATGAGAGGCTCTCTGAGACAGGCCATGGCACACCCCAAAACCAGCTTTTCCCCTTCCACTCCCCTGCTTTTATATACTGTTCATATTTCTTCAGTTATTTAACTTCTTTAATCTGACAAACATTAATAAAGCAGCAAGTTCTCCTCCCAGCACTGAATTTTTTAATCATTTCTTTAGGCAATGAGCTTACAGTCTGCTCCTTTGCCAGGGTCAGACAGCTCAGATTACACAGCCACCTTCCTGCATTAGCACCCAGGGATTTATGGAGAAAGGTTCTATTCTGCTTTGTAGTCAGTGAAAATCAACAAAACCAGCAGCACAACCAGCTTTGTTGTAATGCCCTGTTCTGAAGAGAACATTGTTTTTGATTACTCAAATGTTTTTACCTTTAATGGTTTTCTTTAAATTGCTTCATTTCATTGTGTTGTGCTTAGCTCACTGACTAATCTGCTCCACTGAAGAAAGAAGTATCAGTTCTATTTTTCTCATTTTTGAAATATAAACAGATGAAGTTGAATTCAAATTACCCATTTTGCCAACAAGGAAGAACATAAATATTAAGAAAGCTTTCCTCATCAGTTTGAAGGCCTTTTCTTCTCTGTTTACAGCTCTTTTTATTTGAGCTCCGTGAACATTTGTGTGGGCAAAGCTGCGTTGGCATGAACGATACGCAGAGAGAATTCCGGGCCTGTAACAGAGTTGCTATCTCCGAATTAGATTCTTGATTAAATAAACCACATTTTGACAACCTTAGAGTTGCCTTTTAAAGGTCGAGACATTCAGCCAGAGAACAGAAACACTCTGTACAAAACACAAAGGCCTGGTCCGTGTCCCAAGGACCTTTGCTAAGCA
Organism: Oreocharis arfaki; assembly: GCA_013398015.1. Classification (NCBI taxonomy): domain Eukaryota; kingdom Metazoa; phylum Chordata; class Aves; order Passeriformes; family Paramythiidae; genus Oreocharis; species Oreocharis arfaki. The sequence continues at coordinate 284,701 of VZRR01001425.1, read as the reverse complement.
GCACAGATCTGTGAGCAGAACACAGCGAGATCAAAAGGGGAGCAACAAAGCAGAAGCAGCAACATGCATGGTCAGATAATGATGGCTCTCTGTTGCTATTGACTCGTGTCTCTGAGTGCTGCCAGAGAAGAGTTTCCTGAGGGAGGTGTGAATAGGAGAGGGTATTTTGCTCTTGCATTGGAGTGTAAGGTATTTTCAAGCGCTGGTGATGATACAAGCCAGAACAAAACGGAAAATGGTGAAATGTGGTGAGAACACCAGAGATAACAGAGAAGAACTTTACCCTTGAGCTGGAAGCAGGAAGGTCGATGTGCAGAGGGACATTTCTCCAGTTCCTTCCAAAAGAAAGTAAAACTAGGAGGGGAAAGTCAGGCAAGGTAAGAAAGTTAGGCTGTCTCCACACTGCTCTTGCAGTGGTGGGTAAGACATGTGTGAGCTCGATGTTAGCAGAGGGAAAGGAGCAAGAGAGCAGACAGAGCCCAGCCTGAAGCAGGAGAGCTGTTTGCTCTGGGAGCATCAGTACAAACCCAGCTGCATTTTTTCTATTCGTATTTTGTGGCTGCCAGGTTTTTAAGTGAATCATATGAACACCTTCCTGAGACTGTGCAGAGCTACAGCTGAAGCTCCAGCACCAGCAGGATGCTGGCTCTCTGCTGTCTGGGTGCAGTCCCCTCCTGAGATGGTCACTGACACCCTGACTCTCGATGAAGGCATGAAAACTATGTCTCTTTTCAACAGGACTCCTAATTTTTTTTTGAGATAATCACAGTATTTTGCTATATTTATCTTTCCACTGGATGTACCTGATGCTGGCTAGTGAATTTGAAGGGTCCTGAAGTTGCAGGAACTGACAGATACTCAAAGACAGATAAACACACAAACTGAAAGATATTTCAGATGTTTCATCCCCTCCCTTTTTTTATTAACTTGTAGTAAGAGCTTCAGAAATTATTTTGTATTACTATTCATGAGCATAACTCTTCAGAAACAGGAAGTATCCTGCGGGAATTTAAAAAAAAAAAAGAAAGAAGAAGAAGAAAGAAGCTCTGTTTTTGAATAAGGGAGGCTGTTTCAATCTGAAGCTTTCCTACTGAGATGTGAAGTGACCAAACCGTCTTAATGCTTTGAGCCACTTGGAGTGGAAAACAGCTGGAACATGCAGGGACTCCTGAAGCAAGCAAGGCCTGTTAGCAAATGGAAACAATAGTACTGTGCATGTTTCAGCTCAATGCTGGCTGGGCTGTACCTGTGGTAAAATCTACTTCCTGGAAGTTTGTATGGCTGGAAAGCACTTGTGAGAACTTGCAGCATTCACTTTCAATTTTACCAGCTCGTCTAAGAACAACTTGTATTTATTTCCTCTCCTTATTAGTAACTATAAACATTCTAGAATTCCAATTCCTGCTTCTTTTGTTTCTATAGATACATTTATATCCTTTTTTTGTTCCACGCTTTCCATTCTAAATAATCCATACTCTAGCAAGCAATAGAATTACAAGATTACATGAATGCCAAACTTTGTTTTACCTGGTTGTAATATTAAACCCCACGCATAAGTTAAAATGAATATTTGTCCATATAAAATAAACATCTTTCAACCTCACTAAAAATCCAAAACCACCAAGAAGACTGATTTGGTTTGTGCTGGTTTTTTTCCTTTTGCTGGTTTTCATTCTGTATTCTCTTACCTCCCCTGATTACTTTTAAGTAGCAAAACATGGTCAGGCTTTTATTCACACACAGAGATCAAGAAATTAAGAGTCAGCCACTAAGCATTTAGCGGGAAGAGCTGTGATTTATCTCCCATAGGCTAACAAAAATATTTTGCCTAAGACAGAAATGCTGGAAGGATAAATCAATCCACATCTGAAAGACAAACAGCAGATTAAAAGACGACATAAATTTATCAAAAGAGCTACTCTGGTCAATTAGCAATGACATGTTTGGTTTCCTTTACATTGAAAGCATCTGTGGTGGCAAACTTTTCGTGATTTACCCTGGGTTTTTAGGGCCTTAAAGTAAGAGTAGAGGAAAAGCTGCAATTTAGGGGGCCTAAAGTAGCTGTTTTCCTGTTAATACAGAATGCAGTCCTGTCAATACAAATTTAATCAGCCGTGAGGTTTTCCTCACAAAACCCATAATTCAGCTGTCACAGAAAAACTAGATTTTGGCAGTTCTAATCAAAAGGCACACACTGCAAATTCAGATAAGACAGTACAAATGAATCCAAAGTCAGTATAAATGTACGGAAGTCCAGTACTGCAATACTTCTCTGTCTATGATTTACCTGCTAATGTCACTGTACCAGCAGTGTGCAGGTAGCATAAAATTCTCATAAAACACAGAAACTCTTCTACATCACTAACAAAGGAAAACAAAACGGCAGAGAAAGACTATGTCACACACACACGACATCCTGCTTTTCAGTCCATTTTGCACCTCTGTCACCCAGTCGCACATGGAAAGGAGGAAAACAGCAGGGAATATGTATGTGCTCAGTGCAGGATGAAGTGAGAAGCCAAGCTGCAGCCTGCAAGCACTCAGCTGTTCTCGCAGGCTGGCCCATGCTGTGTCACTTTTCATTTCCTCAGGGGTGCTCATATTACTATTTGAGCCATGAGAACACCACACAAACTTGTTTCCACATAAACATTTTCCTCTGGAAATAAATAAAATTAAAATAAATTCAATAAGCTCAAATAAAAACTGGGGGTTTTTTCAAGGTTCTAAAAAGAGACCAGACTTAGAAGCCAGAAAGCAGGAATGTCAGGCACAGCCGGTAGCTCACAAGCAGCTGGAAGGAGTTTTAGGCTCATCAAGAGTCTCCTTAATATTGTTCCATATTGGAACAGTTTAGCAAAATTATGTGCTTGTTTCCATGCTGCTGTCCCCACACTCCTCACTCTTCCTGGCAGCTTTCATCTCATAGAGTTTGATTCTCTCCTGGTCTAAAATCAACACTGAAGGCCTCAAAAGTGGGGTGCCACAGCAGTGAAGAGGCAGGGATGAGTCAGCTACCTGTTTTCAGGGCTGAGTGGCCAAGGTTCTCCTTCAGCACAAGCCCAGGCCAGCAGAACAGGCAGCCACCAGTGAGGTACATGCTATTTTCAGATGCTCACATTATCCATTCGGGAGCAAAGGTGCCAAATGAGGTCTGCCACATTGCTGACATCACTCCTCCTGTCTCTCCTAGGACCTGGTCTAAGCTGCCAGAAGTGAATGTGGAACCCCCGTGGCTGTAGAAAGATAGATTAAAAATCAGCTCCCTGGTGATTTAGAAGACTAAATGTAATACTAAAGCCAAGAGACTCATTTGATGCAGTTTTAGCTATGACAGAAACTTTTTCTATAACCTAAGTCAAATCCCATAAACTTTCCACTTTGCTATAGACACCTGTAGTACAAGACTAGTGACAGCTATTGCTGTCCTCACTGATCTAATGGAGGGACAATGATTAACAAAAAAGCTCAACAGCAATGCAAATGATATTGGATTCCAACAAAAATGGATTTCATTTGTCCCTTGTGTTGGTTTTACAGCAGCACGTGAAGTACCAGCTATGCTAAAGGCTGCAGAAACACATGGCCACGGACAGCCCCCGCCTCAGAAACCTCACGGTGTGCAACCTGCCAGTGATGAAATGTAAGTAGCAATTTCCAAAATGTAGCACCAAATGTGAAAAGATAGGTTGTTATCACAATTTAGACCCAGCAGCTCTTGCAATACTCACTAATTTCCTGAGAAACACAGCTTCACTTTTTTAGGAAGGCAGGGTGATGCTGATCGCAAGCTATTTGATGGGAGAATCTAAAGATCCATTTCACTGATTTGCTCTAATAGTTTTCTTCTTTTATTTACCAGAGAGAAACCAGTTACCAAGTATCAAAAGGTTTTGAAAGCTTCAAGTGCTCACATCAGCCAAATCTTGAAAAAAAAGAGATTAGGAGCATGAACAGGCATTGTGGGGAAAACCCCTCCATGAGATTGCTGCTGATTCGGGATCAGCAAAGGTACATTGTGAACACTCTCATCCAGACTCCCTTGCCCAAACAAACGTCTACACCACAGATGGCTTCAGGGATACGTATGAAAAGGGAAGGAGAACACGGCAGGATCCTGAGCATGCCATATCCCTTCAAAAAACAAATCAGATGGGATAGACAGAAATAAACATACCCTCCTGTTTAACAACCGCTTTTCAGCCTGACTGTTCTCATACGTTTTCTTCTTGAGTATAATTAAAATGCCATGCAAACCCATTATATTCATTTAGCAGTGCTGCAGTGAGCCTTAGTCACAAACCAATCTCTCACACATTTTCCTTTCACATTGTTCAGAACAGTGAAAATTCTGTGGTTATACCTTTAGGTTGTAATATCTATGTTACACATAAATAATCTCTTTATTCACTGTATTTACTGTTCAATCTTTTGTTGCTCTTTTACAATCAAAGATTAACATTTTCATTCAATGCCAGAATGTCTGTGCATTCCTAAAATGCTCTGAAAACAATTTTTATGCCCACTGCATAATACTTCACTAGCTCTATGCCACTAAAATATTCCTCATGTGATCTATTAAAGCAGAAATTCATATGGTCACTACTAAGATTCCAAAACATCAAGAAGTAAAATAATGCCAGTTAAGCAGTTATGAACCCTAAACCTCAGTAAGACAAAATTTAAAAGAACCAAACTAAGCAAAACATGTCTTGAAATTCCACATAAGATCCCCAAGACAGAGAAGAAGCAAGCATTGTTCCATTATTTAATAAGGAAATTGCAGATCATTTTGCCTGACATCAACGTCAGGGAAACTGATGGAAAGGCTGGTACAGGAAGAAATCAGTGTACAATTAAAGGATGATAGTACAATTAACGCCAGTCAACACAGAAAATTAGTTTTGTCAGGAATAAAAAAACCTTCCTATTTTCCTATGAGACCACAAATTAGTTTGATAAAGTAAACTCCTGTAAGCTTTCATTAGGGCTTTGGCTCACAAGTCTACAGGATTTTTGATAAAAGCCCCAGCAATGTATAGTATCAGTCTGGTCCATACTAAACGGACCCAAATCATACCGAATGATCTGAACAAAACCACAGAATCATTGATGGAAAAAGCTGCAAATTAAAAAAGGTTGTAGAGTTATAAATAACATGAAGGGCAGGCCCTTAATATAGACCAACTAAGAACACTTAGTGAGGTCTGGCCTATATTTTAACACAGAGAAATCTAAGTCTTTCATTAAAGGAACAAAGAAAATCAGTCTCATTTACCAGACAGAAAGTTATTTTTGTGAAAAGAAAGAAACAGACCTAGCAGGCTGAAGCAGACACACATTCTCAGAGCAAAGTGTAGGCAAAAGTTGTTCTTATTGCCCAAGGTGGATTAAACCATGACACAGGAGGTGGTGCTACTACAACTCTGTGGTTTCAGAAAGATCAGTACTGGGAGAATGTGCTGAAAAAACAGCTCCAGAAAACCAATGGTTTCACTGAGAGAAATTATACTAATTTGTGATGATAGGGGGCCTTCAGAAACTCCAGTTGTTAGGTTAACGTGTGAGAAGTTTAACGGAGAATTGTGGTGTATGAGTACATAGAAATGAAAGAATGGATGCCCAAATTGCAGTGGCATCTTCTTGAAAAAATCTGACTAATTTTTCATTTATATTGTTTGCCACTGAGTCTCCATCCCCAAACAAACCCATCTAGGAAAAGAAGCCCCTTAGAATTTGACTCAATAATTATCTGGAAGACTAAGTATAAACCAAATACTTCAATACAAAATCACAGCTACTAGAAAACGTACTAATAAGAGCAACTGCTAATTCTAAATTACTAAGTAATTGCTAAGAAGCTCTTGAAAAACAGGATAAGTATCATGTTATCATCATCAAGAAAGGGTTTGGTATGCCACTGAGAAGGGCCTGGAATGAAATCCGCCCTCCACATTTCTTACCTATCCACTACTTCCTAAGGAAAATCTACCAAACCCTATGCATACATTACCCACCTACAGTTTCACCTACCTGCATCAAACCCCATCGCTGCCCAGACCTGTGCCCTTCAGCAAGTCTGCACTAAGCTTGGTGAGGCCAAGTACCTGTTGGAGGACAGGCACAGAATTCGGCACAAGCTTGATGAATTGGAGAGACGTATTGCAAGCACAGGATGAAATTAAAAATGTTCAAGAGCAAGAAAATGCAGTTAGGCAGAGGTAAACATGGGCAGCACCTGACTACATGGCAAGTATATAAAAAAAGGGAACAGAGAGTACAGAAGTCAACAATGTCAGGCTGTTGCCAAGAAGGCATGAGCAAGGGTGACTGTATTAGCAGGAACAGAGCTTGCAAAGAACCCAAAATATTCCTTCCACTTCACTGAGATTTGATCTGTGTTCGGCTGGATTACTTGATCCTACCTTGGTGAGACATTGCAGGAATGGCAGAGACAATCTAGGGAATGCCCAAAGTGAAAATGAATGATCAGAGCACTGGAGAACATGATGCTCAAGGAAGAACTGAAAGACGTCGCACTACTTAGCTTAAAGGAGAGAAGGCTGAGAAAAAGAGAGAGACTCACTAACAGCTTTCCATCTTATCCTGAGACTTCCAATAGAAATCAGAAAAAGCCAAAATTTGAGCATACTGGCCGGTTTACATATCGAATGCTAATACGATAAACTCAAATCCTAACTCACATTTTTCAGGAGATGAAGTTTGACAGTGTTTTCCAGACAAATGTCCACGTATTACAAACAGCTTTGAGAAGCTGCTGCTTTCCTGACGTGAACAATAATTTCGCCTGGTAGTTTGATTGACGCAAATGCTCAATCACATTCAAATCAAAATAGGAGGAAGCTACTGTTTTCCATGGCTTCCTGTAGGACATATGCACTGTTATCCCAGAGGAGAGGGCAGGTTATGAAATTGCTGAGCAGCTCCGGGGAAACATTTCCAGCAATTATTTGGAAAGGACTAAGAGAATAAACTTATAAGACATTCTCATCATTTAGTGTTTTCATCACTAAATAACGATTCGATTTTGAATGAATTGAATTTTGGTTGCTATTTCACTCTCCTTATGCAACGGAATGGAAGGGAAATGGAAACTTGCCTCACTAGTGTTAGGATTGTTCCACTGCATGTGTGTGAAAGCGCTGGCTAATAAAGAAGTGGAATAGTTTCCTCTGCCTTATCATATTCTAGCCTCACTGGCCATATAGTACAGTCCTAAACTTGATTTAGGAGCCAAAATGGACCAACTGTTTTCCAGATTTAAGGGATGGTAGAAAGACAGCCAATTCCCACTTTGTAGCAAAGCTAAATGCTGCTCCAATTCATCTAATGAATAAGTCAGACAAGTTAACAATGTTGACATCTGAAACCTTATTTTTTTCTCTTCTAAAGAGAAATGAAAAAGAATTATATTACTTTGAAGTAAATTTAAATAAATATAGATTTCTTTAAGCATGAATTATCACGTAAATACTCCTCCTCTGGTTACATACTTCCGTATTTATTCTTACTACTTATCCTGAGTTAGCAGCATTTCAAATTTATGTGCCTTGAGCGTACAAAAAAAAATCCCCACTTTTTTATCTCCTTACATGACAGTATTTGCAAAACATCAGATGAAAGATTTCACCTAAATAATTTTTCCATGCACCAGTCCTGCAATAGCACGGCCTACTGATGGAAAAGCTTCCTGGCTTCAACACTGAGCTCTCAAGCAGCTTCTAAACTTGAACTGGACATTTTTATTTGTGGGTCATTACTACAAGCCCTTCTCAGGTTTAGAGCTACTCCACAACAATTCTGTCCTCTGAGCTCTGGAAACAAACTGGAAAGCTGGGCGAGAGCTAAGATACACGGAGCTTTTTCAGAGCACTTTGGAAGCCAAAATTATGGAAGACTTTTTCCACTTTGAGCATTCACTCTTTGTTATGCTTGGCCTTCATCCCCTCCTGTCACCTTAAAAATGAAAACAACATGTTCATTATTATTCATGGAAATTCATCGGATACGGAGAAGGTATCCCTTTTTCCCCCCCAGCCGTTTCATTTTTATTTCTTTTGGGAAAGACTATGCTATTCTTTGCTTGGGTAGCAATCCTTTGAACTGTTGCTTTGCCACTGAATTCCCAGGAAGATAATCATTTGCATTGGCTTTGCTGGTTCTTATCTGTAGGCTAAATAAGGGCCCCAGCAGCAGCAGCTGCACCCATGGGCCCCAGTTCTTTGGGACACGGAGTACAGGGACGCTGGATGCACCTCAGCTGGCCTGGTATTTAATGTTACATGTTTACAGTGCTCCTTGGTGCAACCTCTGTTCTTGACTGGGGCGTACTGGATGTTACCACAGGATAAATGCTTATTTCTATTAGTGCTACTCCTAATTACATGAAATGAGACGCTATCTATTGCAGCTGACATAATTGCATTGACCATTACCTTGTTATTCTCCTATGAGACAGAGAGAAAATACTATCTTACTTTTTAAATACCTGTAATTAAATTATGCATTTGTATTTCTCTTTTTGTAAACAAACTCTTTCTGCTTCTTTACAGAAAAGATATTTCCATGAGTTTGGTCCTTCTTGTTTTTCCTGTCTAGATCACCTCTGATGATTCTGCAACTGGTTTTTGAGATTGGATGAGCAGTACTATGATCAATATTCCATATGAGACACTTCAGGGAATAGCATTTCAGTTACTTACAAAATCTGCATTCTATAATTGTATGCTTTAGATTGCTATCATACTTCACCATTTTAATATAGTGTCATTTTCCAAAACCTCTGCCTAGCTTCAGAGCTTTAACTGCCATGTCTACTGTAGCCTCAGAACTCTTTTTCTGAAATGAAACGGTTAATGCAGAAATCTGTGATTTACACAACGGGCTTATTTTTTTTTTTCTAACATACCACTCTTTCCAGGTTTTGGCACTAAACATCTGCTTCATTTATTGCCATGTTGTCTGTTTATGCGGTTTGCTTGGTAATTCTGTATTTCCCTGCTGAAAGATTTGTCTTTGCCTTGAACAGCAGCTTGGCTCCTGCTGCATGTAACTGGCTTATGCTTTATCTTCACATTTGCTCTCTGGTCACCATGCACAACATTTCCCCCGGGGATTTCCCTTATAACAGAGTAATGTTCATGAAAAACCTCCCTTTCTGTTTGCCTCATATTACACACAAACTCTCACAGCCAAAAGACACACGTGTCCAAGCGAGTGCTACACACAGATGTGACACAAAGACATAGAAGATAAAACTTTTCCCTCGAGCTCATGGACAGGATCTTTAGCCTTTGCTGTGAAGTTCCTGTTGCAGCCCCTTCTCAAGCTGCAGAATCCCACCTCTCTGTATAGAGGACATGTATCTCTGTATCACGAGTCTACAGTCATCTGAACGGGGGTTAAGAGCAGCAGAAAACATTTCATACAATACCTCTCAATCGACTACATAGGAGAATAACTTTCAAGACTCTGTATATTCCCTTCCCCTGAAACATTCTATTTGTTATCTTACCTTCAAAGACACTGCACGTATGGCAACACAGGAAGCCATTGATGCGCACCAGACTTTGTGAAAGGTGTATTGTGAATGCAGAGTATAAATTATTATAAAGATGTGCGCGTGCACATCACAGAATGGAACTACAATACATGAAAGTGATGCTCAGTGTTAACCAAAATTTCAGTCCCAGCTGTCTAATTTGGAGAAAGTAGGAGCTGTGTATTGAGCATCTTCAAAGCCAGGCTGTGCTTATTCAGTATCTAAAAGGGATCTAACAGCCGCATTATAAGCATGAAGGACTGTAAAGCCAGGGCTTTAGTACTCAAATCCAGGTTGAGGTCTGTCAGAGATCACACATTGACACCCGACAGCGGAACCCTCCAAAGTGTCACTCGATTTACCGCTTTTTTGAAGCAGGCGGGGCCGCGGCGGAGGTGGAGCCGGCTCTGCCCGCTGAGGGACCAGCGGCTGGGCCGGAGATGCGCTGAGGTGCCGCGGGCCGGGATTCCTGCTGCCCGCACACCTGGGAGCGGGGCGTAGGCGGGGGGTGGGAGCTCCGGGCATCGGCAGCTGGAAGCGGGCCGGGCCAGGGGAAGGCAGCGCCGGCAGCCGCGGCAGGAGGCGGCAGAGCGGCGGCGGGAGCATGGAGCGCTGCTCTCCCCCCCCGCCGGAGCAGGAAGCGGTGGAAGCGTGGCTGGACGATCACGGCGACTTCACCCGCTCTTACTTTGTTAGAAAAGCTACAAGGTAAGACCGGAGCGGCGGCGGATAGAGGCAGTTCCTTTCTTNCCGCGGCCGCTCTGCGGCGGGGAGCGCCCGCCCGGCACCGCGAGCCGCTCGGTGAAGCTGTCCCAGCCCCGGAGCTTCCCCGCCCTGGGCTTTTAGTTATTTATTTTCTGTTCTCCTGGGTTCAAAACAGACATGGTCAACTTCTCGTGAGTAGCAAGCAACTACCTATTTCCCCGCCCTGCGAAGTAGGTAGAAGCCTCAAGGAGCATCTGCTGTCTCGGGGAGGGCGGGTTATGTCAGTACTTAGCCATCTCAAAACAAAGCGCTGCTCTTCAAGAGCTCCGTCACCCTGTGGGTTCGTCACCTTTTTTGACACGAGGGCGGCCCCTGGAGCGGCGAGGGCCACGGGTTAAGGGCTGAGGGAGCTGACGAGCCGTGCGCGGTGCATTCGAGACCGGAGCTCCGCCCGAGGAGGAGGGCGCGAAGCCCGTCCAGCGGGGCGAGCGCCTCTGGGACGCTGCGCCTTCCCCCGGGAGGGAGGCGGGGGTACAGCCCGGCCAGGGCGGCGGGCAGAGAGGGATCGCTGCCCGGATGAGCGGGGTGCAGTCCCGGGCAGGGCAGCGGGCAGGGAGCGATCGCTGCCCGGGGAGCGGGCGCGCTGCCGACAGGGGGCGGCGCGGGGCCGGCGGTCGCCGCCGCTGCTCCGGGGCGGCCGCTCCGCGCTCGCCCCTTCTCGGCGCCGGTTCTTGCGAAGAACCCAATATTGAGGACCTGAAGAGCTCGGCTGGGCATTTCCCCCCCTTGGCTTGACATGCTGCCTTTTGGAGATAAGACGAGGTATTTGCTCACTGTTGTCACACGCTTCAACAGCGGGACTTCAAGTTGAATTGGAGTAAATTGGGCTATTTTTAGAAGTGGAGTCAGGTTTCCATTTTGAATATTTTCCGATAAACAAAGCAGTGGGGATGCAGAGCCCGGGCGATCTGCAGCTCCCACGGTATATCTTAGCGGGAGCTCGGGTTAGTAAGTCCTGCGGTTGGCTCCTCGGACACGCCGTCTCCTCGGGCTCGCTCGCTCCTCTCCGCTGCGCTCCCGCTCCCGAGCCGCTCGCACCATCTGCTCACCGCTGCTGGTTTGCTTCTTTCCCGAGTCACTTAGCAGGGATGGATGCATTCTGAATGAGGTTTTGCTGCTGCTGCTCCTCTCTGCATGGGATGGGGCGGTAAGAAGAGAAATCTCCATTAATAATTGACTCGCAGAGAGCTAGAAAGCTTCAGGGGTCACCTGCTTGCTTGTGACCATCTGTCAGGCAGTCCCCTTTCTTCTGCCGCTGCTTCCTTAGGTTCATTTAACAGAAAAAAAAATAAAAATGCCTTTTAAAATGTCTTTTAAATGTTGATTTTTTTTTTTTTTAAGGCTGTGCATAGGTGCAGGATGCATAGATGGAAGTAGTTAACCTTGACGCTCTCCAGAACACTAGTGCATGGTGTGACACTGAAGGGCAGCTTGTTTGCCCAGGAAATAGGGTGTTAGCAGCTTGGAGAAGTAGCATTTTCCTAGTTCAGCCTGTCACACTTCCTTTGGAAACTGGATGTAGTATTGAACAAATAGGAATGCTAATTAATAGTAACCACTGTGTCAGATTTGTTTTCCCCATGGGCGGGTTTGGTTAGACTTTTTTTTCCCATGCTGAGGCACAGTTTTGTGTTTGTGCCGTTCTGAAAGAGGCAGTAGTTCAGAAAATACAATTCAGACGAGTCTCCGTGATGGCGATCCCTCTGCAGTTAGAGAGGGGTTTGCAGGAAAACTGTTGACTTTTGAATTCTCGCTTGGCAACACTTCTGTGATGTTTTTGAAACGATGGAAACATGGCAATTGTCTCAAAACTCTCTTCTTTGCTGTCTTGCATGGAATGTTTCTTTCGTCCTTGTTGTATAAATAGAAAACTATATATAGTAAGGAATACCTCTTTTACATGTAAGTTTGTATTTGAAAAGACAAATGACAAATTACTTGATTGTATGTTGGTTCAAAGATGGTAATACGTAGAGCTGAGTAGTTTGAAAGAACTGCTGTACTTTGTAAAGAGGTTTAATGTTTCATTTGGTAGTGTTATTTAGAGCTTGAAAAGAGAAAATTGTAACATCTAATACCATGCTTTGTTTTAGCCGAATCTTTGCAGAGCAGCAAACACTGAACAGACTGTGCTGTTAATGTTTTGCTACTTAGCATTATATTTACTCTCTCAAGTAAAGCAGTGTTCCTTGAGCTAGTTTCGCTCTTTTCTAATCATAATTTACTGCATTTCTTTTTTTTTGTTTTGTTTTGTTTTGTTTCATAATATACCAAAGTTCTCACAGGTCCTGAAAGCAATAGACCAAGAAGTTAGTTAATTTGCTATCTTGCAGAGCACAGAGGCATATTCAGCTGCACATTGTGAGGCACAATTGCTAACGGATAAAGATAGTTTCTGTATGTTTCTCAAATATTTCTGCATAGGAATAGGAAAAGATCACCAGCTCCATCATTTATGACTATGTAATATAAGCCATTTCCACTCATATTAATAAGCTTTGAATTAGAACCCAGTTTAACAATTTTATAACGAGTGTTGACTAGTTCACTTTTTTCCTGCAATTAATTAATTCCCTCAGTGTTTTATACAGTAGTTCTGTTGGTAATTTGCACACACAAAGAAGTTTTCATTAGGTGTCTAAATAATACTTATAAGATGTATGCTTTGTGTGGTGTTATGCCTGCAGATTTTTTAAAGTATGGGGTTAGGGTTATCATCTCATATAATTGAGTAGTTGCCTCCTGATCCAGTTTGCATAGGGCAGTTCGATATTAGCTGTTGGGGTTTAAATAAAAATCGTATTTTCTGGCAAGGTGGCACTTTAAAAGATGTTTCTTTCTATTCACAATTTGTTCATGAAGTGACAACTGTTGGGGTCGCTGTGCTCCCCAGTCCGTGTTCTAGATTCTCGGAGAGAAGGGCTGCAGGTTGTCAGCTTAACAAGCGTGCACCTGCATTCCTCTCTGCCCCACGATGTGTTGTACAAGATGAGCACATTCCAGAGCCTTACACCTTGCATTTTGATCTGCAATGCCTCCAGATTGGTAGCATCTGCAGGAAGGCCACATCCTGGCCTCTTTCCAGGCTGGGCTGGTTTTATGGATATTCTCTGATAAAACTGCACTGATTGAATTCCACCTGTGCAGTGCGAGGCTACAATTCTACTTTAAATCCTTCCTCCTTCGAGTAGGTGAATAAACCGGGATCCCGTGAGTAGGAAGGTATGGAATCAGTTATTTATTACTTTATTTCATACCAGGGAAACGAGTGTTATGTGGAGGCAATATAAATAGCTGTTATCCATGAGGTGCTGTTCCAGGATGATCAAAGTGCAGCACAACAAAGGGGAAGTGTGTCACCAGCACAATCAGGGACGAGATGAATTTGGTTCACTCAGTGAGATTGTGCTGGCTGACAAAACTTCTGGCTGGAGAGTTTGGTGCTGCACACCCAAGTGTCAAGAGTTTCTAAATGTCTAGCTTAAACAAAATTTAAGCTTTTTATTTTTTTTCCAGCTTTTCTTGTTGTTTTTTCCCTTTCAAAGTTTTTGAATTGCCTAACACATTCTGGCTTCCAAGAAGCAGAAACATTTTCAAGAAAGGCGATTCTTCTTGGTTTCTACAACTATAGTTGTTCAAACTAGATGCTATAAAGGTGTAATAGGCAGGTTTTTGGAGGGGTTTTGGGTCACGTTTATGGCTAAATTCATTACCCTCTTTGTCTTCCTGAAGTTTTGTCTTTTTACATTCCTTAAAAAAAAAACCAAAAACAATCCATGCATTGCCGTGCTCAAACATCACATTTATTTCAACCCACTATGGAATATTTCTGTATTTCTGACTTCCTGTATGTCTGTACTTTTAAAAATACAGGAGTGATTCTCTCTTAGTGCTCTTTGCACTCAGAAGACTGCCAAAACAGCCAAAGTAAAATTTCTCCTCTTGATTAGAGGTAACTGCATTGTTAAAGGCAGTTTTTGTCTGATTTCCTAAATGTATGGTGTGACGAAACAAATTATTGACCCAAATCATTTGACCCAAATTTGACCCAAAATATTGACCCAAACCTTTCAGTGGAAATAAGATTATTTTGTTATAAATACATCTTGGCTTTTTAGCAGGTTTGAGAAATACTTACAAATGAATTAAGGTGGGGTCGTATTTGGAAAAATAAATGTCTTTTACAGCATAGTACTTCACAGTGCTTCATTGAGGATTCCAGAACTGGTGTTTACTGGGAAACTGTGCTAAAATTCAGGTATTGCAGTACTTGAATATATCAATTACATGTATTACTTTGAAAAAACTCAAGCACTGTTGTTTGGGGGTTTTTTTTCTTCTTGATGGCTGGTGGACAATCAATCTGTAATGTGCTGCTTGTGGTATACATTACTCAGGACATTTGACTTCTAGTCTCTGTCTAGAGGGCTTTTAAAAATGTCGTTCAGTTTGAGCCAGCTCTCTGAAGTTGAATCTCATAAATATTATGTGTCATATGTGTTCTGTGCATTGGGAATGCATGTGTGCTTAATTTTTTGTAACTGAAGGAAAATTCGAATTTTCAAAGATAGAGCTATTGGAGGTTTTCTGCATTGAAATGTGCTGTGGCCTGTGTTATTCTTAAAAAGGCGTTACATACAAAAAAAAGTAATAATCCTAAAAAGGCACAGGTATGAGCCATATGCACTCCTAACATGACCTTGGCAAGTGGACAGTGGGCTTTGAACTTCCATGATTGATTCAACAGCTTTCCATTGGAAGCATAGAATCCTATGCAGACAGTTTGCATATGCTAAAGGGTGCCTGCTTTCCTAAGTTACCCAATGTGATGCATTTACAGAAGGGCGGCAGACCCACTGATTCTTGGGACCATGGCTGGAAAACCACAGAAGTAGTGGTGTTAATGCAGGGGATCAGAATATTTTCTCCCACTTACTTGGTTTTATTGGATGTTTACTGAGCTTTTCTGAGAACCAAGTACAGGGAAAAAATCAATTTCTGTGAAATCTTGGAAAGTTTTCTTGTTGGTGTAGTGATGTCCACAGTTATGCCACTTATAAATAATGTATCCATATCCTTCCTTATGCCTTTCTTGATAACAGCAAAGTTTTAAGATCATCCCAAAATATTTTTAACTACTGATTCAAAAAGCATTCAGGAAGGTAAGGAATGTTACCCATATTCATCAAGTTGTAAATGTGATCGAGTACTTCTGGCATTTGTTGTTGGAAATAAAGTGAGGTGTGTGCTGGAGTATTTTGGAAACAATCTCTAAAACAGCAGTTACTGCAGACTGAAGAAATTGTCTTTTGACAAACGATAAGAAACCATTTACTAGCAATTTAAATCCTTAATTCCCCCAAAGCTCTCAACTGAACTCCTACACGGAATCTTTGGTGTGGAGATGAACTATTTAGCAGAAACTGAGCAGCTACAAGGAGAACGTGCTTTTACGCAGTTCTGCTCGCCCTAGGTGATAAAGAAACAAATGGGTGTGCACAATACATTAATTAAAATACACTGGTAAACCTTAGAGGATGGGTAGAAGGTAAGATGGGGTGAACTACTCTGACAGTTAACATCCCTTTTTGCCTCCTTCTGTTTCAGGGTAACTATTACCATATTACAGTACTTTTGATAATGCCAATAGGCATTGAAACCTCATTTTCATTTTGGGGTTTTTTTTTTTTGGCTGTAACTGGGGAGACTTTAGAGAACAAGGTCAAATTTCTGGCAACTGGGGAGAAAAGTGGAGCTGAGGCATGCATTGCCACTGCAGGAGACTCAAGAAAGTTCGACACCTTTCTTTGATTTCTAAACTGTAGAGGTTCGTGCCAGTTCTGTGCTGGGTATCTGCTGCAGAATCCTCATGCGAGGAGGATTTAGGCAATACATTCCTGACTTGAAATAATATGCTACCACCTATTATTATTTTCTCCATTAAAGCATTTTGGTTTTGTCACGGAAAAAATACTACTAATAAAACCACAGTTTAGAGGTATTTCTCTTCCTTACTGGCATAAGAAATATACAAAAATTTACATGGAATACTTTCTCATTTATATGATTTGCTTGAAGTAAACTATATTTTAAAAAGGGCATTAAATACAAAAAGAGCTGTTTGTAAAGTGCCAGAAAAGAAGCGCTACTCAAATAGCCCTCGTGGATAACACAATGGTTGTAATTTTACATTGGGTTTGGCACTGAAAATATAGCCAGAAAATATATTTGCTTAGTAAAAGATAGATCTTTTCCCACTCATTTGTGCATCATGGAGAACTCACCCCAGCAGAGACAGCCATCCCAGAGCCTCTGCATCATTTAAGTCATATTTAACCCCTGGTTTAGGAATTTAAGGGGTTGTGCTGAAGTTGTGCCGAAAACTCAGGTGAGGTCTCCGAGCAGGTGTGAACTTTACTCTTAATCTCTCTTTCTCTAAAAGTACTGGTGTTGTCCTATTGCTTTCCACAACAAAATCACTCGGTACCTAGTTACTTTTAATCTTTTGGTTTCTTGAGCTTGGAGCAAGAAGCAAACATATGAAGGAGAAATAAAGGTCATGTTTTAGAATTTGAACTTGAATCCCTGAGGATTTATTCTGTCTTTCTTTATAGTGCAAATAGGAAGTCTCTTCTGTGGAGGAAAGCTTTTTTGTAAAAAGTGAAGCTTGCATTTAGGTTATTAAAAACCCCTTGAAAATAGCCAAGAATAGCCTGTCAGGGTTAGTTTTCCAATTTGAATACTTTCGCTACAAATAATAAAGCAACCTCTGCCTTCTATCTAAAAGAAAAGAGCATTCAGACGAGATTAAAGTTTCATCGTTCTAAAAAGTTATTTCAGTCTCTCATGAGCATGGTTTGAATCAAGAATTAATGTTCTAAACTAAGAACTGTATTCAAATAGAAGTCATTTGTGCCTCTTGAAATGCTTAAAGCTAAATGTATGCTAATATATTTGACCAAGTTGTGCTAAAAAGTTGGCACTGTCATACTTCTTATTCCAGAACTGCTTGCCTACCACTGTGAGAAAGGGCATCTCCACTAACTATAATTGGGAAGGGTTTAAGAAAAAACAACTATTGTTTTTGTCAATTTACTCTTTCAGTCAGTTTGAAAACACTTCTTTTACAGTCAGTTTCCTGTTTCCATCTAATGTGGCCTCATACAATTTACTTAAATCTTTCCACTGCTAGGAAAGAGACAAAGCCACTTAGAATGTGATTGTGAAATAGGAACTACTACAAAGAAAATGGGAAGGTAAGTATAATATCCAAATGGCTTTACATTTCAAACTCATTTGCTAAAACTGAGTAGTTTTGGAGTTTTTGCTAATGCTTTAAATGATTTCCATGTCTAAATTATGTTAAGATGCTGGAGAGAAATTTGAAGACATCTAGTGGTTATTTTATGGAAGGCAATTGAGAAAATATTTATGAAGTTTAGCTTGAAATAGTGTTGATTTCAACACTGGCACAATTGGGTCACAGGAATTCAGACACTTGAAAGCTGGCATTTTCTAGCTGGCAAGTTTGTAATTCCTCTGCTGAAGTGTGTTATCAGTAACTGCTGGTTTGAACGAAAAATTAGCAGAACAGTCCATGCAACTACTAAAACACCGCACAGTGTATAAATGAATGGTTTGTGAGCAACAGAGGAAATAGGGAATTATTTGCTGTTTCACTGAAAACTGCTTATCACTGCGTTCTGTTATAGAACTGCAAGTGTTATGCATTCTTTGTGCAAGATAAGTAACATACAGTTTTTACTGTCATTGTTGCATCTCGGTGTTACCTTCGCATTCTGTTTTTTGCACCTTTTCTCCAAAGGTGCCGAGCAGTTGTGCTGAATGGTCACATTGGTGTGTTCTTACATAGGCATCGTGGCTATGTATGTGTAAGCAAGACAATCACAATCTGGCCGTTAATATTTAAATATTAACGTTAATATTTATCTTCACTGGGTTGGGGTTCTTTCTGAGAAGTCTGCTGTGTACTTTGAAGATAATCACAATGAAGCAAAGATGGGTACAATTAATTATTTAATATTCCCAGTGTATGAGTAGAATAGTGATTAGTGTTGTGTCAGTGTGGTTTGATGCATACAGCACAGGAAACACAGCAAGGTTCTCTTCAGCTCTACTTGTGCCCTCCTGCATGGCCTGCCTCAAGACATGTTGCTTCCTTGTGCCTGTGTTTTCTCAGCCATCGATTTGCTATCTTATTGCCTATTAATACTGAAAACTTCTTGCACTAGGGGCAGGTCTACCTTCTGTGCAGCATTTAACAAATCGGGGCCAAAGAGTCTTTCCTAATTCCCCTGAAGCTCTCGCAAGGTCTTATGAACTGCAGAATGTGTGCTTGTATATAAGCAGTGATAGAGGGGAGGATGACACCATTTTTTTTCTTTTTTTCTTCAATGTTTTGCCTGCCATTGCATTTTTTAGCCCCTTTTTAGCACTATCACTTCAAGATTCCTCTCCAGTTTTGTCATCTGCTGATGAAGTCACCAGCCAAATTCAGCAGTTGCTACTGTCATGTTTTATAGAGAAAAGATTGGATTTGGCTGATATAATGGACTTTAAAATGGTTACTTCATAGTCTACTATTCCTGTTCATGAACTCTGGGATAAATTACAGTTTTCTTGAGTGAAGGTTCATATTAAAGGATCATAGTGCAGTAAAGGAGGCATGCAGGTCATGAGGAATGGTTGTTTAACTCCTCAACATGCAGTGATTGCCACGGTGGGATAGAGGCGCCGCGTCGAGTTTTAACTGTCCGCATGGATCACTAAGGATCCGTATCTGCTCCTGCAACTTCTAAACTTACAGCCAGGGTCTTGTCCTTACAAGCAGCTCTTGACAATGCCAATGCTTACGGAAGACTGCTCATATGAATAGTCACAAGTGTTTGTTTCTTCCTGCAGTCCTTTCAAAATGACATCTTAATTGTACATGGCACTCATTGCAAATTTCCAGGAACCTCACCCGTGGCTCAGGACGTGTCTGGAGTCGGATATCTGCTGAGCTAATTCTGTGCTGTGAGAGTACTTGTGTTGGTCATAATACCCCTCTTGTCATGCATTGTTAAATAGGACTGAGTGTCAACAAGCAAATTAATGTCAAGACTCTGAGAGATTTTAAATAGAGTTAGAATACGTCAGCTCATGCGAAATGCTGGTTCTTCCACCCGTGTGTGTAACTGGGTGAGTAAAAGGAGCTAAATAGTTTCCTTGTTAGAAGAGGCATTTGGTAAAGGTCACTGAACACTGTTCTTTTTCCAGTTGAATTTGAATGGCTTTCCTGTTGCCCAGAGTAAAATGCTTAAATGGTTTGAAATTGAAAACGATGCTTTAACCAGTTTAGTTAAGGGGTTGTTTTTGTTGTTAATCTAAAGAGCTTTCTGAGAATCGTGCACTGTGTCGGCAAGTTACTGAACCATCATCCAAGAGACATTAAAGGACAGGAGTATGTTACTCATAACTATGCAGCTCCACATATAGTTCTGTTCAATGCTTAAGTGCTTCAAAAAGAGTGCAGACACCCAACAAGTAGTCAGTTCCTGTTAAACATAATTCCTTTCACGTGAAAGGTTTTACAGCTGTGTTCCACATCCCTCAATAACCTCCATAAGAAATGTATGCTTATTTTACACAGTAGAAAGGCAAGTGGGTAAAAAATTCATCATCTCACAGCCACAGTTTGAGAACAAGTATTAGAATTCAGAGTACATTGTTCTTACTGATTGCTGTTCCTACACCATTAAGGCCTGGGGAAATCATAACACAACACTGCAGAATAAATAAAACGACAGGTTTCAACTGATAAATCAAATTTCTGCTTTAGCTTTTGCTTCATGCATGAAGGGTACCGGATTCTTAATCTGCCTTGCATCTTGTATCAACACATCCACGTATGTAAATTCAGTGTAAACCAGGAGAAGGGAAAATGATACCTTTATATATTCTCCTTTCCTCAGGAGTAGGTAAGCAGTGAATCAGATTGCTCTGCAAATTGCTGTCGCCCAACAACAGCCCAGGCTCGTGCCCGTGCATTTTCAAACATGCCTTCAAACATGTGCATTTTCAATTACATGGCTTCTGGGCCTCATCACTTGCTGGAGAGCAGCCTCCATCTGGTACTATGTTATTACTGTGACTTTTTGATCTTACCTTCCATTAACGCCAGTCCTCAGTGCTCAGAAACCAAGTCAGCACGCACATGAATCTGGGTCAAGGCACCGATCTTCTTTAAAACTACCAATTATTCTATACCTACCTTCTTGTGCCTGAGGTTTAAATGCATCCAGCTGGAATTTGCAGGTTCTTTTCTGCAGCCTTAGCTCTAGATGGTAGTTTTGGTTGGAGAAGCTAAAATTTCCAGGTAATTTTTTATTTTGAGGAGATCAGAGTAAAACAAAAAGGACCCACATATAATACACGTGCCGACAAGAGGTGCCAGCACTGATTTTAGAGGTTGTACTGTATTTACATACAGATTTTTGTATCTTCAGCCTTTTAATTTTCTTAAGGATATTTTTGGTCATTTTCATCGAAAATTTTTATTCTTTCTCATTCAGTTAAATAAATGAAAATTCCAAGTGTTACCGAATGCTAGCTTCTTATTTTGACTCTCACTAAAACAGCTTTTCCAAATGTGATGCTGTCCTATGCAAATCATATTAAGCATTGCACTAATAAATGGTCACAGCCTCCACTTTTAATGCTTATCCTGTTTAAGTACTGTGAAGTAATATTGCTAAAGTCAAATTTCTAATAATATATTAATTTTTCTTTGCTCTGCTTCACTGCAAGAAACACTTGGATGAGGTAAAAAAAAATAGGTAACACTGCTTTAATAATAGAGGATCATTGGTTTTTAATAATTGAATTTTTTATAGCATGTTTGCCTACAGTTGAGGTCTCCAGATGGTATGTCATTGAAAAAACCCTTTCAAACCTTCCTAACAGAAGACAAATAAGTTTCCTTTTGCAGATGGCTTGCTATTAGAAACAATATTGTTGGACTTTAGATTTTAACTGATCACTTTGCTTTGAATTAATGGTTAATTGTGCTTGCAGTTTTGCGTCCTACAACAAAGATAAAGGTGTTCTGTAAGGAAAATAAGATTATTGTACAGTGCTTTTCATATGTAACGTACACCAATGCATGTAACTGATCAGCGGCTGACTAACCTGACTCAGTTCCATGGTTTCATTCAGCTTCACTCTCAGAATTCCTGTGGTCTGCTGAGCAAATAAAAAATATCCCAAATTTAAAACATGACCACCATGAAAGGATTCCAAAAGATCAGACTTGTTAATAGGATTTTTGCTGTTCCTAGGCTCATATGTTATGTAATACAGCAAAACCCCATTTCTTCTGAGAGTAGGGCATGTGCTGTGATGAGTCCTCAGCACTGAGCAAATAAAATAAAAAGCCCTGTGTTTAAATAAAACCCAACCAGACAGAAAGAAACCCAAACAAAAACCCCTCAGATTTTGGACAAAAACTTCGAATTTTTCATCACTATAATATTTTGGAAAACATTACAGCGATAAAAAAAGTATACTCGTGTTATGATGATACGTATTTAGTGAGGACATTATTAGGGTTGGCTTTCTAGTGCTAAGTTAATTTGAGAAACAGAGTTAAATACTAGAGATGCATGGCATTTTTTAATTGGTGATGAACCCTTAAAAATACAATTTTAGGGTTATTTAGTATTTGGGGTTGCGTTAGATGATGAGTGTCATCTGCAAGGAAAGGAAATACGAGAGATGCATGAAAACAGTCTGTTCTTTCACTGTTTTGAAGGGGGTTGGATTGGAAATATTCATGTTTCATTGATGGTTTTTAAGCGAAACTTTTATGCTTTGAGTCCAGCCAGCATTTTTTATTAACTTGGAGGGCAGGGAAAAATAACTTAAAAACAGGGTATTGGCAGCAGAAAAATAGGAAGGGCTGCAGGTGATTGACAGAAAGAATTAAAGCTCAAAATTATCCTTTTAAAGGTCAGAAAGTTTTGTCTTCATATGAATATATATGTGTCTTATACAGAAATGGAATGGGAAGGACTGGAACTTTTCAGTCACAAAATGACAGTGTAAACTTCTGATCTGTCTGTACCCTGAAAGCCGCAGTGTAAGTGGTCCTCCTCTGCTCTATTCAGGTATTTCCTCTAGGCAAAAATAGCTTCTTTTTTATGGGGCAGAAAACGTTAGTGCTTAATCTGGGCTAAGTGCTGAGTAAAATTGGAGAATATTGATAGAGAGGAGCGTAAAGGTGCATCGATGTCCTCTGTGTGAAAAGGTTTAGTCATCCTCTTCACAATGTCAGCTTCCAGTATGCGCTAGAGGATTTTCAGTTCACATCATTTGCTGTATTTTTGGTTTTGTTTTACAGAGAAATGGTTAATGCATGGTTTGCTGAGAGAGTTCACACCATCCCAGTCTGCAAGGAGGGAACCAAGTCCCAGAGTGAAGCCTGTGCCTGTCACCAGTCAGCCTGTGCCGAGACCACCAACTCTGGGACACCAGCGAGGAAAATCTCCGCTTCTGAATTTGACAGACCCTTAAGGCCTATTTTTGTCAAGGACTCGGTAGGAGCAGTGAGCTTCCTCTCTGGCTCTGACAAGAAGGAACAGATGCCTCTACAATCTCCAAGGATTGAGACCAGTGCAGGGGATCAGTGCTCAAGACTATTAGAACTTGTCAAAGATATTTCTAGTCACTTAGATGTCACAGCGCTGTGCCATAAGATCTTCCTACACATCCACGAGCTGATTGCAGCCGATCGCTATTCCCTGTTCCTGGTGTGCGAGGACAGCTCCAACGAGAAGTTTCTCGTGAGCAGGCTGTTTGACGTGGCAGAAGGATCTACCCTGGAAGAAGCTTCCAACAACTGCATTCGCCTGGAGTGGAACAAGGGCATTGTGGGTCACGTGGCAGCCATAGGGCAGCCTCTCAACATCAAGAATGCCTATGAGGTAAGCCAAGGAAATTCATCTTCAGCAATTCTTGAAAAAAGAAGTCACATTATCAGCTGCTGGAATATTGCCTTTTAGTGCCTGTATTTGAGGCTATATTGCCTTAAAGCGATCAAGATACAAACCCGACACCATGGTTTTGGTTATAACACATGTATTATAGACACGTGTGCATACAGAAGCCTGAAGCTAGGACTAAAAAAATCAGAGTTCTATTGAGGTGTTTATTCAGAGTTCAGTATTGAGGTGGATAAATGAAACAAGCAATCTCTGATGAAAGCAAAACCATTAACTACGTTCATGAAACCATGTTCCTCTGTGGGCACATCTCTTCCAGTTTATTTCTCTACATTCTTCTTGATGATAAAAGCTAAGCAAGGGATAGTTAATCCATGAGCATATTTATTATAATGATGGTCTAAGATCAAAAAAAAGGCTTCTCCTCGGGTTTGGGTTTTCTGTTCTTTATAGCAGTTGTCTTCTACTGGCACTCATGTGCCACGCAAAATGCTTTTTTGTTGTTAATACACTGATTGTAATAACTTTATATAATTATTGGCTAGTAATGGAACCGTTGTTATCCCAGGTAACAGTCAAATCAACTATTAAACTTTTCTTAATCTATAAACCAAGGAAGAAAAAGAACTTGTCTTTAGGCTAGTAGTCTAATAACTGTATTTTTTCTTGTATCAGGATCCAAGATTCAATGCAGAAGTTGACCAGATCACAGGGTATAAGACTCAGAGCATTCTCTGTATGCCAATAAAGAATCACAGGGAAGAGGTAAGTTGCAATCTTGGGATCACTTCGTGTAATACTATTTCCAGTCATGCTGATGCTTCAAGCTTTCATTAGCTGGCAGTCATCATCTTCCAGTATAAACCATCTTTTTTTTTAAAAAAAGACTGCTTATATTTGTTTAGACTGTAGTTTTATCTTATCTAGTTCAGTAATGTAAGCCAAAGGGAACTGTCAGAGTTTAATCCTAGATGCCACAGTAGAATATATGTATTTAACCCTGTAAGTGCTGTTTCTGCTTCCTGTACTCAGTATCTGTCAGCATTGAAGTTCTCTGCACACTTACTGGTCTATCTCAAATTGTGATTAAGTTACTGTACTTCAGCTTAGCTTGTATCTATATTGCTTAATTCAGAGGGCACAAACTGGGTTTTATCATTGTCGAAAAACCTGTTTATTTTTACACTCTCTTAACTCAACATGGTTACTAATTTATTACTTATGAGCTAAGTCCTTGACATCAGGCATTGAAAAACACATGGTGTCGATGTGATTCAGAAAAGTCACCCTCAAGTCATAACTTAAATCACTCCTAATTTGAAACAATGTGAATCTGCTCACTGAACTCTTGTCCGTATTTCCTGTCCGTGCTGCTTCTCATGGGAGCTCTCTCATCCTGTCTCATGCTACTGCAGTAGGAAGAATTCTTATTATGGGCTAACAACCTCTTCTTGCCCTGAGTATTTGAAGAGTGAATTCAGTAAAGTCCATGAAAGCCAGTGAATGGGGAAAAAATGAGATGCACTCTTTGACCTAGGGAGTAAGGAAAGTATGGCTGGATTTTCTTTGATCCTGATGGCCTTCAGCCACATCACCAATTCTTAGAATACTCACAAAATGTAAGGCTCTCCACACAGTGTGGCAGAGCTTTGAAATGGAGATTTTTCTCTCCTGGAACTCATTTATTTTTCAGAGGATTCATAGTTTGCTTCCAGAAAGCTCAAACTTCCAAAAAGAAATGTAGACATCATACCTTCTTTTTTCTGCTCTTCAGTCTTTCACTCCTCTTGTAGAGCGTCACCTTGACTTTTACTGCACTGAACCTTTTTTTTAAATTACATGGATTGATTAAACTCCTGCATTAACTTGTTTATTGAATCTTACTCTAGCTGACCCCTATGATCAGCCAGTATTTCCTTTCTTTACATACTGAAAATTTTAGCTTAAATTATTTTGTTCCATTCTTCCAAGGACAGCACTTGATCCTTTCCTACTCCCACTGCTGCTCAGAAGTCTTCCCCTTTCTACCTGGCAGCAGCCACTGCTGGCCCTGGGCCAGTGGATGAGCAAAGCAGATGCCATGTGAAGAGCTGTCAGGGACCAGTGGTCCATGGCAGGCTGAGGCAAGGCTTCCAATTTTACCCAAGCCATGCCGTTCTCTTTTTGTTGAATGGAAAAAGATGATATGCTCCATGGAACTGGGAACAGCAACGAGCTACAAAGCCTCGCTGGCTGGGGAGTGTTGGAAGTGCTCACTTCTCACCAGGTCCTGGTGGTGGCTGGGGGAAAGAATAAGAGCTGCAGTCTGTTTGTCCAGTCCACCACGACTTAAGGGCTGAATAAATCTGCAATGGGCCGTGTCTTCAGCCAGCTTCCGGGGTTGTTTTGCATCAGCAAGCGGAAATGAAGCAGGAATTCGTTTATTTTGACAAGTTCAGCCAACCTGAAGTTTGAGGAGTGTTACACTCATAGGCAATAACTTGAAGATGCTAAACTGTAAAATCTCTTACTGGAAAGTATGGCAGTTCCTAATTTTTTTCAAGAGTTTTACAGTCTCTACCAGAAGGCATTTCTCATTCTTGCCGTAACAAATGACTGACATGTTTTTGGAGAGATGCTGAAGTCAGTGAATCAGTCTTTAATTTTCCATTTGCGTTCTGCTGCTTTTTCTGTTTAAAAATCCCCGAAACAACAAAACCAGAATACTGGCTCCTCCCTGTTAAAATAATAAATAGATAGTATTTAAAAACCCCCAAAGCCCCTCTAGAAATACTGAGGCTCGTGAATGCTGCCTTAGCCCAGGATGTCAGCAAGCACAGTCAAAAGATGATTCTGGAAGTCATCCAAAAATAAACACTGAGAAAGAGGAGCAACTGGGGCTTTCTGTTTGTTTGTTTAGTATTAGTGCTATTTTTTTAAAACAAAAGAGTCAGTAATTGAGAGGAGGAAAATCTCATGCTGATTACTAAATCCTCTGGGCCTGCTGAAGTATGGAGATTTTTCCAGTAGATGTTTTTCACATTTGCCTATATTTCCACGAGGCATGTGAGAAACCAAAGTCTCATTTAAAAATAACAGCTAGTAAGAAATTCCATAAATGAAAAGAAAAAAATTTGATTCACAGAAGAGCTCACAGGACCCAGGAATTAGTAACAATGAGACACGTTGCAGTGCAGTATGAGGACTTTACATTTGCACAGACGCACATGAGGAATGGAATTACATCAACTTAATACTAAAACAACTTTTGTTAATCCCCTGCTCAACCCATTCTTGCTGACAGAAATGCCACGGATATGTTGCATTTCAGATGCAGAAAACTCTGCTGATCATGTCCTGTAAGATCAGATTTTCTCTTCTGGTGTTTCTTCTCTAAGAGCAGAGAACTGTATACAGCTATTTAGACATCAGTAGGTAAGAGGTGCTGCTTGGATTATTGATGTGCATCAGAGAACACAGCAAAATCTTCAAAACACACTGAATTTTTATCCTCAGTAGTGCAGAAGTGATGAAAAGTTACTATTGCCCAGTTTGTACCACGGAGTTACCCTGGTTATTTTTTGTGCAGGAGTAAACTGGCACTGCTGGCACCAGGCTTTAGCTGTAGCTGCTCTCCTGAACCATTCCAGTGCTGTGGGGCTTTTCAGTAATCAGGGCGTTACCACTGCTGGCAGAAGGCCCAAATGTGGAGCAGTTCAGCACTGTGTATCTCAAAAGGCAGCTTCTCATTCCTGGTGTGTCCTCAAGCCTTTAATTCTTCAGAAGTTCCAAATGCTTCCTAGAGCTCCCATAAAGTCAGCAAATGCAGTGGCACATTCCTCTGGTGTTGTTTGGTCTTGGATCCAGAGACCCAGGAAAAGCATTACAGAAGTTGTTGCAAATAATGATCACCTCGAATGTCTCCATATGGTTTTGTAGACACTTGTAAACAGTCATTTTGACAGGGCTGGATAGGGAACAGAAGTCCTTGCTCCATTCCTTAGCTTAAACCAACTTGTGGAGCTCTCCAGAGCTGGTGGAAGACTCTACAGCTCTCCAACAGGTCTGGAATATCTGGAGAATGGATGGTCTCTGAAGCACAGAGCCAACATAGCTACCATACAACATCTTCAGGAATGACACAACTTTCTGTCATTGTGGCAATTTTTTCTGTTTGAGCTGTGCATAATAATTTGCATAAAAGTCAATCTCAGTTGAATTTCTACTGAAATCTGTAGGATTTTCCTTTACGGAGCTTTTAGCTGAATTAACGGAGACCTCTCAGGCTATGAGTATGTAAGATTGAATTTCCCAGTAACTGGCTAGGGAAATATTGGGGGGTGGGGGGGTGGAGTTTCTGGCCATGCTCTCTCAGTTTGGCTTGTTGTTTACTGGGCCCTATCTCCTGTCACTGGGAAGCTCCTCCCAACAAATCAGGGGTGCTACTATTTACACCAGCCTTTGAAAATACCCTGTTGAATTTTATTGTGTAAAATGGGACTGAGCATGTCACAGTTAGCCAGCTAAGTAATTTTCTCCCCCAGTGAACCCTTCAGATATCGCACATCCCAATCACTGCAGGATAGAGCAGGTCTAGCCAAGCTGCCTTTGAATAAACTCCTTCAGTTCCAGCAGCAGTCTTGCTGCAGGATTATGGAGATCAGCAATTTGCTTCTTGGATGGATTTTCAGCTTATGCTGAGACATACATTATAGTAACTAGACTGCTGCAAAGCGTGGAGGCTACTGCTGGCATCAATGATAGAAGAGGATGTGAAATTTTTGTTGATAAAAAATGGAAGTCTGTAAATACAGTTCTGTCCCTGCAGGATAATTTTATAAGCTTGAATCAAACCTCTACAAGACCAGGAGAGCAAAGTAAGGTTAACACCACTTTGTCTTCTGAAGTGGGTATGCTCTCTTATCAAAAATGTCAAGTTTCCTATTTTCTGTTACCATCCTTTGGCTTTAATGTAGTATTTTTTCAGGAGCCAGCGAAGTAAATAAAAAATGTATCTCCTGAAAAAGCAAAATTAATTACATCTTTAAGTCAGCTAAAGTAAGAACCTACTAAAAAAGGTATCAGCTGCCTGTAGAGCTGGAACAGCTTTCACAGAGTTAGGTCTTTAATTTTAATGTCCGAAAAATTGCAGCATGAAACAATCCAGATAAAATCCAGAGCACAGTCATCAGCATTGAAGTCATCAGTCATCACCTACTAGGTACTCAAGTTAGCCTGCTACTTTTAGAGGCAGGACTCAGCTATCGCAATAAAATAGAAAGAATAAAGTTCTCTGATAATTAGAAGAAATCTCTCCTTGTAATGTGGATCAGGATTTATTAAATTGGAAAAGTAGCACAGACAGAAAAGAAAGGTCAGAGAACAAGCACTGGAAGATCACCTGTGTTACTGGCAAGAATACAATCAGGAAAGCTGTGCTCAGATGTGGTAAAACGTGTGGGTATTGACTCTGGAATTGAGGGAAAGTTTGCCCTTCTTTGGGATTGAAAATGAGGGAACAATTCCATCATCAAAATACTTTTTGTCTCTACGGTGTATGTGTGTACGATGTGATCTGAAAGGAAAATAGCAATGTACTTGGTTTCTGATCCAAGGGGAATTTCCTTCTGCTCACCCTTTATGCTCTTTCAATACAGCAAACCTGGAAGCAGGCTCTTGCTGGGAACTGCAGGACTCCTCTAGATACAGTGTGTTCTGTAACCCTAGCTGCCTAGTCCAACTGGGGGAAAGCTCAGGAAAAGGAGCGTGTAGCACTCCACAGTACCCTGCTTACTCCAGTGATTAGGCCATAAACTGACAGGTGTCAAAGCATAAGCAGATCCTAGTTACTTCAGTCTTTGCCTCAGCCTTGGTTTTCTTCAGCCCAGAGTAATATCTCAAGCTTTTTTAGTTCCCTGTGTAGCTGAGCCCAAAACAGTTGGTCACCTTTGATTCAGTTTTTCTGCTGGTGCAAACATAACTCCCAGCTGGGCATCGTAGCTCAGGCCTATTGTTACGTCTGATTTGTTTAGAATAGGTTTTAAAAATGAGGATGTGGGTTTCATGCTGTGCTTAGTATTCTCTAAAATGCAGGCCTATGCTCTCCATGCCCCCAAACACTACCACATGATTGACTTTTGTCCTAATTACATAATTACTTTAGTAACAGGAGCAGATCCTCTCGCGTTTCCTACATCTTCTCCTAATTACCTGGTTGCAGACAAGACTCCAATGGCTAAAAAATGCCTGTCTGAAGTTTTTCTCATTACTGTCTCTGCACCATATTCTATGGAATTCACAGATGTGCACTGAAATTTGTACTGATAGAAATGAAACCAGAATTTGGACCAGTTGAAATTTTTAAACCTTTCATTTTGTATGAAAAAGAAATGGGCTCAATACAAAGTTTTCTGGAAGCATAGAATGCCACTGAAACAGCAAAAAAAAAAGAAGAGTGTTTGCATATGCACAGAATTTTTATCCTAATCAAGTCAACATGAATTTTTAGCAGGTTTATTCTCCTCATTACTTCCTCCCCCTTCAGTTAAAACCCTTTATTGAAAGACCTTATCAAAGATCTAAAACTGACCACTGCTCTTGGAACACCTGCCTCTGTTAATGTCTCTGAAACCTGGAGTGCTGATGAAAAGAGCCTAACTAGTCTTTTTTTTTTTTTTTTCTGTGCTAATACGGTCATTTTATTATTTTCTTATGGCTATTTTTTAAGCACTGCAGACTTTTCTTTCATGGAGGGGATGTATTTAAACAACAAACATGAAAGTACTCACCTCTTTGGTGAAAAGCCTCTGGCCTCGTTAAAGTTGTCTTAGCTCATGCTGGATCAAAACTGAAAAAAAGAAACCAAAACCCAAAATCAATACCCAGAGAAGGCAATGGCATGAGAAGAGGTCTAAGCATTAACCTCTGCACATGTAGGTTAACATAAAAGCATAATAATTGGTTAAGGGATTTGCTTTCATTCAAAGTCTGCCAGAGAAGTATACAGGCTAGTGGTACATTGTTATTACAGAAAGGAAGTTCACTGGATGAGAAATATTCCTCACTGAAGCAAATAAGAGGTCGACTGTGGGAAAAATTGGGTTGTATGGAATGGAGCTGACAGTGAAACTTTATTTCACACAGACATTTTTGAGCCCACAGTTGGCAGTGATTCATGTTAAAGAACAATGGCCTTACTTACAGCATCAGTATTTTGGGAATGCTAGGCTGAGAGATAGTAAAGTGTCTTCTTTTCCATTACAAAAATAAAACCACATGTCTTCCATCAGTTTAGCAGTTACAACTTTAACAATTAATAGTTAAATACAACTTTTTAAACGTTCACACCACAGAGTTTTCCTCTGATACTGTTATCCCAAAAAAGCAAGATGAAAAAGATACCATCATTAACACCTCGAATTGGTTTTACGCTACTCAGACCTCAAACAAAGGAAGTTCTTTGCAGCTTTTTTTGTCACTTGTTGTAATCACGCTAAAAAATCCGAAAAGACCTGAAAGCTTTGCATATACTTTGTCAGATTAATAATACTTTGTCTCAAAAGGAATGGAAACACAGAATTATATCAGGGAAAGGCTAAGGTCTTGAAATCCTGTGATCTAGGAAATGGTTATGCCTGAGAGAGAAACATCTATTATTCTAACAATTTCATTTAATAGTCAACCAAGCAAATACCCATAATGGTCATTTATTATCTTTTACACATATGCCTAGAAATGGAATCCAATGACAGACTCCTAAAAATGAGCCAATTTCTCCATTTTGAATACACTAGGTTGTTGGTGTGGCTCAAGCAATCAACAAGAAATCTGGAATTGGTGGCACTTTCACTGAACAAGATGAAAAGGTATGAAAGCTGGATTTTTATGTCTCTTCTGTTTTCGTAGGGGAGGGGGGTGGATATGTTTTTCATTTTCCTGCTGCTCAGAAATTTTTAAGTTATTAAAAATTAAACATCTCTGAGAAAGTAAACATTCCTGGCAATACTGGAAATTTTTTTCATTATGAGGCCATGAGAAATGTGGATGTGAAATAGTTTAATTTCTGGATCACCATGCTGCCTGTCATATATCTCTGAAACACAAGCTTACTCTACTGAAATGCACTGTAAAACACTTTCATAACTTTTAATGTACATGATTTTTAATGAATTGGTTCTAATTCTCCTGGCAAGCCCACCAAACACAATTTTAATACTAAAATTTTTAGAGTGATTCTATTTTAAATACCATGTCACTTCTCAGTATAGCATTTGCAGGAAAAGCAAAAGCTTTAGATAAATTATGAACAATAAATCAGCGAACCAGGAGAGTAGACAGTAGAATGGATTCCTAATTTTCCCAGTGCAGTTGCTTTCCAAAAATTTCCAGACTTCATGTTCAGACTGGTGGGGCAAAAACCAGGCTGTGCTCAGGCTGAAGAAGCTGACTTAACAATCAGCAATAAAAGAATCAGAATTCACTCCTTCTCTTTGAAAATTTCTGCTTTAAAACAAAATGCACACTGAGTATCCTCAGGCTCTCAGAATTAATTCCACCCTGAATGAGGAAAAAACTGTGGGTTTGTTATCTCCACAAATTTTTCATTTCACTTCCCAAGAGACTGAATTGCCTCAAAGAGGCTGGTTGTCTGTGGTCAGTTTTTCTAGATAAAATATGCATTGCTGCAAAATTATTTATTCCTTTAAGCTGCTTTTTAGATGAACCCTACTTGTAGCAAGATAATGATCTTCAGATTTTAGCTCAAAAAAAAAAAGGAGAAGGGATTCTTGAGGAAATAAGAAATTATGAGTAGATGAAAACAACCCAGACCCTGAATGAGCAGTTGCCAAAAATAACGAAAATATCAATTAATACTTCAGAGTGAAAACAAAACGTTGCAGTAGCTTATCTTCGAATAGAGTTAAGATGCTACGGGATATTATCTCTGTGAGATGTTGATGTTCATTTGTCTCCAGGATTTTGCTGCGTATTTGGCATTTTGTGGAATTGTTCTTCACAACGCTCAGTTGTATGAGACGTCCCTGCTCGAGAACAGGCGCAATCAGGTACGGCCAACAGGTTTGTCCCAGGGACACAGAAATTAGGAGGGTTAGTAATCAGTGCCTCCTCTTCCTGTTTCTGATGGGGTAGTTATTCCTTGGCTGCTTTTAATACCTGTGACTGAGTGCTGTGTGTCTGTGATAAAGCTCTCACAAGCTGCACTGGGAAGAGACTGGGCACATTCCAGCCTGGGCTGTGAGAAATGGCTTGTCTAGGGGAAGCAGGTAAATTCACATGTCAGAAAATTCGTTCTATATTAATATACTTGATATTGCCTGAAGTTACCCTGTGGTTCGCCACATGTATTAAACAACCAGAGGTGTCACACTCCAGAAATTACAGGCAGGATTATCCCTATGGAATAGCAGAGGTCATACAGACTGTTCCTTTCAGCTATTACCACTGTAACAGTCACTAACCATATTTTCAGTAATGATTAGATGGAAAACTGAATTTCCTTCTGATTGCTATAGCTCTACTTTGCAGCCAACTGTGTAACTGATGGGTTATTAATGCCATGGCCTTTCTAGTCGAATATGCCTGCCATGTACAATGTGATAATGTTTCAGAGAAAAGACTAGACAGTAGTTGTTTTAGAATTTTCCTGGTAGGTCTGAGTTTCCAAGTGACTATCAGTGTTTGTAAATTGGTACAAATTTGGATAATTTATTAAATTGCCTTCATGTTTCTTGTGAGGAAAAAAAAAAAAACCAGAGCATATCTGAGCAGCTAAGTCCTTCAACAGCAGCTTTGAAATACAGCAGACTGTATCTAAAGGATGTTTTCACCAAATGAGTTAATTCAATCTGTTAGAATTACAACCAAGAATAATTGTGTTCAGAAGTCTTAAAAAATGCAAATATCACTGGTTTGAGAATGCGCACACCAGCCACAGAAAAATAGATTTCCTAAGGACAAGTAACCGTGTTGTCTGGATTTCTAAGGTTTCATTTGACCTATTAATGCCTACATCTATTCTGCCTCTCTGACAGAAAACATAAGGCAGCTAACTGTGCTATTTAATTCTTCCATAAAAAGTGTCAAACTGGCTAATATTGACTGTTACCTTGCAATCTGTGAGAGCTAAAACTTACTTTTGGTCACAGACATAAATGTTGGTGTCCCTGATTCGGGGGAGAGGAGAAGACTCAAAGACATGAGTAATGCTAATTACTGCATAAATCACAACTAGCCAAATGAGTCAAACCCTCACAAATGACCTTTTCTTCAGGTGCTTCTTGACCTTGCCAGTCTGATTTTCGAAGAGCAGCAGTCTTTGGAAGTAATCCTGAAGAAGATAGCAGCAACTATAATATCCTTCATGCAGGTGCAGAGGTGTACCATCTTCATAGTGGATGAAGATTGTCCTGTGAGTGTATCTGTTTTGTCTGAAGACAGAAGTGTTCATTCCC
This sequence comes from Oreocharis arfaki, assembly GCA_013398015.1. NCBI lineage: Eukaryota > Metazoa > Chordata > Aves > Passeriformes > Paramythiidae > Oreocharis > Oreocharis arfaki. Next base: position 250,922 of record VZRR01001425.1, on the reverse strand, counting down.
TGGGAGTGGGGTGGGCTTCCCTCCCTTCTCATATGTTCTGCTGTCTTTTCATCCTCTGTCTTTTCTTTCATGGCATCTGCTCAGGTTGGGTGTTGACATGAGAGGTTTTGGCCTTTGTGTAACCAAAGAACTTCTGTGCTGACACATAAATTCAGCACCGCTCGGAAATAGCGGCATCTCTTCTCTGGGTCACCAGTAGAGATTCAAGACACTTCAGTGATATTTAAAGTTCTATCAAAAGATACCTTTATGGTAGGATGTAGTATGCTTGATGATAGATGTGAAATGAAGCTAAATCATTTTACACTTGTCTTTAGTACAGAATATGTCTTGATAACTGCAACAAGGGTTTAATGAGTAATGCTATTCTAAATAATGACAACCTTATACACCTGTGTATTCAAACATCCTCTTGGTATTCCAGGATACATTTTCTAGTGTCTTTCACATGGAATCTGAGGAATTAGATGATTCAGCTGAAAATCTGAAGAGGTAAACCAATTAATTCAGACTTTTGTTCATCCCAGGAGAATGCTGAAGAAACTATGCTTTTAATATTCTTTTCGTAGTAACAGACTTATTTCTACTGAATCCCATGTATCACTGCTATTTTTATAGAGCACGTTTCCCCCTGAAGTGGGCATAGACGAACTCTCTTACCTTAAAAAAGTCCCACTGAGCAGAACAAGATCAGGGCTTGATCTCTTTGCCTTGCCAGTCTAAGAACATATTTGTATTTCAAGGCTAAGCTATGGAAATGTACAGATGAGCTGCTCTAAATCTGATCTCAAAAGAAATCTGTGTGGATGACTATGTTGTAGAGGAGATGTATGCAAATTAGTAGATAATAACCAAAATAATGATTTAATCAATTATTTTAATCATTATCCTCATCTCACAGATAAGGAAGCTGACTCAAGGAAATGTCTGACTAAAGCAAGGCGAGAGTCCTTTAGAGTCCTGAAGTTCTAACTCTCACTCATCTTTGGAAAACCACTAAGGAGTTCAACTGGGAGGAAAAGAAAGAGATAAACAGCTGAATCAAAACACACAGATAAAATAGTTCCCAAATCTGAACCTCTGTGTTGAAGTTTGAAAACTACTGTCTGTGTCATCAAAAACAGTTGTTTCAAACACTGTCAGAAAGGGACACAGTTATACATACAATGCTCTACTACGGATATTTTGTGCAAGGAGGAAACAGATTTTCTGACCCCCTTTGATGTTGTTTTGCAGTAAATATTTATTACATTAAGTTTAATTCCAAATATTAGAAAATGATGTCCAAAGCGTGTGACTTGAGTGACTAAAAGCTGTTGAGCAGTGCTACAGTTTTAGACAGTGTTCAACCAGAAAGCACAGTGGTACAACAGCCTGGTAGGATTACAGGATGAAAAAAAATTCCTTTTTAGTCCTCTTTTACTCTATAAGAATGGACCCTTCCTCCTCGTTATCCCTTTTATGGTTACTAGTTAATGGACTCAGAATGCTATTAACTGCTTGCATGGGCCACCAGGAAATGATTTTTCATGACTGATGAGGGAGAGGAATCTTGGAGGCTTAGTTGCCTATCAGGCTCTTGTTCATAAGACAGCACAATTATATGCCAAGGACCGCACTGTGAGTCAACCACCGGAGTTACAACTTCTGCTATGCTTGAAGGGCACACTTTCAGGCAAGAGCAGAAATATAATGACATGGATTAGATGGGAAATATTACTTTACATAATATAAAATTTCAGGCTTGTTATGCAATCAAGGACACGGAAACAAACCCCAAATCCGTTTTTCAGAACTGTGGGGCATTGCCTTGTATGCGTGAAATAATGAAAGAATAATTCCTCTCCCCCAGCCCAGGAACATCCTTACACCAGGAGGATAATGAAAGTAAAGTCAAATATTGGAGGGAAACTACAGGAGCTTGATGGGAATAGGTTTATAATTAGGACATATGTCCTCCTCCAAGGCAGGCAAAGGGTCTCAGAGAATTAAAATACCTTAAATAAATTGTGGCTAAAAGAGTAGAGATGATTGATTCTGTCAAGATACTTTGTGTCCTGATTCGGAATAGACAGTACTATTTCAGTAACAGAGCCTCCATGTGACTGATTGTCCCTTTACTTTTAGAACAAATTAGAAATGAACTTAGAAGCAGAAAATTCACAAGTGATACCTGCTGCACTCTCTTGAACTAATATGTGAATTTCACCCAGTATTGGTTTTTCAAGAGTATCAGATTTGTGAATGCAGCTTGTTTTCAAATAGTTCTCCTCATTTCAATATAAACCCAGCTGTTCATTCTTTATCCTTCATCTGTGTAAACTGTAGGGAATTGTTTATTTCTTCAGTTTGGTGTTCAGTGTTAATGTTGTTGAACATTAAAGAAATGCTGGAAAGCAAGCACCAATCCATGCTGCAGTTTTGTGATGACAGCTGGATTAGGATACAAGATTTGAACACAACTCCATTATATATCTATTGGTTGTATCTATATATTCTTTTCTCATATGGGAAGATATTACTATTACCTGCCTGGCATAATGAAATGACTCACTTTTATGCAAAGCACGTGATAATAATGTTGTATCCTTCAGGGACTATGACACAAACAAAATCAATTACATGTATGCTCAGTATGTCAAGAATACGATGGAGCCACTCAACATCCCAGATGTCTGCAAAGACAGAAGATTTCCATGGACAGTAAGTCAAATAAGCTGAGGTTTGAAATTCAGAAATGGAAAATGTTTTTCTGTTTACCTTTCAAACCTTTTTTGCTTTCCCCTTATTATTTTTGTCAAGGTAGTGGCCCCAGTTAAAATGGTGCAAACACACAGGGGAGTGTTGGGAGGCTCTCAGAAGTTCCTTCCCTCTTATCCTTTCCTTTCCCTTCTGATTCTGGCAAAGATTAACGTTACAGATGCAAGTTCTTTGCTCGAGTGGAGATGGATCAACTTCACTTTTCTTTGGGAGCTTTTGCTTCACACTTCCTCAAGGGTGAGCTGGTGGTGTGGGGGATGACTGAGCACAGAGATACTGCAGAGTGAGGAGGGAAGGTCACTTGGCAAGGCTCAGGTTGCAGTCACATTGCCTTTATGGTCATCATCAACGAAAAGCAAACTTTTCATTATGTATTTTCAGTGCAGAAATTAGAAAGATGTCTGCTCTTACTATTATGTTTAAGCGTGTTGACAAGAGGGTAATGAAAGTGAGAGGAGCTACTACGGTCAGCAGACGGCTTTTTACCAAAATTTGTCCTGAGATACACCACAAAAGGCTCAGAAAAGACAGTGCTCAGTGTGATTGTTCCAGTGAGTGGGAAAAAAGGGCAGGCTCATGGTGGGGAGCTGTGCGGTATCCCTTTTTTTTCCTGTGCAAGGTTTCTTGGATGTGCTAGAGTGGGTTTCTGCGAAGCAACACAGGATTTGAGTTCTCAGACTAGCCCTGTCTTAACTGCAGGACTGGAAGTACAGACAGAATCTGATGGATATACTGTATATATTAATAGAGAAAGAAGTAATGATTTTGAAGACATTTAAAAATAATACCTTGAGAATCATCCAAACAACTGTTTGTCTGAAACAGGCTGTTCAGCAGGATTAGAGTAATTTTGATTTTTTTTTTTTCCTGGAATACACCTTATGCATGTAAAAGAAACCCATGAAAAGAAAGCAATATTGCTTTTAGAAGGAATTCTGGATAATGTTTTTCAGCAACACAGAGACTGCACTTGCACTACTGCATAGGAGCAGGGCGAGGCAGGGCTGTAGGATAAATGTTTTGAAAGCTGATGCACCCAGACATGAGGGAAATCCCAGGTGTTGCTAGTGCCCCAGAAACCTTGGCTTGCCTCTATCGTTGGAGGACATTCAACAGCACGCTTACTCACCTCAGGAAAATCCTGCCAAGACACTCTCTACAGTCCTTGCACAGCACCAGAGCACAAAGCAACAATATAGAAAAAAAAATGTAACTTTTGGTCAGAAATATTAGCGTGTGCCCATTGTTTTTGGCGTCACATCCAATTAGAGTTCAGACCAAATGTACTTCTCAACAACTGCTACATTATTCCTGGAGCAGTCAGAGCAGAGCTATGGCCTTTTCTCCCCAGATGTTTGAAAAGGAGGCATTATCTTTTGTTCTATCCTTCCACTCCCCCTAAAAAATTCAATCTCCTTCTGTTGGAGCACGAGACATGCTGCAAAGTCTTGGGAAGAGTGCAGAATGCTGACATAGCTGTAGTAGTTTTCCTGCCTGTTGTTTGTGTGCAAATTCATTGATCACGTGGTTGCTTTTTGAGGGAGGATGGAAGCCAAGAATAGTCGTGGAGCCCAGCTCTACAGCTTTTTCACTTCAGCCACCTGAATAACAGCCTTTAAAATTGGTAACTCTATTTTTCTGTTTGTTTAACAGAATGACAATGCAGAAAATGTAAGTCAGAACATAAAGAGTTTGCTGTGTACACCAATAAAAAATGGGAAAAAGAATAAAGTGATAGGTAGGTATCTTTACAAAAATAATGTTATACATTTCAAAGATAAATTTATGTGCTCCACAGTAAAATCAAAGCAACATGCAATCTCAAGCCAGGAGAGAAGGTCCTTAATTATCATGTTTTCAATTAATAAGTTTACTGCAACTTTGAATATAAATTGCTCACCTAATAAGCTGCCAAAGTGTGAATGAGTGTCAGTCTTCATTCTTGGCATCAGTAAGTCCCACAAGCAAACAGGAAATAAAATATACTGATTCTTAGATAGGACCCTGAATACAATTTCATCAGCTTTAAAAAATTTGGCAAGTAAATATTGAGAGTTCCAAGAATGCCTTTTTAGTGGTCTTCAAATAATTTTCTTTGAGAATGATGGCAAAACGGCATGGCCCAATTTATAGAGTAAAGATGAGGTCCCTGTTTTGTGAAGATAGATTTATTTTTTTTTAACATCTGAAGCAGAAAGAGAAACCTCGTCTTTATCTAATGGAGTTCTCTGAAATTTCTTTCGCTATTAGCTTCTTTCACAAGTTCTTTTATTACTTTATTTAAATATTCCAACAAACTCTAGAAGACCAAGATGAGGGCTGAACTGTGGAGCTTTATTTAGAGATATTTCACCATGCTGTGAGCTATTGATAAAACAGTTGCCTCTGATCTTTTTTTTTTTTTCCTATTGAAGTTCAAACTGAAACTTTCAGTCAGGCCACCCATTTAGGTGGGCTTTTCAAATCTGAGTCGTTCTCATTGGGAAACGTTCTTTGAAGTCTTTCATGGTTTCACAGCTGCCCCATGTTCAGTTATTTAATAGGGCAAGGTTAAGAAGTTGTCTTTGGGACAGTACCCAGAAGTTCCTTTACAATACTACATAGCATGTATGACTATTATTATGAGTCTGGTTTCTTTTTAAAATTATTTTTAAGATTAGGATACCCCAAACCAGAATTTGGGAAGTGGTATGGGGGTGGGAAAAACTGTCCACATCAAACCCAAGCAAATCTTACCAGCAAGAAAGATGAAAAGAACTTTATTGTCCTGACTCGTGCATTTCTCAGGTACGTGGTACAAGCTTTACAGAATCTTGCTGTGATTTTATAACTATGTCCCAAGGAAAGACTTTGGAGTTCCTTTATTTGTAATCACTGGACCTCCCAGTGGTTTGGGGAAGTTTTTGAAAGAGGTTAAAGAGTCTGAAGTAATACATGGTATATTCATTGCAGTTCTCTATTTTTTTAAGAGACATTTAAGTGCAAATACTGTGTCTTTTAAGAATTAATTTACTTTTGTGACATATTCACTGTTGGGTCTTAATTTTGTGTTCATTGCATCACAGTTGCTATGGAAATAATTATAATGTCATAAACTGTACTAAACAGAAATCTGGAAGTCAGTTTCATGGGATTTTCCTAAAGAGTTTTGAAAGTCACCTTCTTTTTTCCCAGGGAAAGTTAATCTTGTTCCTTATTTGAATGAATCCTTTTTTGATGGGACTAAATTTTTTTACTGTGATTCAATGTTCCATTCCCTTCCATCTCATTCCATAAAGGTTCAGAATCCTGTTTGCAATATCCAGATACCCAATCCCTTCCACAACGCTCTACAGCTACAGCTGTAATGATCTTGCTGATCTCTTTGGAGGAGACTCTCGGTACTAACTTCCCCAAATAGAATGTAATTTGGAAACAGGACAGTGTTACATCGTTTCCAGACATTAAAACTTCTACTTGTGAGGCCAACATTATTCTAAAACCACAGCTGCATATGTGGCTGATGCATTCTTTTCCTCAGTTTTATTATCTACTGTAACAGGGAAGATGCACATGCAGTAATTTTTTTCAGAATTTTTAATTTGCAGCTGGGATATCTTGGCACTTGGCCAGGAGAATGCAGCTTTTGTACTCATGGCAGTGAGAAAACATTTGGACTCCCCTACTTACCCCCAAAGCAGTTTTGGCCAAAGACAACATATCCTTATAATTCAGCTGCTTTAATGAATACTCTGATTTCTTAGCAGGTAAAACTAAGGGGTGGTGTAAGTCTGAATTCCCCCCTGCTCACAACGGTGTCAGGGATTTAAGCTGCAGCAAGGTGTGGTAGAAGTTACCTGTCAGACTTCTTCAATGACATGCACAGATGTACAAACAAACATGAAGAAATGTAAATATCAGCAAGTTTGAACCTAACAAGCTGAATTCAGCCAGATGCTTTTCAAGGTGTTCAGTAGTGTTTGGAAGAGGCTGTAATTCAACCACATCCTCATAGAATGAGCGAGTGTACTTCAGCTTTGAACCTCAACTTGGGTATTCCCTGTTTAGTTCATTTACTTGAAAAAAATCCTAGTACTGGCTCAAATAAGGAAGCAAAAACTCTGTGTACCACTGTTCTGACTTTCATAAATGTTCTTTTGGCATGGTTGCAAAAATTTAATTAGCCTCCAAAGGACAAATTGTCTTTAGGGATTAAATCAATCTAGAATACTATTAATAATGAAAGTTAGTATGAAAACGACCCTAGAATTTCACAGGATAATCAAGTCTCTAAAGCCCTACATTTTTGGTTTACAAATCCTAATAAATACTTTTGAATTTACTGTGTATATCCAATATTTTAACATTTATTTTATAATACACTGAAATTACACTTGGTGGGAAGAAAAAGAAAATCCTACAGCATTCCTGTGTGTCACTTCTATATGTTGGTGGTTTATACTGTAGGCTAATCTGTCCTAAACTTAATTCCTGATGGTACAATAGGTGATATGTTGGCAGTTTTCTGGATTGCTTCCTTTCATTTCTGTGTCCTGACATAGGGGTTTGCCAGCTTGTGAATAAGATGGAAGAAAACTCAGGAAAAATCAAGGCTTTCAACAGAAATGATGAGGAGTTCCTGGAAGCATTCGTCATCTTTTGTGGCCTGGGGATCCAGAACACACAGATGTACGAAGCCGTAGAAAGAGCCATGGCCAAACAGATGGTGACATTAGAGGTGAGCCCAAAATCTTGGTGGTCCCTAATTACCCCCAAACAGACCCTAATATTCCCCAGACCCTGTCTATTCTGCACATTAATGCAGCTACTCACAGGGACACTGAACAGAGATTGTTGTCCCTCAAGAGAGCAGCATTTGGGCTGTTGAGCTGCTCAGGAATTTTCTGCTTGTTTCTGACTCTGCCAGCGGACTCTTTAATTTGGTATTGTGTCCTAACCTCACTCCTGAGATTTAGTGGGGAGCTGGAGGCATCTTTTCCTCTCCACGAGGCTGCACACTGGCAGCACAGTGGGTGCGTTCTGCCGCGTAGGAAGAGGAAATGGTTTGGCAGATTAAGGGGCTTCCTCTTCTTGTCTGAGGGTTTTTGTGATGATTTTGGCTCAGTCCTTCAGACAAACCGGTGTGAGGAGTAACAGCAGCATTACTGTAGGATTTCAGCAATTTCCTCATCAAACCATATCAAGATGAACATCATCTGGTCCCAGCCTTTGAATTGGTTACTGTTAAGTTTCACAGCTGAAGAGGGCTTTACTCTGAGAAGCTGAATTACTCAGAGGTGATAACTTGAAGCTGAAAGTGAAAAATGTGTAGACTTTGGATCTCTTAACATTCATTATGTAAACAGAGTGTTTGCAGAGCTCCTAAAATGGGATTATGTGCCCTGTAACCTCTAAAAGAAACATTACAGTTGTCATATAAACCTGTGTTAGGTCATGTTAAATAAAAGCTGGTAAAACTGTTGTCAAAATCACTTGCTTATATGGCAAATTACCAATTCTCTCTCCTACTATAACGCCTTATAGATAATATAGGAAGTTCCAGTCAGGTTATAGGTCAGCATGTAAGATGGGATCTTTACAGAAAAATAAAACTCCATAACATTTTCATGTCATATGTTCTCAATAGCTAAAAAATACGAGCTTATTTTTTTAATTTAAAATGAATATATTGTCTTTCAGACTTTTGTGCCAAGTTTCAATTAGGGCAAAACTTTCTTTTATGACTGAATAAAGTCCTGAAAGAATTACAATGGCAGTAACATCAGGCTCATAATAAGAGCTGTTTTCTATATTATTTGTCTTTGAAAGTGGGCCATGAAAACTTTCCAAAGAGAAAATCAGAGTTCATTGCTCTTTTATAGAAACTATTTACGTTTTCTTGGCCTAATTATCTCTAGAAGATTCTGTGCTATGGGAGATTCGTAAAAGATGCAGATATCTTCCCATATGCATTCAGAGAGCTCCCCTAAAACTGGTTTGGGCCCTGTATGGACAGAAGATTCCATCAGCAAATGCAGTGGAATGCTGAAAAATCTGCTCTAGGAAAAGTACCTTGTTATCACATTGCTCTTTTGTCTGTACTAAGGGCTGCTTTTTTCTTCCCTTAGGTTCTCTCATACCATGCTTCTGCTGCTGAGGAGGAAACGAGGGAGCTGCAGGTAACAGTGGTAATTGAATTTTTTACTATTACTTTAGAAATATTGCTTTAATAGAACAACCAAGAGTAGTCCTCTACACAGATGTGATCCCTAAAGGGGCAGAAGCACATGTTCCAGGAATAAAAATGGCAGTGAAGCTTAGACTGATGGGTTCCTGTGCTGAATCACATAAAAGGGAAATATTACAATGCCTACAGTAAGAGGCACAAGCTGGCCAGAGCACTGTGAGAACCAGACCTGTGCTGACTGATTTTTCTCAGGAGTTTGAGACAGTCACAGCTGGTGCAATGTCAGTATCAAACTCATAATAATTAAGTATTCCAGAAGCAAAATGCTGAGAACTCTCCATTCTGCAGCTAAGTCTGAATGCTGTATGTCTTACAGCTTTGGTACCTTTCAAACATGCCAAGTACGGGTGCAGATTTGTGGCCTTACAGATAAATTCTGTATTGAATTTTTTAATGCAACGATTTAAAAAATTTCTTTATCGTTGCTTTTCTGTGCAGTGTCCCGTTCTGCTCCCGTTTAATTCTGTGTTTAGAAGCCACTGCCTAATGAATAACTACAGCTAGGATTTCAAGTGCATTTCAAAGCACAGCCTGTGCTTAGTTTCTCCAGGTCGTCAGCAGGTATTCCAGGGAAATAGCATCACCCCTGCTGCACAAAACCAAATGGCAGGAGGGAGAGGAAGGAAGGCATAGGAGACCATGAGCTGGGTAGCACGGGACAGGTCTGGCCAAACAACATAACAAGCTGTAAGACTAAGCGTGTTTCTGAAACAGTGCCACACAGATTTTTGAACCTCACTCCTACCACACTGCTGCTCACCAATAAAGGGCCAGTGACAAGACCAGAGTGCAACACCTCTCCTAAAGTTTCTCTTCAGGGCTTGCAATGAAACCTTTGTGGTTACATCGTTACTGCTCAATGAAACAGAACCACGGCAAACCTAGAACCGGACCAGTGTCCACCTGCACAGCTTAACTGTCCACAGCTTCCTGGCACAATCCTGGCCTGTGTCAACCATCACTCTCTGAGGTGATAGCAGAGCACAAGCACAGGCCTTTTTATTTGCACTCTGCCAATTTTTATTTTAGTTTTTCTTTTTTGCGCTCATATTGTTTTTAAAGACAGCCAAAATAGTTTAAAATTTTTGCTGGATATACCTTTTTGCTCTGTTTTGCTTCTAAATAATCTGAAAATAGATACTTATCAGGCAGTTGGACTAGAAGATGGTTGTAGGGCTCTTCCAACTGGCATTATTCTATCCTGTTCATTATCTGCCTTATGGAATAGCCTGTGGTCAAATTTTTTTACTTTAATCATCATTTCCAAATACTACAGAACTGTCCTATGGCATAAGTCACCTCCTTTGAGCTTGGATACTGTCTGCAACCTGTGTTTTATCATCCAAAGCAGATGAAAGAAAGCCAAACTCTTTGTAGTTGCCACACAGTGGTCCCACATTTTCCATAGCCTTCTTTTTGCTGCCAATGTATTTACAGAAACCATAGCTCAATAACTTGAAATCAAAATAGCTGATGAACTTTCATACTGTAAAACAGGAGGCAGAAGGCTCTAGTGGCTTCAGTAAGTGAAAAAGGAAATATCTTATCTGATTTAACAACACCATAAACTACTATAGAGTGCAGGTTCTTCACGTCTCAGCTGAAATGAAACTTACTGTTGTGGCTGTAAAAGGCAGGAGATCAAGGAAGGGAAAGATAAATTATTAATGAAGTGAAGCTTGAGGTGTTCTTTTGAGCTCCTTCTGTGTCCTTCCAGCCCCTTTCCTTGTGAAATATCAGCCTGCAGTTGCAGTTTCTCAAAATAATGTCAGTAGCTTTGCTGAACAGTTGCATTATTTACCACTGAACATGCAGGCCTCTCATGTGCTCACAGCTGAAATACCACACGAATCCAAACTGAGGGACACAAAATTACTGGCACAAGAAATGTGTAAGAATGGTGGTGCATTTTTTCCCTGTGTTAATACTCTTTTTCATAATCTCCTGTGACTTGCTGATTCTGACAGGCAAGACAGAGGACAGCAAACTTACACAGAACAGAGGCTGGCAGCCACACTTCAGTGGATTTGCATGTTACCTGTAGCAATACTGTAGATTGTGACAAATGCTTCCTTTTCAGTTCCTCAGCCTTCTGGGACACAGCTGCCCACACTGGAGAAATGCTTTCCCCTAGAATTACAAAGAGGAAGATAAACACATAGGTTTTATTTCCTTCACCATTTCAGATTCACCTGATTTTCTTCGGATCACACTCATATTGAGGTGAAACAGCTCTAAAGTAGTAGCACTGCGAACCCCACTTTTTATTCTACTGCAGAAAATTATACTAGATTTTGTTCTGCAGTATAAGAATTCAGCATTTATTTTGTTAGTGTAAGAGTTAATATGAGACTTAGCATAACCTCAATACTGGTATTTTGAAGGGCAACCAAATAAATACTGTGTATTTTGTAATACAAATATAACATATAATAATTACAAACATTATCCCCTTAGAAAAGGGATGCAATACATAGAGATATTACTGACAATTTAAAAATCAGATTTAAAAACATACAGAATGGGGAGGGGTATTGTGTACCTTGTAATTTCAAATTTCATGTTTGGTTGTACGCAAACTGCACCAAAACCACTGACCATGGGTTTTAAAGATTACTGATCACAGATGAACTCTAATTTTTCAGGTTTCTAGCTCTGAGAAAGCTCTGCCTGTGGACATGTTCTGACTCCCATCGTGCTGAATGTGGATTCGGTTATCAAATCTGTTTTACTGACATCTTTCCTCACCAATTTTAGAAAAATGTCAACAGTTAGAGATTTTGCTGTCTGCACATCCATAAAAACAAGCACTCCACTGCCTTGTTTTCTCATTCTCCCAATATCATCAGTACTTTTGGTTACAATTTGCCTCAGGTGATTTAGATAACCAGACTGACCAGGTAATTCTATCCTTATTCTCTTGATCTATGGAAAAGTGCTTGTTAAATCTAAGGTAATAAGGTAAACAAGAGAGGCTAGGGGAAGTAAATGAGAAGCAATCATCGCTTTCCAGTATCATGTCAAGGTAAAATTCAGCGTCTCTTTTTCAAATTCTCTGTTGAAAAAGCAGGTATTTGTTCTGCTTTCTCGGCCCTAGCGCTAAGTTGTGTTCTCTCATTCTTCTCCAGGCTGCTGTAGTGCCATCTGCACAAACTCTCAACCTGACTGACTTCTACTTCAGCGATTTTGAGCTGTCAGACTTCGAAACAACACTGTGCACAATTCGAATGTTCACAGACCTCAACCTGGTGCAAAACTTCCAAATGAAACATGAGGTATGGTTGCTGCCAAATACTGCTCCCCAGAAAGAGACAGCTTAATTATTAGGAATTCAGAGAAGTGAAATGATCCCACAGTAAATATAATTGGCCATCTGTACTAAAGAGTAATTAGCAAACTAGGCAGGTATATGAAGTATTGGGGTCTGTCCTCAGTTTGGTTGAAGGATTAATAATTTTACAGTCTATGATTAATGGACTAGAAAACAGAATACTGAGGAGGGAGAGGATAGCAACTTCTCAGGAAGTGAAAAACTCTTACAAAGAGGACAATAACACTGTTCACTCTGTCCGTATGAGGTATTAACTATCTTAGTCTTTCACTACAAAAGAACAAATTAGAGATTAGGGGGAGCTTTACAGTTATGGAGATTGTAAAGACTGAAACAGATAATTTAGGTGGGCTGTGGGAATTTCCCTGGAGGTTTCTACCAATACATCTGTCAGAAGTGATCAAGACAGGTAAAACAGAAAATCTCTTCAGCCTCTTCCATTCAGTGCACAAAACGTCTACTTGTAGAAACCTTCATTTTTAAATACTTTATTTTTGCTTTATCACCTTTTCCAAAAAAACATCAAAAATCACATCAAAATGCAAGATTAATTTGTAGAGCTTCATAGGCAAACCCATTAGTTAAAGAAAACATGTATTTATTTCCTAGATCAGCAGTTTATAGACCAATTTAGATTAGCAGTGTTCAAGGGCCAAAAGGAGTACTGTAATACCTAGTCTGATCTCTTGAATATTCCAGTATTTAGCTTCACCTGTGTAGTAAGGTCAA
>VZRR01001425.1:214804-237862 GCA_013398015.1 Oreocharis arfaki | reverse complement strand
ATATATATATATATACACACACACACGCACACACACACAAAAATAAAATTATAACCCACAATTTCTAATACTGTTGAGTAAAACATCCAGGACATGCTTTCCTCCTGCATAAAAAAGAAACTACCTAGCAATGTAGTAATCTTTCCATCTTACTTACTTGCTTTCCAAAGTCCAATTCCTCTGGGGTTTTGACAAGCTGATAGGAGGGAAAAGCTGCCTGTTCATTTTCAGAACAGCCTTCAAGAGGATTCAATAACTAAATAAGTAAATTTTCTCTATCAAATATGTCATTATAAACAACGATTTTTCTCTCCCAGTTAGCTCAACATACCTCCATTCCTGAATTAACAGCAGTGCTTCTGACATTGACATTTAGCTATTAGCAATAAAACCCCAAACCCACAAGTTTTAAATATCCAATGAGAAGCTGCACTAGTGGCTGTAAGCCTGTTCTTATCTACGTTCACAGTTACAAGTGTGTAACTTTGAACTTAAAATTGAGTTAAATGGATTTTTTTTTTCCAATAAAAGAGTTTCCAGGAAGAATTAAGAAAGTTTGAATGTATTAAAAAACTGTTCTTATGAAAACACATCTATGTTGTGCTGTTTCTTAAAGGTTCTCTGCAGATGGATTTTAAGTGTGAAGAAAAACTATCGGAAGAATGTTGCTTATCACAATTGGAGACACGCCTTTAACACAGCACAGTGCATGTTTGCTGCTCTGAAATCTGGGAAAATTCAGGTACATTTTCAGTTCTTCTATTAAGACAAATTCTCTAATGATGCACAGCCCTGACTGTCATGTCAGTAAGATGTTCATGATTCTGTGGTATTGCCAGTGTATTCTTCTGCTGAAGAATTCTGGCTATGAGGGCTTGGCTTGTGAGACTGCTACCATGTTGTTTCGTACCCAGTTTGTTAAATCCTCTGGAAATGGTTATCTGGATGTTCCCAATGGGAATATTTCAAATAAGGCACGTACATTGTTATGGCCTCTTGCAAAGTTAATGCTTACGTTTCAAGCAAATCAAAAAGGCTGAGAAGAAAAGCCTGACCCATTTTCAGGATGTTTCCTTAAAATATTCAACAGGAAATTTTTAAAGTTCAAATGCAGAGATGAGTACAGCTTTAGATAAACCACAGAACATAAAAGTATATAAATAAATATTTAAATGTTTATTCCAATGCTTTTGAACAAATTTTCAACCTTCCACTTAAAAAGACACCTAATAATTTAAAAAACAACCTAGTCATTCTGATTAGGGCTAGATAATCCTCTAAGTAAGTAAGATATTAAGTCTAGATTCTTTCAAAACATGTTTTTAGGTTTTGTTTTTATATTCTTGTAGGAAACAGAATGTTTGTTCAGTTTGATTACAGACAGTTGTTACTAGCTGGTTTACATTGCTTTAGAGTAAGCACTTCTGAGAGCATAAATAAATCCCCTTTGTTGGCCAAAATCCAATACCAATGAGGAAGAGGCATTTCTTTCCCTACAAGCTTTGTGTCACTAATGAAAATGGCAAAAGGTGCTGAAAGACACCAAGGCAAGGACATCCATCTTCCTTCTCTGTTGGAATGGACACAGTAGTTTTGCTCAGTGTGCGGTCGAGGAATCTCTGATGATCCTGACAGTTTGCCTGCTATTTTTGGAATCCTGACAGTCTCCACTGCAATTTCCATAAATTGTTTATTCTTAACTACACTGGATTCGCTCCCTGCTGATTCTCATGTCCTAGATTCTGGAGTCTGAACAGCACTGAACATAGCTCAATTTTTTTCTAGTTTGAGGAGAAAGGCAAGCACTGGGAGAAACTGAGTTGTCTTTTTTTGACTGTACTAAGAACAAGTTTCATTATTTAGAAAGCAGATGCAAAACACATTGTACAAAATAAATCCCCAACTCACTTCTGGCATTACTCTTTGCATACAGAGCAAACTGACTGACTTAGAAACACTGGCTTTGCTGATAGCAACTCTGAGCCATGATCTGGATCACAGAGGAGTGAACAACTCTTACATACAAAGGTAAGTGGGTCTGAGAGAAGCCAAATAAAAAGGAGTGAGTGAACAAAAACAAGCAGAGAGCTAAATTAGGCACAACCTGATTGCTTTGATGTGGGGCTGTGCAAAGGGGCAGGTTTTTACAAAGCAGAAAATGAAAGAACAGGCAGAACTACTCACGAGTGCAAAGCAAAGATGCACAGCCTCAGCTGCTGACTAACTACAATGGCAGATGAAGTGAACTCTTTGCTGTGCAGGGACAACATTTCTCTGCTCCCATTCCCAAAGTCCCCTCCCCCATTTCCCATAAAGTGACAGCAAAAGGCTGCAGCTTCCAAGGGACAGCGTGTAGGAATCGTGCAGCTTTTCAGCTCACTCCCTGCCCAGCCCAGCTGTTCTGTCTTGTCCAGGCCAACACAGCACCGAGATCTGCAGCCCTCTGACCGAGAGGTGTCTCCCCACCATTTTGAGCTCAGATTGTTTTACTCATGGTTTAGCCACATTTTTCCAAAATTCGGAGTTGTTTATAGTAAGTTATATGGTTAAAATCACATAAAAAAATGTATGGCTGTTTTGCATTGATTTTGGGTTATCTGTACTCTTTAACTTTGATCCAATCTGGAATTACAGAAAAGCCTTTACAATACAAAAAGACAAAATACATTTAAAACATGGAGAAAATATTTTTACTGAACAAAATATTTTGGTTTGAAGTTATCAAAATGAAACAGCTGAACAATTCTAAAATTTCCCCCACATTTTAGTTTTTAACTTTAGATACTGGGTTTTTTAGAATTTATTAATAGTTTCAAATCCGCCCAAAATGTGGGGTTTTTCAGTGAATTTGGTATCACTTAAAATAACAATATATGAGTCTTCAGGTGAATAAATAGCTTGATTTAAAGCATGGCTTAATGTGATTCCTGTGATATGACAGTGTGTCCTGGTCTGACCAGAGATGGAGAAAAGGCACCCAGAAAAGTGTGCTTGTATCTTTTTCTGGCAGAGCTGGAGAACGGTTTTGAAGTGACCTGTGGACGAAGTGGTCTGCTGTTCTCACTATGTGTAAAGTAAGATAATAGGGAAGGAAAAGCTTGTTTGAGGCACAGGATAACGAAAGGCAGAAGATAAGAAAGGTGAAGCAGAACTCCTGCATTTCAGATTTATATGTTTGGAGCAACACTGACTGATGGGTAAAGGAAAAAACAAACAAACTCCACAACACCAAAAGAGTAACTTTTTCTAGCTCGGTAGTAGAGGAGTCCAGCAGTAACTGTAGCCCCGCGGTGATTGGAACTAGTTAGCTATTTTTTGCTTTATTTATTTAAAAATAAATTTCCTGGAAGACATCTGGAGATGCGTCATCTCCTTTCAAAAATGTCCTGGGAAAGTGTCATAGACAGCAAAATCTAACATTTACATATGCTGTAAAGCCGAGATGGTTACAGCTTAATAATTCCTTTTTCAATAGAAAGTTCCATTATTTTTTTTTTAATCTAAACACAAAGGTTTTTATTTATAGGAACAGATTCTTTTTGTTTCTTCCTTTGAAGCAGGGAGAGTGGATGTTCAGTGTATGATTCTTTTCTTAAGCAGGAGGGTTTCAGAAATAGAAATAGTCCTGGTAGTAGAAGTCACAGAAAGTGGAACTGCTTAAAGGCCTTTCGGTAGATATGGGGGGCGGCGTGAGTATTTTCTTTTTCCTCCAATCCCACACGTAAAATAGGAAGCACAGAAAGCTGCACTAACCAAACCCCTGTGCTCAGAAAGCCGTGGTGTCCTTTGGCCTGGAGTGGGGGTTTGACAGAAGTGTCACTACAGAAGTTGGACCTGAATTTATTTTCAGCCCCAGCCAGGGTCTGTGAGTACTGAGCAAGCTCTAGTTTGGAGCAGCACTTGGGAAGATAACCCAAGAGATTTCTCACATATTTTTCTCTCCAGCCGGGATGAACTCTAGGAGGCACAACATGCATCCCACTTAATTCAATGGGAATTTCATGCAGCATGTGTTGGCACCATCCTACAATTTGTTTCCTTGCAGAAACACATAAGTACATTTGCTCTACGCCCCTTTTGTGGTGGTCTCAGAGGAGGTGCTGGGCAGCCAGCCCATGTTCCTCAGAGGCTTGCGCCCTTTAATCTCCCTTTATGTGTTTTTGTTTGTCTTTCCATCTTTCTCTCCACATTTTTGTGCTTCTTAAATCCCCAGTGTCTCCTCTTATGACTTTTATTTGAGTCTCTGTGCACTCACACAGGGACCCAATCCTGCAGCCACTAAGTCATGTGAATGGTCCTTAACCATACAGAAAATCTCATGGAATTATATGCTAAAAAAGAACTTCTATATGATTAAATGTTTGTAGGTCAGACTATAAATAGAATAATAGGTCCAGGATAATCAGAAAAACAGACCTCCAAAAGAATCCAGATTTAGTTGAAGAGATGACATGAGCAATGTGGGACCAGGCGTTGAAAATCAAGACAGAGCAGCAAAAACCAAGTACTGTATTATTCAACAAGGGACAGGGAGAAACTGGAAATCCTCCAGAGAGGAGGAGTTTCTGTACTTTGTCTACAGCTACTCAAACAGCAAATTCTGTTTTCTAGACTAAGATACTTTTAAGTTCTGCACTAAGTATTTTTAAGTTTGACACCTGCACAGTTGGTTTTCTGTTTTTTTTCACTGCCTGTAGTGCAACCAGCATCTCTATTGGCCTTTAGGCAGTTTCCCTTTTGGATTTTACCCCGGGCAAAGGGTAGGTAATGACATTGCAGTAGTTCAGTCATGAAGATAGTGGTGATGAAACACCAGTACAGTTACTAACCCTAGGAAATTACTTGATTAATATTTTGGGCTCAGCACCATATTGCACTGAGGTCAGCAGGAATTTTTCCATTGGTATCAGTGGGTTTCCTATTAGGTTTGCATTATTACTTACAAGCTCAGCAGATGAGATGACTAAATATGCCAGGCAGGTGTTTAAGAACATGTTACAGAACCCAAAACTGTCTCCTAAACTCTGCTTGTGAATGAACTCTTCACGTTCCCTTTGATTTTTATACAAGAACTTGCACTCTTTATAAAACCTTGCATTACATTCTCACTCCTTGTATGCAGCTGGTCTCTACAGGTAACAGAAGGCAGAAAACCAGAGCTGTCAGTGCTCTGGCAAAGGAACAGCATTATCTTTTTATCCATATTCCTACAAAGAGGACGTTAAAAGGGAAGTTATTTCTGGATCACTAATATGTTTGTCTAATTCAATTTCTCCATCTTTTTCCTCCTCAGAAGCGAACATCCACTGGCTCAGCTGTATTGCCACTCAATCATGGAGCACCATCATTTTGATCAATGCCTTATGATCCTGAATAGTCCAGTGAGTGCCACACTCCTGTGTATGCTGAAGAAAACTATTTTACTTTCTATTTTTAGCTTCTGGATAGAATCCCACTCTTACATGTTCTTAAGTGCTCTTTATTCCTTTTCGGGTAAAGAAAGCAAATGCAGTAACATGGAAATCACAGCTCTGTTGCTGAGCGCCACCAAAGCTTTCCAAGTGCTGCCTGATAAGGGAAGCCTTGCTAACATCCTCTTGAGTACCTGCTTCCTTGGACCAAAGGAAACAAAATGCTTTGCTGCCATTTTCATGACCTCTTATGAACCACCAAACAAACCCAAGTCCTTCCTCTCCTTACAAAAAACATTCCAGCCTACACATACACAAAGCAGCCCTGATGAGACCAAACCAAACACTGCTCATGTTGACATTCCAAAGTGAAGCCAAACCCAACTTAAGTAAATAAGCAAACAAAATTACATTCTTCTTGTTTGATGCTATTATAACTTGACACTATAACTCTGAAGACCAGTGATTTAGCATGCACAATCCCTTCAAAGCACTGCTCTTTTTGTGCAACAGGTTGTGGTACTTCTGGCATCTTTTGTATCATCATGATCCTTTCCTATTCAGATAGGCAAATATGGAAAAACAATGGAGGCGAGTTCCATTTCACCAGCCCTAGAGTGCTTTGGTTTAACAGGAGGCTGCTGAGCTTATATTTCTATTTAATAGCTTTTTATTTATGCTACTCCATAAAAGGAGAATACTTTCATTTGCTAGAGGTGTTTGAGCAGGTATGGGAATCTGCTATGGTTCCTCTGCTTCAGGGAGGGGAAGGAAGAAGAAAGAGAAGCTGTGATACAGCCAGTGACAAATTTAATTTTAATGAATGAAATGGACTTGAAGGCTTTGATGTTGCTCTGCTTGCAGTTTCATTTTGTAATAGTCAGTGATGACGTTGCTGCTGTGAGGCTTTCTGCCATTACTCGAGAGGACTGGAATTTTTATTTTTAAACTGGGGAATCTGCAAATGGAAGGAGGGTTAAAGAATGACCTCAGATATAAGCAAGCAACTTATAATGATCTGATAACTTAGAGACACTTTCGTAAACTGGTGTTGCCCATTTCACTGATAGCACTGTTTTTGGGGTTTTTTTTGTAAAGGGAAATCAGATTCTCAGCAGCCTTTCCATCGAAGAATACAAGGCTACACTGAAAATGATAAAACAAGCCATTCTTGCCACAGACCTGGCACTATATATAAAGTAAGTCAGAGGAAATTTGGGCTGGATAGCCACTGCTGGATTTTAGGATCATGTGAGCATGCTGCAAAATCTTTTGTTCTAACTTCTTTTAAAGGAGGAGAGGAGAATTTTTTGAACTTCTAAGGAAGAAGCAGTTTAATTGGGAAGACCCCTCACAAAAGGAGCTATTTTTGTAAGTAAAAGCAGAATAATCAAGAAGTCAGTTAATATTATTGGGTACCAAATTTCCTATGCCATGTTGCTGTGAACTTCATTAAACCCAGCAGGTCTGTGTGCTCTGGGCCTGTACAAGCTGACACTGAATTCCCTGGGTCTGAGCTACTAAGGTGCAACCTGTATAATGATCTCTGTTAAATAGCATGTGGAGTTATAAATGTAACTTTGCTTTAATTTCAACTGTTTTTCTGACTTGGATGTTCCTTGAAATTCTATGTTCTATTTTACTAATCACTCGAATTGGTGGCTACATACATTTCACCATACAGTACTTTGTCCCTTTCTTTCTGTTTGTTCTACAGAGCAATGCTGATGACTGCCTGTGACTTATCAGCCATAACCAAACCATGGCCAGTTCAGCAACGGGTATGGGCTTAATTCTTCAGATTTCCTAAATACAAGCTGCATAAAAGTTTATTTCCTCCACCCAGTCCTTATTGCAAAAGCAGTGGTGGAATGCAGAGCTGGAGTCTCACAATGTGTGGCGGGGGGGCTAATATGATATATCCTAAGGAGAGATAAGAACCAATCTTGTTTGTAGGTAGCAAGCAAACTTTAGAGCTCTCAATGAGGGAAATCTCTTACAGATTGCTGAGCTTGTGGCTACTGAGTTCTTTGATCAAGGAGATAAAGAGCGGAAGGAGCTCAACATAGAACCCACGGTAAGTGGCAGAATCACATCTTGCAAAATGACTTTTGGAAACAGCACTTAAAATTTCTCCCACTGAGCACAACACAGGACCAGCTCCTTCCCTGCCTTCCTAGTAGTCAGTTTTGTTCTGTGGTTCTGAAACACCAATAGTGTGTCATTATCTCTGAACCAGAAGAACAGACAGTATTATCTCCTTTAAGTCAGTATTACTAAATTGGCTAGGAAATACGTTCCTAAACTGGTACCTACTTGCAGCAATCCAAACCCAGTCAGTTCGCCTGTTTGTCTGGTTATTTGGGCTCTGTCAATCCAAAGCCTGTCTCCTGAGGGAAGTTACGCAGTGCAATTCCCTTCACTGTAAAACCTGTAATGATACCCTGCTGTGCTGAGCTTGCTGTGCTGTTTAAGGTGTTACTTTTTAATTCCAGACTCTCCCTTTGGCTTTGGTTGGGTTTTCTGTTTAATGCATTCAAACACAGAACTTGTTTACTTCTTATCTGCAGGATCTAATGAACAGAGAGAAGAAAAACAAAATTCCCAGCATGCAGGTTGGATTCATAGATGCTGTTTGTTTGCAGCTGTATGAGGTATGGTGCCTAAGGAAGAACACCAAATATCTAAAACCAGAGCTGCTCACTGGTAGACACACATTCAAAATCAGAATACAAATCAACCAGCCCCTTAGTTAAAAAATATTTTTATGTCATATTACATATGGTTCATTATTCTGTTGAAGAAATTATTATTTTAGTATTTATAATTAGTTGTATATTTGCCTGAATAATGTATTTTGTTACGGTTTTTTTAAACCTAGTGGTAATTGCTGTGCTCTGTGCAATTGGTGTTACATCCTTGGTTTATATTCTGGATTATCAGGGAAAGCCACAAAAGTAATGCTCTGACCTCCAGGAAAAGAATGGTATCCAGGTAGTGCATTGACAAAGAAGGTGTTGTTCAAAAGTTTTAAAGGATTCAGAACTCTTCATACAAAAAGTGATACAGTATGTATAGAAAATTTACCCAAGTTTAACACTTCCCATTCCATTTTTTTTCCTTCTCTTTC
The DNA here is from genome assembly GCA_013398015.1 of Oreocharis arfaki. Taxonomy (NCBI): domain Eukaryota; kingdom Metazoa; phylum Chordata; class Aves; order Passeriformes; family Paramythiidae; genus Oreocharis; species Oreocharis arfaki. The sequence goes on along the minus strand of VZRR01001425.1, from coordinate 229,321 downwards.
ATCATAGACCAAAGCAGTGCACAACAGAATTCATTGAAATGCTTTTTTGTCCTGGTCACAAACTGTATGAGAAGCTGCTTGGTCAAATATAGTGTGAAACAACATGATTTCTGATTTTTTTTTTTTTTTTTAAAGCAGTACAACATTAGAGTGAAAGTCTGTCTATTTGAACTGTAGGAAGTATTTTACAGGAACTGAGGTGAGGTAAAGAATGGAGATGAACAGATAAGCAAACTCTTTAGAATCTTCCAGTAGGAGGAACATGATGATTACTTGACTTTTTCCCTCTTACCCAATAAACTTTTCCAAAAAGGCTGCACATTCAACAGGAAACAGGGGTAGACAAAGGAGGCAGAGCTATCAGCTGCTGTCCCTGAAAATCAAGTGTTTCTGTGCTGTAGAACCTGTCAGGAAAACAAGGCAGCCTTTGCTTTGAAGCCTCAGAAAATCGTCTCCAGTAGGAGGTAGGCCACTGAAAGAAGACTGAGTGTCACTGCAAAGGTACAGGCTGGACAAACAGAAAACTCTTTACCAATTTTCCTGAGCAGGCTTGAATGCCCGCAGTTCTAGAGCCTGAACATCTGTACTTCTTCCAGTTAGGGAAGAGCTTTACCTTTCCATTTATGAAAAGACCAGAAAAACTGGAATTATTTACTCTGAAATATGCACTGCTGCTTATATCCACAGTTACCAAGTGATCCTAGTCCAAACTGTACCCAGCTCTTGTGTTAGGTAACCAGAGCAGTTAATGATCTACAAGTCTTCCCCTAAGTTCAGAAATCTGAAAACAAACCTGAGAGATGTGTTTCATTCTCCATTTTTAAATTAAAAATGGAATGCAATCTGTTTTACATGTTCTCCATTTATTTCAGGCCCTAACGCACGTGTCGGAGGCCTGCTCCCCTTTGCTGGATGGCTGCAGAAAAAACAGGCAGAAATGGCAAGCCTTAGCTGAGCAGCAAGAGAAGAACCTGATTAACGGAGAAAGCAATCAAGGCAAACGGAACTGAGATGCTGATTTAACCACCACAAGCTTAAGTTCACCTAGGAGACACAGAAATAGGGGAGTACTGCATTTTTGCTAAACACTGTATGAATTTGGCTTATGTTTTGCCACTGCTGTATTATTTTTCCACATTTCAAGATAGAGCATGACCATGTAGATGCCGAGATTATCTGAAGGTAGTATCTTTTATTACATCTGATTGAGATGGAAAAAGACCTGCAAGGGTAGTTTTTGCTATCCTACCCCACAAGAAGGTACTGGGGCAGGCACTGACTGTGCCCGAGAGCCTGTTGCTTTACAGATGTACATAATTGTTTAGTGATCATGTTGTGGCCAGTATCTGAAAGACTACTGCATTTTGCACCTTTTCTCTCCCTCTTCCCATCTTGCTGTGTTCTGTTCTAAAAGTATTGAGCATTCTTGCCTGTTCTCTTCCCAGAGGTTCACAGGAAAGTTTGGGACTCACTCTGGGGAGCCTATTCCAGCATAAACTATTGCTAACCTCTCTCAGAATGCAGAACTGGGCTCTGAGGTGAAAAGCCCCAAAATCTGTGCACCCAGCAGGGTTTGGGTTTTTTCCTTATTGGATGGATGTCCTAGCAAATGTGTTATTCCAACTGAAGAAATTCTAAGACCCCTGTGAATTACTAGGCAGTGAGCGTCTTAGGAGTTTTGTGGTAGAGGTGTCATAGTTATCCATGACCAATGGAAACTGCTTGAAGACTGATGAAACGTCCCAACCTACCTGACAGGCTGCCATGGAAGAACAGCTCCCATAAAAAGCTGCAAGAAGCATTCAGAGAAATGGAAACAAAACAGGATTGGTTTTGTATGCTAGTTTTAACTTCATTTGGAAGTTGATTTTAACATCATCTAACCAACAGACTGGATCACAGGCAGAAGAGAACGACTGCAAGAGCAAGAGGTGAAAAGCTGAATCAGAGTGATGCAGGAACGGCACACTCCTGGTGACCATCAATGACTGATTCCTCAGGCCAGTGTTACTACAAAACGGCTATGACCACTTAGAAGAAAGTTTCATGTTAACATCTCTTGAAACTCATTCTTAGCATTAGTTAAAAATGACTAATCATAGTGTCTTGAAGAAATAGGAAAAAGAATAATACCAAAAGCAAAAACAGCCAAGAATGCTACAGCGATTTGCCATTTGTATGTGAGGCATTAATGTCCTGAAAAGTAAGAAATCAATTAACTTGCACTATTAAAAAAAAATTGGTGTATTATTTAAATGAGGGTTTTGAATTGGGAACCTATTAAAGAAAATAGACACATTGGACAAATCCCAAAAGAGGAATACAAGGAGAGTACTATTCTTTAGGTAGACAGGATAAGGAGGTGAATGTCAGCAGTCTAAAATGCATGAGCAATGCATGTAACTTTGGCTGCACAGAGACACACAAAATGTTCCAGTTTTTAAATCTGTAATAATGATTTTTTAGTTAAAATCAGCAATCATACTTGGCAAAAGTAGCACATTTGGCATTGCACTTTAAAATGTGGGAATTTAGTTCTATCACAATAATCCAGGAAATCCTAGTTGGAAACGGCAATAAATTCTTCTTCCCAGGAGATTCTCAACCCCAACTTGTAAGAGCTGGTCAGAAACACAGGGAAAATTTCCCCTTTTTATCAGTTTCTTCATTTAGATAAACTAGACCAGAAGCTAAGAAAAGACGAAGCAAAGGTTTCAAAATGTTTGACGATACCGAGTTACAGAGTTGGTATTTTTTTAAATGTAGAACAAGGTATTTCTGCCAACCTAAATTATTTGTCACTGATCAAGTCCTATCTCAAACTTCTCTAGTGAGCACCAATAATAAATTATTGCAGCTATGAATTTGAAAACATTTTTTCTGCAGAAGGATTTCACCTGTTTCTGTCCCCCCAATAAAAAATAAAAAAAAAAGGATGGATTTCAACACTCATTAAGAATTGCAGGACTACTGTTCTGCAGTGATCCACACGTGTATTTGTGTGCATACACAGTACGCAGATGACAGCAGCCTACCCACCCCAACACAAGCCCCCTAAAAAAAGGTTTTAGGTACTTTTTGATAATTAGAAAACTTTGCTTCAGGATTTGCATAGTCTTTTCCTTGAGTGCTTGAGATACTGAAATATAATTATTATGCTAACTGATGAGAGACATATTTAATATAAATAGGAATAAAATATATGTATATAAAGGTGTATTCTTGCTATTATGGTTGAGACTAGTAATTCATGGTGACAACACAGCAGATAAATACGATGATATCACAGTGTAGTGATGTAACTTTGACATTAATATTCCAGTATTTCTTTGCCATATTGTGTGTTCAGCAAAGCTTTATTATAACCAAATTTATAAATGCTACAAAGGAGTGCTGGATTCATATCTTTGACTTGAAAAAAAGGGCATGATGTTACATTTTTTTAAAGGTTCACTTAAAATGAACAGTTATACAGTATGTGCATATATTTAATTACATATCTGTACACATTTATCCCACAGAATCTCTTCCACTATAAATGTTGGAACATACATATAAATACAGTTCTTACTAAATAAACATTTAAATATCATAACACACCTGTATCTGTATACATTTCTACAAAACCAAAGCCTTTAAACTACTGGTTTAAGAACCTTAAAAGCATAGAGTGCTGTATTTCATAAAACTCAAAGCCTTTGCATAGTGTTTTACTCTGCCTGAAGGCAAAATCAGAGTGTGCGGGTTCTGTGTCATAGCTTTGTGTGAATCACTTGGAGAAACTGCTCCTTCCTTTCATGATGTACAGAGGGGACAATATGGAAAAAACCCCCAAACCTAGCCTGGCTACAAGCAGGTTTCTTGCTTGAAGTTCATTGTCTTTAGAAATCAACATTTTCAAAGCCAGCTGGTGGATTACAGCCACGCAGCTGTCATTAATTTCATCATGAGCTGTGTATCTCATTATTTCAGTCAGCTCTCAAACGCGTTCTCCCCAATTTATATTGTCTACCTGTAGCAATCAGTGGGGCTTACACAAGAAACCAGCTGAAATGGAGTTCATCACCATGACAGTTTAGCCTTAAACCCATTGAAACCATTGTCCCATTTGAGATTTAAGCCTCTGGCTACAAGAATTTGTCCCACTAATTCTTAATACTCCTCTCAATGAAGACAGCTATTTTAGTATCCTACTTGATCTCAGCTATGAACATATTTTCTTTCAAACTCATTCCACAGCACAGTTTAATGCTTAAAGTACACTTTGATTTGTCTGTTTGTTCTGAAAAAAATTACTTGTATTAACATACACAAAATTACTGATTAACCCTACCTCTTCTAATTCCAAATAACAGTGAGGCTCTTGAGCTGTAGGTACCATTTCTTTTCCAATAAATTAGCCACACACACAATATTAGCTGTAGAAGACCTAGGTTTTCTAGTATCTCACACAGTTAGAGAAAGGGCAGGGTGGGGATAATGTAATGCTGATTTTGGAGATGGTGTTAATTTTTAATTAAAAGCAGTTTATAGTTAAGAGCAGATTACTCATATCTTCACAGAGCACATGTACAAGTGAGCTACTGATAAAAGGAAACAATTAATTTCACTGATGCTCAACTGATTTCTCCTTAGCAGAGAGAACCAAAGCCCGATTAAATGTATCACCTCCTGACAATTGCGTGCACATAAAGATAAACTTTTTAATTCCAGTCGAATGCATTTTACCTGGCAGTGGCACGAACTGACACATTCAGCACACTTATCTAATTCAAACATAAGGTTTGTCAAAATTACCAGGTAACTGATTTTCCAACCCATTATACAGAAAGATAATGAAGAGTCAGGTCTAGTCCCTTAAAATTAGAGGAGCAATCTAGCTCGTGTCCCTTCCACTTATGCATAAGAAGATAGCAGAGACTTTCTACGGAAAAAAATTGCCTCACTCATGATAAATTAATGTGTTTTTAAAGGTATTATAAAGACTGCGTCTTTCAAGTAAATTTGTTGAGCAGTATTAGTTCAGAGTCTTATCTCTGTGATGCTGCAGCTCTTTCCTTCATGTCAAACCACATGCAGTTTACATTCCAGAAGGTTTCAGCTTTATTTCCCAGTTCCCAGCCATATTTCTTCAGGGGCTTGCACTAATTTGGAATGTAAGCTTGAACACCGGAGCTTGAATAACAGAATGAGTTTGGCCGGAGTATGATAAACAACAAAGGCAGGGGATTTTTCGTTTGGACTTTGACAGGAAGAAAAAAACATGACAAAATCTGGCCTGGTAATTAGTGACACCTGCTAAATGCAGAAAATTGTGACAGCTGGATATTTTATCTTGGTCATTGCGGTGAATGGAAATTGCACGGGAAAGTTTCTTTTCCACATAAGGAAGTCTGTTTCCATAGAGAAGCTCGTATCTAAGTAGCACTGTTTGTAAATGGGTAGTTATGTGACAATGATCTGCAATAGCTGGTTCCCACTAACTTCCACAGCATGAGCTTGGCATGCCAGGGCCTCATGCATGCTCAGATGCCCACCTGAAGTCAGGTATGTGATTCCCATTTACCTCAGTGGGAACTGGGTTAAGCTGTATAGAAAGTGAAAGAATGGGTCAAATCCACCTTTTTTTATCTCTAAAGAGGGACCAAACCCTTACCCTTGGTGACAGCTGCCTCGCCTGCTCTTTGCTGTGTTCAGCTATTCCCACTGATGCCCGTGGTACCTTACAGATGTAACTGAAGTTAGAATTTGAGTCCTCTTTGTATTCACACAGCAGATACCTGCATGTGTCTCTTAAAGAATGTAGTTTGAAACGCACTGTAAATAATTTTAACATACACTCCTATTATAGTTTAATAAAAACCTTAACCACAGTCACTAGTCACTGAGTTCGTCCATTTGTATTCTTCTATTATTAAAAATATCTGAACAAATGCATAGTTTCTGGGCACAGTATTTTTGTACTAGGTTAAGGGGTTTCTCTGTATATTATGTTTTGCCTTTAAGCAGTATTAAAACCTTCTGAATGTTATGTGTTCTCTCTTGCTTGTGTCCTATGACTTCTTAGAATAAAGCTAGTTACATTACTTAAGAACCATTAGCCCTACTTATTGTACAGCTGCTAGAGAACATAAGAGTCAGCTTATTTTCTGTGGTCAGACTGCTGCTTATTACTTATTTCCTCATTCTTCTCTTTGTACTCTTTTCATGCTTTTTGAAATAAAAAAGGACCATGTCAAATTTTACTGTTCGTTATAATTAATATTATTGAGGTGGAATTTTCAATGCCTAATTCAAATCATTGTTCTGTAAATTTATATTTCGTAGTAACTCCTCTAGGTCCCAGAAATCCTGAAGAGAAAAATGTCTCTGTTAATATCAAGATACTTCTGAGTACTACTGAGACCAGCCAGCAGCAAAGTAGTTCTTGTTTAAAAACAGCAAAAAATAATTCAGTGCTACTGACCACTAGAGAGCACTGGAGCTGCACCTCCTGAGAGCTGTCAGGAACCAGTTTATTTCTGACAGAAAGCAGAACCAGCAAACACAAGAGTTACACAGATGTATCCTCATCCTCTGCCCCCATGTATCAATTCCTGGGGGATATCAATTGCAAGAGAGAAATAAACAGTTAGCCCAGTGACTTCAACCAAAACTGTGGAAAAAAAATATTTTTGACAACCAAAGCCTCATCATGCGTAAATTGCTGATGCTGGAAGTAATTCTGGACCAATCTTGGCAATTGCTGTTCTTTGCCTATTAGGTCCTTCACAGCAACACTTCTGGCTTGACTTTTTTTAGCTCAAGGCAAAACCAAAAAGTATGTACACCCCTGACAAACAGCAGCCTCATTCAAGAAGTTATGAAGGGCCAGATTTAGCTCAGCACAAAACACAAGCACTGTTTGCTCAAACCAGCTGCAATTTGTGAGTGCAACTGCACAACTGCCTGTGCATATCCACAAACATCAGGTCAGCATTTCCTGCTGGGACTACAACCTTTCTACTCCCTCACCTGCCCAGCCATGCTCCTGCTCAGTCTTTCTGGCCTGTTGAAGGCTTGAATTCCCCCCTGAGAAGTGGCAGTGTTTTCAGCAGGAGCGCTGGGATACATTTCTTACCCCGGCCCGGAAAGAGCAAGACCTTGAGCGAGAGCATTTTTATTGAAGAGGTGAATGAACATTACACGAGGTCTTTCTCTTCTTGTACAGCTCTGATGCCTCATTAAAAAATGGAAAAGACAAAAGCTCTTTCCTGCAGCCACATTTTTAGTAACAGTGGTGACAGCTATTGCATTTCACATTCCCATGAAACCTCACCCTTTAAGATTTTTAGGAAAAAACACACATGAGTGAGTTTGTTCCAATAGTAAGCTTTAGGGACAGACTTATGGAATCTGACAGACACTGAGTTTTTCAACCCTTCAGAGAAGAGTAGCATTTCTTAGCACACACAGAACTTTCGAACCATTTCAGTTGAAAAATCCCCCAAGTTCATAATGGCTGCAAAATGGCTCAAAAATCTACAGTTTACACAGGCTTCTCTTGTTTAACATGATCAAATTTTAGGAGCAAAATCCATGGTTAAATCATACCACTAGTTTACATATGACGCATTTGCATATGGGCATTCAGAATCCTTTTACTGTAGTTAATGAAGTCACTGGCAATTTATTTTATGATATATAGAGCTTCTTAATGAAAGGAAAGTTCATTTTGCAGAGAAGTAGAGGGGTTAATTTGATCAAAGTCACATGAAAAGTCCATTTCTGAGCTGGAAAGAGAGGCAGAACATGGGTGTCTGTTCTGCTTTTACATGAGACAAGAAGAAAAGAATTTTAATCTGAAACCATCTTATCCTTTTGCATATACAAATATTTAAATATCTTAGTAATACAGGGTGCTCTCTTGCTATAATGCTGCACCCAGAAGAACTCTGAAGCTCACTATTTTACAGATTAAATTAGATTCAAGCCACTAATCCAGAAAATCACAATAACCTTTTGTGGGGTTTGGAGCTGTACTATAACCAAAAGAAAAATTTTACAATAAGCAAAAAAGTTATGTTGAAATGAGCTAAAAGTTCAGTTCAGATTTTGGAGAAACCAAAATGACTGATGCAGACTCTTAATACTGTACATTCTTCACTGGACTATAACTTGACCCCACCCTAGGTTCACATTTCATCTTCTAAACAAAAACAAATTGGGGGATACAGGAATATTCAGATATAAAATTTAAATACCCTTAGAAAAGCCTGACAAAAAGCCCCATGAGACAACTGGCAAATCAGTCTCTATGTGGGAAGTGTCAAATGGCACTAATACTCAGAGATCCTTATAACCTTTTCTGGAAGAGCACACTTATTTTTTTCGGCAATTGTTCACTGTCACCTTTTTTTCATTGAAACAAGGCCAGATTCTATTATTCTACGTAATCCTAGGATTCACTTTAGCATACAGAAACTGATAAAGTAAATACCAGGGTTGTTACTGCTTTAATCCTAAATTTTGCTTCTAGATTTTTTCAACCTGGATCTTATTAACTCACTCACTTCAGTTCTCTCCAATAAAAAAACTCTCAAAAATGCAGCACTTTATGGATCAGAGCCAATACACAGGAATTAAAAAGCACTGTATGCAGACAGTTAAGAGTAAGTTTTAACACTCGCAGCCCACCACTAGCTAATCACACAAATGGATCTATACTCACTGAAAGTTTCTAGGTAATCCTCAAATGTTGAATTCTCCTGCTGAACAGATTTCACAGCAGCAGCATCCAGGAGATTCCCCTTGAACCAGAATAAAACCAGAAATTCAGCAAACAGGCAGCTGGAGCAGGACAACATCTAGCTCAAGTAGGATCTAATCCTGCTGCAACGCAACTCCCCACCGCAATATGTACTTTGAAATGATTTATCCAGGAGATGGCATTAGTTAGGCTCCATCAAGCTCCTGGTTGCTAGGCCACCCATTGTTATGCTTAAATTGGCTTTACTGGTGTATAATTGTCTATTTACCACATTGACATAAAACTGAGTATTGGGGTTCAAATGCTTAGTGAAACTTCGCAGTAAGGGATCCACCTTTGCAATCCATCCCAAGACATAATGAAGAATCATTCAGTAAAAAATGCTCATAAATACTGCACACTTAATCTGCATGGTTTTATCAGGAATTAATCTCTTATTATACAATATTATATAAATCAATATTTTCATGAGTATATTATGTTTATGCTGGCACCAAGCCTTAACCAATCCAAGAGTTCTACTGTCCTAGCTAATTTCAGCCAGAACAGCTCAAACACAAGCCACAAATCAATAAACAAGAGGGATGAATACAACCCACTGCAAAAGCCTTTTTGTCACCCTGATCTTTGGAACTTCATTGTCAATTGCCATTACAATACTGCTTGCTATGATGGTCACAGATTGGCAGGATGAGGTTGGCATGACCATATAAGTTAATAATTTATTCCCATCCACCTTATCTAAAGATCAAACTTCAAAGTTAATAAGTGTGTCCATTTCCAGTGTTCTGAAAGCTGGCACGTTGAAGAAAGCCACAAAGCCAAGAACACACCCTCAGCTTTCAAAACTGTCATGAAACCAGCAATACTAGAAAATGAGATTTCAATGCACCATCGAGGAAAATGTTATAGTTCTGAAAACCACACAAGGTAAGAGGAAGACTGAAGAAGGAAAAGGGTTGTGGAATAGTCCAACTAAAAAAAAAAGAAAAAATCTATAAAACCAATTTTAATTATGATTTTAGAAGAAAAACCAGCTACTATAGCAAGACAAAAAAACTCCAAATGAAGTGTCTATTGTATGATTCTAGTACATGTGAAAAAACAAAGTCATGTTTTGTCATATTGAGCAACTCTCATTATTTTAGGCCTCAATTTTCGATTAAATACAGCAGAAGCTGCAGTACAACCACTGCCAGAAAGAACCTTTCTGCAAAGACTGTAAAGAGAGTTATCAGTTTTGTTATGTAACAGTAGCTTGGACAGACTATAACTCGACACTGGGTGTTTTCGTTTATGTATATATACTACACAAATAATGTCAGAGTGACAGTGATACCTACAAAGGCCAAGATACATACCAGTGCACTAAAAACAGATAATCTGATTATTAAAACGAAGTTTGCCCATTTTCTGAGCTGGCTGGAGGGTAATATGGGCATGCATGATTGCCATAGCACAGGGCATGGGCTAAAACACTTTTTGAGTTATTCAGGTGACCAAAAACTGAATGAAATTGTGGAAAAAATCTGCATGTGGAAACTACACATAGAGACCTAACTGTTACTGTGAAATGCACGTTGTGAGGTACTTCCCCCATCCCCATTAGGAGTAAACAGCCTGAACATCTTCCATCTGGCTGGTTTCTCCACCAAATGTGTTGTCATGAACAAAATTCATAGAAGCTGCTGAGAATTTAAACTATATATATTAAAAAGTGATCACATGAATAGAGACTACCATCCCAATTTTCATAGCACAGTCTTAGGCAGCAAGAGGAGAAACAACCTGCAGACATTCACTAAGTCCTCTGCCCCACACTTGTTATGTCAAGCAGAACAGACCCCATCCAAATTATAATGGACAAAGTAGAGATTCGTGTTTGTTTTGTTGGGTAAATAATATCACCTCCAGTTGCATCAAGACTCACCCCCAAGCTTGAAGATGCAACAGAGATACAAATGTCAAGAAATGCTGTTAGTTTAATTATTACTTTCATAATAGATACCTGATTTTTACTACACATGGTGGACAGAATTAATGGATTAGCAATTCTTAATTGAGATAAGCAATAAAGATACCGTTGTGATCTGGGGGCAATAAGTGAGATTCAGCAAGAAGTGTGATCAGGACTTCGAATTTGATTAAACTACAGGAAACTTCTCCCTGAAGAGGTCAGTGCATCAGTTGAGCTTTACTCAGCCACATCATCCTGTAAATTGCTCTCAAGATAAGACAGTACATAAATTCCCTCTGCAAAGACTCATCCCTGCAGAGCAGCCCTCCTGCAGGCACAGCCATGGCATTCGACGGGACTTGGAAAATTGACAGAAATGAGAACTACGAGAAGTTCATGGAGGCAATGGGTAAGGCTTGCTTTTCCAATCCCTTCTGCAGGAAAAATACCATCTCAACTGAATGCAAACTCAGCTGCAAAACTGTTGGAGGGCTACCTTTGGGCCAGCCTGTCCTTTCACTCTTGGCAGCTCTGCCCCTGCATTTATTTTCAAAATATTCTTGGGGGGGGTGAAGATGCTGAGAAATGTTCTAATTTTAATTTCAACATGTTAATCTTAAGAATTTCAACTAATTCCAAATTTATTTCAGCAGGAAAAAAGTCTAGATTTGAGGAAAAGGCCCAGACAAAATGAATGGATAAACGTTAAACAGCTGGAATATTATTTTGACAACATTAAACCAGTTTAAAAATTACACAGGGAGGAAATCATCATTCTTCAATTTCAGAGAAACACTTGATTCAAGTAATTCTAACATCCTGATACTTACTTTAAGTTTGTACAAACTGTGCATTATATGGATATAAACCTAGCCACTCCAGTCAGACAGTGACTTGTATTATATGTGTACCAGTGAATATGGCCTCAATGAAAATTGAAGGACAAAAATTTGGGTCAGAACGCTGGAATAAACTCACTTAGCCACATAGAATTCACTAAAAAGGGACAAATATGATGCTTTAGAGGTTTGGGATTTTTTTCTGATCTATGTTAACTGGTTTTTCTAGGTGTTGGCATGATGAAAAGAAAGCTGGGAGCCCACGATAATCTGAAAATCACCATCCAACAAGACGGGAACAAATTTATCGTCAAAGAAGCCAGCAACTTCCGAAACATAGAGGTTGAATTCACTCTGGGAGTCAACTTTGAGTACAGCCTCGCTGACGGGACTGAACTTTCTGTAAGAGTCTTTCCACATAATTCAGTATTTATTATGTGATAATGACTTTATGAAGTGCAGCTTCAAGATGAATAATTTGTCTTCTTAGTTTTTTATTTAAATTTTACTTTTGAAATACTTTAAATTTTACTGAACCTAATGGTTCAGGAATGCCTGCAGCTCATACACCAAAGCACAAGGGAGCCTTTACTGTTAATGGTTCAACACTGTACCATGGATCTCAGGGTTCCAGAGAGAGCCCAAAAAGCAGAGCAAGTAGCAATTTTCACAAGATGAAATCCAGGTGATTTGCAATTTTTCTTCTAATACTCAAGCCCACCACGTAGAGTGCAGAGTGGGTATTTGTAAGAAATTACATTTTCTCTGTTGATACAATTAATTAAAACAAGATGTATTGACCAGTAAAAAGCACCTAGCTTGGCTATTATGCATTTAAATAAAGCAATGGTTTTATTAAAATTTTATTTTTACAGCCTTTCTAAAAAGCATTATTACACTGTTCTAATCTTTTTTTCACTTTGAAGCACTCTGCAGCCTTTAAATCAAATCAGTGTCGTAACTGTTGCAAAATATTTGTGGTTTTTTCCCATCATAGGGTGCTTGGACCCTGGAAGGAAATAAACTTGTGGGCACATTCACCAGGAAAGACAACGGGAAAGTACTTAAAGCATCCAGAGAAATCGTGGGTGATGAACTCGTTCAGGTGAGTTAAGAAGTCATTTACACACAAGTTTGTAATAGAATGAACAGAAGAAGTTTTAAGAGCTGTCCTAGAAGTAGAAAATATTATCTTCAAGCCAAATACCCTCATTTATCTTTAGTTAAAATTTCTCAAGTCACCTGTCAAAATTTAAAACTCTCTGAACCATATCTGGGAAATGAAACTTTGCAATTCCAGCCACTGATTTTCCTTCCTAATTTTTTAACAGACCTACCTATATGAAGGAGTTGAGTCCAAGAGATTCTTCAAAAGAGGCTGAGCACTTCACACAGAACTGCACCAGAATGAAGAAACAATAAAAGACCATTTTCTACACATCCTCTGTGTGGTTTTTTTTCCCCCCTTCCATCCCCTCACAGCACCTCCCGAGCTGCAGTTACCTAGCCCTGATGAAAATATGGGCTAGATTTTTATGTTACTGTTTTGTCTTGAAAAAATAAACTCCAACTACCAAATGCTAAAATGTCTTTTGTATCAAGTCCTACCAAAGCGTCATAACATAAAAGGCTGCAGAAATTATTTTGCACAGGCAGAACTTCAATGTTTTTGCACAAGCTCTCAAATGGAAACCTAAGTTTCCTTACAAAGGGATTTATACTGAGACACAGTTTCTCTGTACATTTAATATTGTGCAAAAGGGTGGGAAAACCAAAAATAAATGAGATAATACAGATGGGGACAAGGCTTAAAAGGGAAGTACTATCATTGTTTTGCCCCAAATCTCTAATATACTTCATCTACAACACATGCTTAACCAATACTTGCCACATAAAGACAAATCCATCTTTATTTCTATTGACAGAACTTATTAAGGAAAACTGCAACACCCAAGTGCTTGTTTAAGAGAAGTAAGCTCTGTTCGGAAGCACCTGTTCGCATTCAGCCTTATCTCTTAATAGGAGGCTAAAATGGGGTAATACCTACCAAGAGAAAGGATTTGTTTCACACACTCATGGGTTTCTGGTCATTCTTCTGGACACGAAAACAATAGCCCCGATTTCAGTACGGAGCGAACTGGAAGGACTGAGGGCGGCACACCCCAGGTGTGACTGTGGCATCAGGTTGTGCCCCTTCATTCATTATTATTTACTTCTTCAGCTGCGTTGTGCAGATAAAGCACACGGAATACACTATCTACATGAACTTTTCCATGTTTGTTCAGCGCACAAGCTCCAGCTAACCTTCAAGGAGAGGAGTGTTATCTTAAAACAATTTCGATTTTCCTAAACCTCTTCACAAAAGAATATCCCTAAAGATCTTCTGGCTTTTCTCAAGGTATCATCTGCTCTCCAAGGAACGGCATCGGGATGAACTCGTGAATGTTTATTCCCACACAAGCCAAAGCACAGGTGACAGGACAAGACCAACACGGTCTGACAGGACTGACCGCCTGCTCTTCCCCAAAGTCCTTATCTCACCTGACAGGGAGCAGCAGCCAGCAGTGCCCAGGCAGGGAATGCCAGTCACCAGCCCAGGAGGATCCACCACAAGCACCGCTTCTCCCAACGACAGGGACAAGCAGGGATCCTCTCCATCTCCAACCTCTTTACCGCAAGAGCCCGCCCTCCAAGGCGATGCCTGAGGCGGGAATGGCGGGGCGGTGCCTCAGGGAGGAATGGGGGGGTTTTGGCTGAAGCGGGAATGGCGGGGCGCTGCCTGAGGCGGGAATGCGGTGCCTGTGGCTGAGGAGGGAATGGGCGAGGCCTTGGCTGAGGCGGGAATGGGGGGGGCTTTGGCTGAGGAGGGAATGGCGGGGCGGTGCCTGAGGCGGGAACGCGGTGCCTGTGGCTGAGGCGGGAATGGGGGGGCCTTTGGCTGAAGCGGGAATGGCAGGGCGCTGCCTGAGGCG
>VZRR01001425.1:43915-214397 GCA_013398015.1 Oreocharis arfaki | reverse complement strand
CGTCCCGTGGGTGTGGCCGCGGTACGTGCGCTCGGTTCTCATTGGCGCCGCACCCGGAAGAGTCACCGGCGCCTGCGCGGTGGGGCCGCCGCGCGACGCCTCTCCCACTCCGCCGAAGAGATGGAGGCGGCGGCGCGGCGGCGGCAGCGGGAGCAGGAGCGGGAGCAGGAACGGCAGGAGCGGGAGCAGGAGGATGGTGGGCAGGCGGTGTCACGATCCCTGTCTGGACAGTCTTACTGGCTGGACCTGTGGCTCTTCATCCTCTTCGACCTGGCGCTTTTCCTGCTTATCTACCTGCTGCCCTGAGGGCGCGGCCCAGGTGAGCGGCGGCGTTCGGAGATGGTCGGTCGGTCGGTCGGTCGGGAAGCCCCGACAGGCTGTGCCCCCTGGACGGAAGGCTCCGCTCCGGGAGCGGGCCCTGGGAGCAGCCTCGGCATTCCCACAGCCCCTCCTCAGAAAGCCTCGGAAGCACAGATGCCTCTCAGGAAACTGGAAACTAATTCCAAGCCACCCCTAGCTTTATTTATTTGTTTGCGAGATTTGTTCTGGTCGGGAGGTGTGATTGATGCTCCTTACGTGTCAGTACTGTGCAGCACTACGAACATAACCAGACCTTTTCTGCTCCCTGTAGGGCCAGAATTCCACCAAGGGAATTCTCACCTATTTCGCACCTTATGAACACAGGCGGTGGAAGAGGAGGACCATTTGTGCGCGATAAACAACTGAGAACACGACTCCACTTGAGTCTCGATGGAGGAGGCACATTTTTATACACTGTATCTTAAGAGATCCCTGTGTGTCACAAATGTTATTGTTCAGGTTTTACTTGTATCCTGTTCGTGCGTCCTACACTGTGCCTTAAAGGTCGCCTAAGACAGACTGACTGTGCTTTTGTGATTAGTACCTAAAGGTTCGTTGTGCAGAAATGGAAGTGTGCACTGTTTAAATAAAATCCAGTGAAAGGACACCCTGCAAATTGGCCTAGAATAAAACCCAGCTCTTGTGTACACTGAAGTTGTAACATCATCTATTACTTCAACAGATGAAGCTGAGCCTGCTGTTTTATTTCCGAAAAGTTAATCCTGAGGGGGTGATGCTGGTTGGTTTTGTATTATACCTTTCTCATTTTTTTTCTTTCTTTACCTTCAGCAGTTACTAAGCCCCTCTCAGGCTTGGTATCTATACATACAAATATATACATATATAAACGTGACAGTGTTTAACCCAGCAGCAGTGTCCTGTCCTCACTTACTGATTAAAATAAATCAGGTTCTGATTTCCTTGCTAGAAACTGCTTAGGAGGAGCTTACAAGAGCAGCCTTGAGTCACTGGCAGATGACACATAAAGAACCCTCCTCCTCACCTTCCATCAATGGCTAGAAGTAGAGAGTAGTAGGTAATTAAAAGGTTTCAACATCAATTTCCTCTGTCTCACTAGAGGGGGACTTCCAAACCTGTGTTCCAGGCAGGAGGCTCTTGCCTTGGAGAAAGAAACAGAAGCTGAACACATGAAATAAGCTTTTTGCCAGTGCCCATTTGGGGGAAGGCAGTATTTCAGCAATGGATGAAGGAGGTTCAGGTTCCTTGGGTAATTATCCCTTGGGAATACTAATTTCTAGTCCTGAGAAGTACAATCCATGCTTGGTTGGGTTTTTTTCCAGGAATACATATAACAAAATAAGTAAGAGTGCAGAGACTTAGAAGTGCAGAGTGGTTCAGTGTCTTCCCACCCATTAAGGGAAAATGGGCCAGGATGAGGTTAAATAGGATTTGGGATGCAAAAGTGGACATACACTTTTTCCTTTTCTTTGATTGTTGAGACGATTTTGCAATTGGAAGGGGTTTGTTCCATGTGTCAGACCTGCGCTGTAAGAACAGAGATGCTGTGCCCTGCTGGCATTGATGATCTTGGCTACTGGTACCTGTGAGACCAGGCAGTGGTTTCAGAGATCTTGACTCAAGGTGCACAGGAGCCCTGAACTGTGATTGTATTCTCACAAACCGAAGAATGGAGGTTCCAGTTTTTCAAACGAGACCAGTTCACTACATTCACTACCTTTTATTTCCTCCCCCTCTGGCATGGTAGCACAAGTGAAATCCACAGGGAAGAACCCATCAGGAAAGGACTGTAATGTTGCTCCATTTCTCTTTTGATAAGGAAGACAGGTGAGATTTGAAGGCTATTAAGGCTTAGAAGGTTGAATTTCAAGGTAGCTTCCACTAATGGAGTTTTCTCCTTGAGCCAGATCTGACATTAAAGGTTTTGGTTATCTCAGAAAACTTAAGAGCTAACAAAGTACAGGGTCGTGCTGCAGTGGGCTCAAGCTATTCCATAGGCACATGGAGCTCCTAAGTACACAGATCCAGGCAAATTTTGCTTAGCTCTAGTAAAGACAGTGAGGTGCTCATGCATCTGTCAATCACTTGTCACCCAGTCTGTGGGAATGTGGTATAAGAATTGCTTTATGCATTTCATAGCGACTTATTTAAAAGTTTAATCTATTTAACAGCTTTATAAATAGTTCAGAAGATTAATTTGATTGTTCAAAAGGAGGTAACCAAACCACCATCTCCACAAAAACCCCCAACCATCACTAGTGGCATTATCTGTCACTTTAAAAACGTAGTTCCGGAAAGCCAACTTTTTTTTTTAAACACGGAACACAAAAAGAACAGACAAAGATTTTAAATTTTTATCTTGGTATTTTGAACAAGCGGAATTTTGCAAGAAAATAATTCTAGAGACTGAAAAATATATTAATTACAAGACTTGTTAATATCTTTACTGTTACAAAAATTGTCTAGGCTCTTATACAAATCTATAGCTGGAGGGGGACATTTATAAAAAAATAAATAGGCACCCTAGGTAAGTTAAAACGAGTTATCACATATTAGTTAGCAAATATTACATACATACATACATGGAGTGCAGAGTCAAATATAAAAATGAAGGTGCCTTGATTAGCTGTCTATTTAATCATTAAATACCTGGTAAACACAGAGGAAGTTGTCTGGTAAGATTGTTTCAAGCTAAGCTAGGAGACTGAAGTACACCTAAGTTACTGCAGCTACTTTAGAGAGGAGTTTACCAGTTGTGCTTACTGGGAGCAGAGTTCATTGGTATCAGTAAGAGGCATTCATATTGCTCCTGGTACAGAAGTATCAACATTGCTATGCATGTTTAAAAAATAAGTGTTCTAACATCATTCACAGTTGTTGCTGTGCTATCCATACATAAAAATACTGTCATTTCAAATACAAGTTGTTTTTCTTTTTTTGCAAAACATTTTACAAATTATACAGTATTTACAAATTCCAATAATCTTTGTTTTTACACAGGTATTAGAGGACAGTTGTACTTAACTGGCTATGTATATTATGTAACATGGCTAGATGAACTAGAAAAGTTTAATTTACAGGTTCTGAAATATCTCTTAAAAATATTACGATAGGAATCACCCAAGTTCTTTTTTAGTGTTCTTCTGTATTCAACTGATTTTCTTACAAAAGGAGCATTGTTAAAGTTGGTGTTTACTAGCAGCCATACATAAACATGCATAGTATTTTCACTATAAATTCTAGAATTCTTTTTTTTTCCCCCCAAGTGCTACAATGAATTTTGATCAAGAAGGTAGAAAGAAGGTTAATCTGAGATACCTGGTTTGTTGCACATATATAATGTTCCAGTTCTACTGTAAGGTACATGTCATTTAAAAGGAGAAAAACCTGGCCTTGCCACAGAATAACCAAAACTACTGTTTAAACGTTTACCTTGGATAATTGTGCTCAACAATTGCCATCATTTGGTTGAAGCACTAAAACACATGTACGTAAGGTTATAAACATAAAAAAAAGCCTTCCTGACTAACAGTGCAAGTAAGAGTGTTTATTATGCATATTTTACCTTCTTGCATTATTTTCATAAATAAAAGGCATTGATGTTTAGGAGTAATCAGCAGCACCCCAAGTTAACACTCTAATGTGAATAACAGAAAAATTTTGACTTTTTGGGTTGTGTCAGGCTTTGCTGACGCTGCCTCAGCACTCACTAGCTGGTTCTGTGCACTGATTTAACTAACCAGATAAAAGCCAAATACATCTTCCTCCTTGTTACTGAGATTAAGTCAGGTTAACAAAAGACAAGGTAAATTCCAGAGCTGCCAAAACTGGAGGCTGAGGGACAGAGCAGAGAAAGATGAGCCTCTTCTTTCCATGGCCACCAGTCCAAATGACTGCACATTCAGCCTGATCTGCTAATGCAGACCATTTCCACGTGTAGGACTGTTCCAAATGGGAAAACATGTTAGTCAAAAAAAATTTTTACAAAAAAATCAAATGTGTGATCCCCATGAATCAAAATGTCAAGCTGAATAAAAAAGGGAAGTTTAATAAATAGCAGCATTAACTTTGCATGCGATTGTAGAATAAGTCAGAATTGAACATAAGCCGTAATTACTTCTAAAATGTTACAAAATTAATCTTTCTTAATTGCATGATAACTCTGTATTTTAAATTAGCATCCTATTCTGTTATACTGGTTTGAAACTCATGAAGTTAAATTTAATAAGTTAAAGTATATAGCTTACACGGTGAACAAATCTGATAAATGTGCTTAAAAATGTACACTTATAGAGCAGGGGTATTGATAGGACAGTAGTACTGCAGTTTACTTCAATTCCCTTTGAAACACTTGCAAACCAGAATGGTTTTTAAAGACTTATTATTATTATTATTAAGGCTTTTCAAACAAAAAATGAATCCTCTGGGTAAACTTGCATTAAAGACACTTGAAGGTTTGTGAAAGCACAGACTCCGAGAGACATCAGTTGAAAAAACCATGTCACCTCCTGCTACCTCTGAGGACAAATACTGTTCTATTATGACTACATGTACTGCATTAGTTGTGGTAGCATGTTTATCCCTTTTGTTAGTCTAAGAATGTAGTGACCACAGTCTGAAGGAACACTTCTTACACTGCAGCTAACTAGATCTTCTTACAGAAGAAGTAACATCCAGCCGCTCCCGCTGCTGCAAGGTGTGCACGCCCCAAGGGACCACACTGAATACAAACTGTAGAAGACAAGCTGAGTAACAGAGGTAAGCATTAAGGCAACTAGAGTAACAAATCAAAGAAACACAAGTTTAGCACCTCTTCTCCTCTGTTCACCTCTATTTGCATATTCATTTGAACAGTCACAACTCCCAAGCAAAGTACAGTCAGCTGGGTACCTGGTTATCACACACACACAGGGATTAGAGGTTGTGCCCCTTTACAGACTACATGAAATGCCCAAGTCAGATCCAGGTGTGGCTTTCTTGAAGAACCTATCGACTGCAGTGTATTCCTTCTGCATTTGCCTTGTACCTCTGTTCGGGGGTGGGATGCCTGGGCTCAAGGGTGGCAGGGTATGTGGCATTCAGGTCTACTCCTACTGCTGGAGGATGCTTCTCCTTGTGGAAGCTTCCGCTCTCTGTAAAATACAGCTTGGGCCTCTGGTGGTACTTCAGCCTGTAGGTGTCAGTCATGCAGCTGTCTACTGAGAAGTAAGTGGTTAGGGACACGCTGTCATTCCCATCCGCGTAGCCAGGGCTGGGTCCCGTGTGATGGGATCCTTTCTTTAGCATGTTCTCAGACACGGTCCAGAACTCATTAACTGATAAGCGAGGTGGAGAATCCGGTTTATGAACAAACACTTCGTTCCCTGGAAAGGGCTCTTTAAGACTTTGTTCAGCTGGGACTACGCTTGCTTCTGATGCAGATTTCGAAGGTGCACCCGTCTGCCTTAATGGACTATTTTGCAACACTTCCGTTGATTTTACATCCACTGCCGAGTTATTCTCTGATCCTGACAAAGTGCTCTGAGCATATTTCTTCGGAGGTAAGGGGGGAGGAATGTTCTGGTACACGGCTTCAGGCACCCAGAGGGGATCCACCCTTCGGAGCGGGTGGCCGGCGTGCTCGCTGGGAGGGGCAGGCAGCACCGCCGGCCTTTCCGGCAGGTTCTGAGGCGCACAGGGCACCAGCCCCACCTTGGGACCCAGTGTTCTTGTGTGGTGAGACTGCGGCTGGGCAGGGGGGGGAAAGTCGCTGTGGATCGGCTTCCTGCCACAGGCATAGTCTGGGAAGGGGTGGGACACGCTGTCCGCACAATACACCGGCACATTCACCTTCTCAAACCTGTCTGCGTGAAGCCACTCGGAAGGGTTCGGCTCGTTTGCCTTGTTCCTGCTGTCTGACTTCACAATCTCTTTGAGAACTGGCTGGAGAGCTGATGATGGGAAAAACTTCCTGTTGATCTCAGGCATTTCAGCTCTAAAATACAAAATCACACAGGATGTAAGTATCCCTAAAAACATAGGAAAAGGCTCAAATAACAGGGATTTTTTCAAATACAGCCTTGGTAAAACTGCTGAAATATTCAAACTGACAAGAGAATTAGGATCTGTTCAACATACAGCCCTTGGAGTACAAGTTGTATTAAATTACTCTAAAGTTTCCTTCATTAGAAATGTAAATGTGCCCCAAGAAAATAAGATAAATTCCTTCAACATTCAGGACTACGTCAAATACGACCTCTGCTCTCTTCTAAACATCCTCATGACTCCATTTTTCAAATACTGGATGTTACTTTCAGTTGATAAATTTGTATTTAGATTCTTGATTTTTAGGAGATACTGAGCACTTACAGTTCATACTAGAAACAACAAGGTACGGCAGCAGCTTCTAAACACAAATTAACTTTTCCCCCCTTCCAGACAAACTTTTCAAAGCTTTATGGGGTGATTGCACTAACCACAAACTGGTTAATCGCTGCACGTTGTATACAATTCCAAACAGAAAAATGTTAAATCCCTCTTTCTGGTAAGATGATTCAAAATCATCTAAGCTATTTGGCAACATTGACAGCATCAAAATTAAAGACAGAATTTAGACCCATCGATAATGCAAAATTCAAACAGAATTGCCTGTCAAAACTATTGAATACCTTAACTCTTCAATGCTTAATATTGATCACTGTAACACTACAAAATTCAGTATTTTTCAACCTTTTACAGAGGAACATGCCAATACTGGTTACCTCTTTACTGGAGGACTGGGCACCTGCAAATGTAATTCTGTTGGGAAACCAGCATGAGGATGAGGTCTGTAGTTAACTTCGGAACTGATCTGGTCTTTCCTCAAATCTGGGGCTAGAAAAGAAAATACTTCAAAATTAACAGATATACAGTCCAATTCCTTCTTTATAATTCCTCAGAGGTTACAGAAACAAACAAAATACAACAGGACAATCTCTTCCAAGATTCGAGATTAATCAAAATAACCATTTTGAAGATAATCTGTCACAGAAGGTCAGGTCTTAGAATACATAGGAAATTTTCTGGGCTTTCTTGTTACCAGAAAATAGGTAATTATGACAATTTTCAAGTCCTGTAGATACGTTTTCAAGATCACCTTAATATTTAATCTGACTAAAAGCACATTTTCAAAAGAAGCTTTTATTAAAAGCATGTTTATTGCTTATTGTGACATCCAAAGTCATTTAAATTACAAAATAAGAACTACGTATGACTTCTAAAAATTCATATTGTGTTATAATAATTAAATAGAATGAATACTGTAAAGACTGGGGATGGTCTAGGTTGTTCTCTTGTTTGTGGGTTTTACAGAAATACATTCTTTGAAACAATTCAAACCCCAGAGCAGACTGTAAGGCTCACAGAGACACTGGGCAGACAAAGAGCACTGTCACCCACGTGCTCCAAACACACAGCACTGAGTGCCTGGGCCAGCACTACTGCACTCCCACTCCAGAAGCTCCTTCTATTCCCAGGCAAAGCATCACTCCCTGAAAACGCACAAGTTCTGAACAAGGCAGCTCCCAGTGAGCAGAAAATAAAGGAAGCATTGAAGTATTCGTGTCAACACCACGCAGAATAAACCACTCTCTTGGCAAGAGACAAGCAGCAGTCCATTTGTTTAGAGATAGATCCTCCAAGTCTTCCTAATGTCATGATTAGCCCATTAATATCAGTCACCTGCTCTGAAGCCACTCAAAGGAATGGCTTATAATTAATATCATTATTATTATTACAGACTAGACTAGACTAATTACTATTATTATTACTCATAACTGCTACACCTATTCCACTTGTTATTTCCCTAAGTTTAAATATTTAAAGCACTGGAACTCTAAACTCCTCAACATAGGAGTTAAAACCCCAACAAAAGAGCAAAACTAAACTGAAAACTTTGGGTGTTTGGAGATACTCGTTTTGAGGGTCAATATCTGCCCTATCTTTAGGTGATGTGAGACTAAAGACAAGAAATCTTTGACCAAGAACATAGTTAGTAGAGGCTAAAGCAGCATACAGCACAGGAGACAAAGCCCCCATATGGCTTTCCTTCAAGTCTTGAGATTAGAAAAAAAATTAATAAAAAATGTCACAATAAGCAATACCACAACCTTAGAAATAATATTTATGGGAAAATACTCTTACTGGATGAGCCCACGTGTCACTGGCAAGGGACAAGTAATTAACCCGGGAGTTTGAAACCGCTCGTGCGCCACAGAGCTACCGAACAGTGAGATAACCAACACGGAGGTTATATTTCACACAGAAACATTTCATTCTGCTGCAGACTGGGACGATTCTCACTCCAAGCCCAGCTCCCGGAGGACTCCGCGGGCTCCCAGGGCAGGGCCGCAGGCGGCCGGGAGGCGGCAGCAGAGGCCAGCGAGCGGCTCCCTCGGGCACATCCAGCCGCGCCAGGTGCTTTGTGCCTGCGGAATTCCAGCGAACTTAAAAATAGATGTGTTATTTTCCCTTCTGCTGACAGCACAGCCATGCACGGTTAAAACCAGACGCTGGCTCGATTGGGAATTTTGGCTCTACGTTCTCTGCAAACCTAAATATGGGACACACAAGCCCTGCTCAGCTGGAGCCCGGCATCCTTATCAATGGCATATAAAGAGCTGAGCAATAAACAAAAGGTAACTGTCTTCTGACATATAAACCGATCTGCTTTTAACATTTACAAACATTAATTTTCACATCTGGGTAGCCAACCCAAATTTTCAAGAGATTAACATCCATTCTACAGCCCACAGGTAGGACAGACAAGCTCTTGTCTAATATCTCCATTTACACATACAGAACATGGGCAAAAATCTGCCAAGTCCAGTTTCTGTGGGGAAAAAACCCCAAATGAAAATAAACACAAAACCCCTACAAAAACCTCCAACAAAAACCCAACTCCACATTAAATTCAACTTCCTCTTTACGTGTTTTAGCTGCACATTTCCTGGATTTTTTTTTTAATACTTAAGTTGTCAATAAAAAACCCAACAACAAAGTGTAATACTTTGTGTAACAAATACTGTGGCAAATCTCTCTCTCTTAGCCCAGACACTTTCTGTATCCAGTTGAAATGACAGGCAAACTTACTGGAAGCTTTGGAAATGTGGAACAACAACAATCTCTCAGTCAAGGAAGCAAGCATGTTATAACTTGGCCAAAATGGAATATGATTTCTAAAAAACAGTGACCAATCATCAGAAAAAAAATCCTTATATTCAAGGAACTGTACTTTTGGAGCAACATTCAGTTGCAAAACCTTTCATAGTTATCTTTATCATTTAAAGACACTCCAGAAAAGCATTTATTTGTTTCTATTTCATGGTAAGCAAACTAAGTAGCTACAAGCTTTAATTCTCCACTCATTTCTTTAAACTTGGCATTAATATACACTGACTACACCATAAGAGTAAGAATTGGATTTCCTTAGGTGCAGTTGCATGTTTTGAATTATTACTATAAACGTATAGCTTTCCTAAGCATATAACCTGTCTTTTTCAGAATTATGGTTGGTTTGTGGGGTTTTCTGAAGTGACACAATAAGCAAAGGCAATTTGAATTCTTCTTCACACACAAACCAGCTCTTCAGAAGGATTCTAGATTTCAGTTTCAGTTGTCTCATGCTATTGAACTGAACAACGGGAAAACCATTAAAAACAATGGGAAAACCATCAAAATTAGTAACCTTTCTTTAATTTGCAGAACACGAGGTTGGAAATTTTGCCCTCACACTGCTGATGTCTCAACTCCTTTATGCATAAAAAAACTTTGCCTCCTCAGTTCATCAAGTTCCAACTTCATAAACACAAAGTGATTAATATAAATGATGGATACTACATCTGCTTACTCAATATTTACAGTTTCCTGCCAAAATGTGACCACACAACTTAGGGATTGGCCTTTTGGGACCTTTGCTTCAGCACTACAGTTATCTACTGCTTACTGCCCGTGGAAGGAGCAGCCATTTGATCTCCCAATCACGGTGTGATCCAGTGCTTCTATCTTTATAATGTTCTGACAATAAGTTTATTTTCGTAAGTCAGGGACAGAATTCCTCAAGTGCTGAACAGTACCTTCATTCAGCTCCAATAAAAAACAAGGAGCTGGTAAAGCACAGTTATACAAACAGTGGGCATAATTACAAGTCCAACATTATTTCCATAAGAAGTTTTCCACACAAAAAAACCACTCAGACATATTTTTTTTGGAGTTGCCATGAGAACCTAACAAAGATTTCTTACATCCCATTCCTCTCTCAGAAAGGACTGAGCATTGATTTTTTTAAAGTCCTATTTTCTGGGAGTTTGGTATTTACCTACCAATCCATGTCTTGTTAATAACATTCAGAGATGGAACATAAGGTAATACAACCAATACTTGTAAATGACTACTGTTGTCCTTCCTAAAGGTGTCCTGACACACTTTTCAGACAACCCAAAACCAGAGTCCAAATAAATCTTTAACCCCACACACCTGTGAAATTATCAAAATCTTCAGGTCTCTTTTTGGTCCATTGATCACCTCCATTAAAAGTATTATTTTCCGAAACAGAGTTAAATACATGCATTTTTTAAAAGAAGCTATTTAATAATTTGTTACTGAATTAGAAAAACTGAATAGGTGGGATCCAGTCATCAATTTTTTATGCTAACTGTGAGGATCACCTGGAATCACTACACTTTTCCAAAGAAAATGTAGGATGCCTGTTGAAAGCTTTAAGTATTCTTAAGTACTCTCTCCACAAAACAGTTCATTGTTTTTACCCACCCATTTTTCATGCCTAAAGAGTATTTTAAGTATTTTTCACTGGTGTTTTTTTCCTGTTTTCCTATCCAACTGTGTTTGATAAGAATGTGTAGTACAGAACTAAAGCAGAATCAACCTCATGCAAAACCAGATCTTTGCATTCCATTAATGGAGTTTGCTACTCGTTTTTGGTTGGGTTTATTTGTTTGTTTTGGGTTGTAAAAATCAGCAAACACCAAATTAGTTGTCTTTCTGTACCAGAAAATAGATTAGAAAGGACAGAAAAGGTAGAAGTGGTATGGCAACACCCCCATCCCCACTTTAAGTCCTAGGAGAAACTATACTATACATTATTTGAAAAGAAGTATGATATCTATAAAAATCAAATGTTTCCTGAGGAAGTGGCCTAATATTTATTGCCCCTCTTTGTACAAGCACCCTCCCATTGTTTCAGCAACAGCAGATAATGATTTTGGCTGGCCTCAGGCTGACCTATAATATTTATATGCCAAGGCATTCATCAACTTTATAAAACCCCAGCAGACATATTAGTATGTAAAAGGAAGTAGACTTCCTTATTACAAGTGTTTCTTCCTGATACTGCTTCATATCTAGGAGGAAAACAAATGGTGCCACAGTCCACCCAGACATTTAAAAAAAAAAAGTCTTGCTTAGTATCCACCGAGAAAGGTCCTAGAAATGCTTCTGGGGAAACCAGAGGGAGTGAGCCAAATTATCATGTCATTTGTGTTAGTTTTTTTGGGGTTTTAGAGTTGAGGAGCGGGAGAGAAATTCTGGTACATCTACAATAGTTTTTGAGAGCTTAATTTTTATATGGGTTCTTACCATGGAAGTTTCTGTTCTGCTGGGGTGCTGAATGTAACACACTGTCAGCTTTTCTGATTGGCAAGTTCTGTTCGCTGTAAAAGAAGCACATAGGTGATTAACAACACTGAAACTGCTGAACAGACACCACTGGTCATCCAATCCAATTTATTTGTAGGTATCAATATCTTCAGTAAGTGTAACCTTGTAAAAACATCCCATCTTGCCCATTTTCCTAGTTTGATAATTTGCTATTCCTTAACAGTTTGTTTTGATAACAAATATCATTTGAAGTTGTGATTGCCACTTGGTATCTCATTCCTGAGGATTTTCATTTAATTTTTCTTCCCCTCAAACTGGAAAAAACCTGGAAGATCACAGCTGCCAACCCAAAAGAAGAGGGGAAAAAAATTATCAGAGGATTTACTAAATCTTGCTGGTTTAGATAAGCAGAAAACATGCATTACTAATCCAGATAGGGAGCTCACAAACAGCCTGCCAATTTCTACCTTCTACAAGAGTAACACAGGGAAAAGATACACAGAGGCAAAAGTTCAATTAAAATTACTCCTCTTATTGAAAGGGCAGGAAAACAAGAAAAAAACTAAAAGAAACATGAAGAATGGAGTTTAAAACAAAACAATAAATTCTTTCCACTTTTGAAAAGAGCTTTCAAATAATTAGTTTATATTTTCTTGGGTTTATGAGACAGAGTCTAAAAGCTTAGCAGGGAACTAGTAGGTATTGCCAGCCAGCTGAAATTACCAGTCACATAAAGCACTTGTGCAAGTCCCAGGAAGTCAGCTGCATTTTGATAAAGTATGTTTTTTTCTTTATTTGACAAATGTTTAAACAATAGTGTAAACAGCTTCTTAATGAACTACGCTGTTTTAAATTTATCATATTCTCTCTCACAGAATGTCACATTTGGGTGTCCCATTGCCTCTTGGGCATGCTTAAAAATGGGTTTAAACTGTCAAAATCACTGTTTGAGGCACCTGCCAAACACAAAACACAATCATGAGTTGGAGTAGCTTTATACATAATTACGTCATTAGCCAATAAAAGCCTGTCAGGTTTTTGCATAGTGGGATTTTGTACAGTTTGGTGGCTCAGGGAAAGAGTGGGAGAAAGAGGAGGGAGGTCAAGGCCTTCTCATATCCTGGTATTTGCCATCCTCTTCTCCTGTGAAGTAAGTTGCCATGAAAATATATGTCTGAAAATTTGCTTGGATCCATCAAATCAGATCTATAAAAGTGATTAGGCTTGGGCTCCTGGCTGTGCTCTTCCATTCTACGGATATGAACAAGATTTGAAACAAGAATTTATGGGTTTTAGAAGGATCTACACTCCACATACAGTTGAAGATACACAACACTGAAAACTTCATTTGGAAGGACTATAACTTCATTTCACAGCATCACAAATTTAAGTTAGAATAGACCTCTTCAGATCATCAAGTCCAGCCAGTTTTAGTAATTCCACACTTTTCAGCAAAGATTTATTTCAAGCAGGTCAATCAATTACCAAGTGATCAATGTGTCCGAGGTGATCTAAGAAATTTAATTTCTGCACTGTGACTGGTAACAGCATCCAAGACTCACCTATTGCCATTCCCATCTCTTTGTCAGGGCCTGTCTATACCAATGTTACAGGTGTGATTTATATGGACACTGTATTATTCCATTACAGATGGAAAGTTACACACAGTCTAAAAATCTCATAAGTAAAGAGTGTAACTATTATTACAAATGAACACACCCTGCCCCTCAGCAGGGCTTAGCACTTCTGGCTCAGTGCCTCAGTAACTGGCTCAGTGCCTCCCAAACAGAACCAGAGTGAAGGCAAATTGAACACTTAATTGCCCACACCCTTATTTCTAGATATACATTAGCTTTCCACGTACCTGACTTCAAGTTTCAAAGCATGTTTTCCTGGGTGGTTTTCATTTTAAACAACACATAAACATTAGAACAGGATATTTTTCCATAAATACAACCTATGCAAGCTCTACGAGCACTAGCATTACCTGCAGGAAGCACTTTCCTTCACATTCTTGGCATCTGCCGTATTGATTCCTTCAATAACAGGGGAGTCTGGATTTGCAGATCCGTTGCTGATATGGTCACTGCTTTCATACCCAGATTCTGTCCTCTGAATTTGCCAGTTATCGCCATGGAGTTTTCTCTCTGTAAATCCTTTGCTTTTTTCAGCATTCCCTTTTCCCTCAGAATCCAGTGAACTTCGACTTCCTGTATCCTGTTTTGTCTCATCTTCATATATAGTCATTAAACCCTTCTGCATTTGGTTCTCCTTTGGCCAGTGGTTAAAGCTCCGCTCCTTTTCGTGCTTAGATTTACTGCTCAGGTTTGCTTTGTGCTTTGGGCTGTGCTGCTTTTTCTCAGTCTCACTGAAAATGCTGTCTACATTCAGTGTCTCTCGCATTGGTTTCCAGCCTTTACTCCTGCTCCTGCTGCTGATACTTCCTTTGTCCCTGGAGTCTTGACTGGTGTCCGTATCGTAGCCAGTGACGCCATTGGTCCGTGTCCTTGTCACTGCTTTCTCCCCAGCAGGAAAAGGTTCTGTTTTGTTTGATCCAAGCACATGTGCAGAAAGCTTTGCTTGGTGAGGTGCTTGGTTGTCGTGCTTGTAGGGGCCCCTTCCCTGGCTGCTGTAGATCCGCTGATCCGGGCAGTGCCTCAGTCCATTTCCAACCGGAGGAGAGCCTGACTTAGTACTGGAACGGTCTTCCCCCATCAAGTCTTACAAGAACAAAAAGGAAAAAAAGCTCCATTAAAGTTCTCATTAATACTTCATAGAACGATTTGTGTTGAAACGGACTTCACTGATCATCCAAATTCCAACTGCCCTGCCACGGGCAGGGACACCTTCCACCCGACCACGTTGCTCAGAGCCACATCCAACCTGGCCTTGAACACTTCCAGGATGGAAGCAGCCATTTAACAGATATTGTTACAGTCCTAATGTGTCTTACAGTATCTCTACAAATCCGGTATGTATTTCAGAACACTGAAAACTAGGAAACTTTAATCTTACAGTGTGGTCTCTTAAAGGGAGAAAAAAAAAATCTGCCAAGCAGCATTGACGCTGAAAGTTTTTTAATCCACTGATTCTCTGGTTATATTTTTAAAATGTACCTCTTTGTCTCGCAGACTCTTTCCTTGGCCCTCTGTCTGCATCTTTCCGTAAAGACGTGAAGTTTTTCATGTCAGCAGCTTTCTGGGCACACTCTCTGGATAAGTCCTTTAGCCTGTCCTTTTGATCGCTGTATCCTAACTTGGCTGCAAAAAATACTTCCTGTCAAACATCATTACTCAAAAGTCATTCATCACCAAAACACATAAACGTATTTTGGACAGTAATATTCAGTTTTTAGTGTTAGGACTACTTAAAGACACTAATGAATTAGTTAACACAGATTAAGAACATGAGATTTCTTTCCAACCATAAGATCAAGTCCACTAACACACAGGACTATGAATAATGCTGGTACCACAGTACTGCTGGGGAAAAGCGCTCCTCAAGTAACCAGTGATCCACAGAGCCACGCCTCAGCCTCAAGTCACTCATGTGCCTCTTAATCAACAACATTACTGGAAAGCTCGATAATGCTTGAGAAATGGAACAAGGCCTCAAGAGCCACTTTAGTTAAAGAATAACAAGGGTAATAAATATTCTGCATTTACAGTTCCCCGGAAAAGTTAACATTCCATGGCAGATATTCAGATATTACTTAAACACCGAATGAATCATGGAACAACTAGATCAATGATGGAATTCTTCCCTTAGAAATAGTTCTAGTCCTGAGGTTAGAACCCACCTGAAACGCTATCAATTGAAATATTTTGTAGTAAGACATCACTGGTTTGGTTTTTTGGGGATGGGAGTAGGGAATACATACCTGGACCTCTACCACCACTTGCTTGAATGTGGCTTCTGCTGAATGCTGGATTATCTGGCTGAAGTTTTTTACTACTCCTTTGACTAGCAGAATCTCCAATTCCATTCTCTTTCACATGGTCTGATTTAGCAGCAGAAAGCTTTTCAAATCCTGTCAAACAACATATTTATCTTTAGAAATAAAAGGCTTCCTAATTTAAATTTCCAATATCTAAATTAAAAAAAAAAAAAAAAACCAGAAAGTTTATTAATTGTGGATTAAAAAGATGGAAGAGAAACATCACCAAAAACCACACTACGCTTCAATATACTAGGCAATAAGGTTCTGTAATATTTTATATACTGCCATATTTATAGTGGCAGCCTGCAGTGAAACAGGGTTCTCAATTCTTTGCTCCCTGAAGTAATCTATGTTCTATTGCTACACATGTCAAAGTCAATCTGCCTTTTATTTAAGTTCCTTGTAAGTTAGGCTTAGCATTAAATTTAAAAAGCCAACCCAAGAGAGCAGTACCAACTACAGAACCAAAAGGTTGGATTCTTACATACTGAAGCCCGTTAAATATGAATGTGAGAGAGAAAAGGTTTCCTGAAGCTCCTTCTGATTTTTCCTAGGGTTCTGAACTGTGCTCTGTTATATACAAACACACATGCCCCAAATCTCAGTATGTGCATGAAGCTTAAGTAAAGTTTCTTTTTATGTAATTTATGGAAGGTATTTGAAATGTTCCAATACATACGTAAGAACA
Source organism: Oreocharis arfaki (assembly GCA_013398015.1). Classification (NCBI taxonomy): domain Eukaryota; kingdom Metazoa; phylum Chordata; class Aves; order Passeriformes; family Paramythiidae; genus Oreocharis; species Oreocharis arfaki. The sequence goes on along the minus strand of VZRR01001425.1, from coordinate 197,799 downwards.
CCCACATATACAAGTACTCTACAATTTTCTTCTGAAATTAATTAAGTTCTGAATGGTTACAGACAGTCTACAATAGAAAAATATTTTCTTCCCATTACCCATCAGTCTTTATTTGTATCCCCTTACTAAAAGGTCTAATACTGAGTATACACACTAATCTCTCTTCTTTTGAGACTCTTTAGAAAATTATTGATAAAAGCATTTCAGAACAAAGCAGCCAATCCCTTTTTTCTCCTTTATAATCCCCATTTCAGAAATATAGCTGATATTGTTACTAATAAAAACAAGATAGATCTAATTACCCAGGTCTTCCCCGTTTCCTCCTGCTGCCTTGCACTGGGACCAGTGAATAATCTGCTTTGGTGCATCCTCTGGAGACACAGCTGTGCCATCTGGGTTAGCATAAAATAGCAGCAATGGCTGGAAGTGACACCGAATGCACCTGGACACCACATCTTTCCATTTTGTTCCAATCTAAGAAAAAAAACCAGCAAAACAAAACCCCAAAACTTTATCAACACTGCTGAACCCAAATATGGAAAGAGTAATTCATTAAGCAAGAGACACCACATGCCTAATTCCAAATGTACAAGAAGATAGAACATTTTAGCCCTGTGATTTACATAAATCGCAACAAAAAGATAGAACTAGCTTTACATGGGCAAACCATCAGAGCCTCATCCCATCAGCTTTATGGATACAGCTGGCAGTATCTTCTTTGTCTTTAAAAGAAGTACAAATTCAACAACAGACAAGTGCACAAACATTCTGAAACATTCAGCATTTGTAAGGCACAACCATAAAGCAGCGAAATCAATTCTAAAGGTCATTTAAAAAACTGACTTACAAAACTGAAGGTTTGTTAAAATAAAAAGGTTGCTTTGATTTTCTTCAACATTGGTGCCAGAAGAACGCTCTCCAGAAAAGATCCCAAAGTTTGGTAAGAGTAAAGCCAGTATTTACCTCTTTTACATTAGCATCATCAAACAGCACCCATTTGCAGCTCTTGGTGTGAAAGGCAAAGGCACAGTAATGTCGGCTCGTGTAGCAAATCATTCCCACAAGAAAAAGCTCACTGTTTTTGGCATTTTCATCTGTAACCCTATAAAACAGCTGTAAAAATGATTGCATATTTTAAAACATGTAAAACACAACCTCAATTTCCTGACCTACTGCTGGCATTTCACCAAAGCAACTGGTATTTGAAGTCCTGTTGTATTATATAATTTTTCCTGAGTATAAATACTGGTTTTTGCACTTACTACATCTATTTTAAGGTTTTTTGGATTTTTTTTTTTGCATACTTGAAAGAGTAAAATATTAATGCCCTGGAATAATTCCACAATGTCAAACTGAAAATGATATTCCTAGATTTTCAACCAGGAAGTCTCCTACATTAATCATTAGGGACAAAAGACTTCCAACAGAACTTTTTCCTCTCACAGAAACTACATCAAGCAGCACATTTATAAAGAATGGTTAAAGCAGACATTTATGTAAATATATAACTTTATATAAAGTTAAGTTGTGCTTATAAAAAATACATACGAATATTTCTGTTTTGTATATATTCACATATACATAAAATAAAAAGCAAAATTAAATTCTAGAAAAAGCAAAGTAAGTTTTAGGTCAGATACCCCCGGAAGATAAAGTTGTGTTGCCAGATTCCGCATAACCTCTTCTGTCAGATCAGAGTGTTCTGAATCCCAGACTAAACCGATGGTGACAATCTCAGGACAATTCATGAGAACACGACGAATTTTTATTTTTTGACCACAGTTACTCTAGAAAAAAGAAAACAAAATCCACGATGGGAGGGAAAACAAAGATATTTAAAAGACGGACCTCTAAAAGTGAGTTACTACGCAAGAATTAGTTCAACAAAACAACACTGCAACGTCTTTAATTCCAAAATTTAGTTATGGTGTTTGTTTCTAACAACTTAAGGATAACATTCTTCATCATAAAAACACTTTGACGAAGACTACAGCTTAACTTGTATATCCAATCACCACCTTAAAACAGCAATCTCTCTAACTGCAGCAATAAGATATAAGTGTAAGAGCTTTGTTTACCCTAAGCTGGCTGCTCTGAAGCAGCAACACATAACCCTGCCTTCAGAGGAATACTTCTAGCCTGATTTAATATCCTAAGAAGTTCTCCCTTGTATCCTACAGTAATGTAACATTTTTGCTTACTTACAGGACACTTTCTGTAGTCATCAGCAGTATTTGCTGCCTGCAGCAACTCCGCGAACATTTCCGGCTTGAGACGTTCATGCCTCTCCATCATTTTTTCTACTTCATTACTGCCAAAAGTAAATTACATAACTATGGATCTCCCTTCTAAAGAGTTAACAGACTTCAGTCAACTCTCAATCAACTATGTTGTATAACTAAAAAGAAAACACACAGTGGTAAAACAGTAGCGATACAAACTTTCTTGTCAAGCTCTCTCTGCATCTTGCTTTTGAAATCCAAATGCTATTTTTGGACAGTATCTCAAAAACATGTTGCAACAAAAAAAAATACCCATTAATTTTTAACACTTGAAAGCCTTTCTCTGGCATGCTTTGCATATTATTAGAAGGGTGTACATAGAAAAATGAGTAACAAGAATAAAAGCTCTTACCACAGGGCTGTGGTGGAAATGTAACGCACAAATTCCGTAAAAGGCAACGGATCTGATGATGCTCCACAACTGCGACACACACACTACAGAAATAAAAATACTTTTGTTTTTATTTACTCAGGACAGAGAAAACAAGGTACTTGTTAAAGCAATCAAATGAAGGTCTGACCTGCTCATACAGCGTCATAGCAAACTTCTGGTGAGAAATACAGGATTTTGAAGTGCACATATCTGTTTCACTGTTTGGCACTAAGTGGAAATGAATCCTCTCAAGGATGTTTTCCTAAAAAGAAACAATAATATAAATGTAAACCAGACTGATGAAGTCAAAACACACAAGGAACACTACAATTTAATACTCCAACTATGCCCCTTGGCTTAGAACAACTGCAATGAGTTTGTAGTCTGCAGTCCCCTGAATCAGCAAGGCCATTTTTTCCTTTTGGCAAAAATACCAGAGGTAATGGGAAGAAGTGAATCTATTCAGGTAGACCAGACAGATGATTAGTTCAGGAGTCCAAATGCATTTTGAATAGATGGAGCAGTAATAAGAGGCTCTGTTTCACGACTGCAAGATCTCAAACAGCCTCTTTCAGGAGCTCTCCACTGGATTTTCCTATGTACGTGAAAAAACCATCTAGCAGGTAGCAATTAATTTGGGGATACTCCCAAAGGATGTCCAAAGCTGAAAGGAACCAAAGCAGCACTCATATTTTCTGACCCTCAGATCTGTGTCTGAAGGTTAATACAGAAGGTGTTCTAGGGTGAACATTTTCATTGTCTAAGACAGGATCTCTTAGGAAGGTCTCTTCACCAGAGTTCTGTGCCATCTGGAGTCACCTTTAAAGGCCACAGCAGTGGCTTGTGGCTTTCAATAAGACACTTCACTGAAGCAGAAAGTAACTACAGCAAGACCTGAAAGTATACATTCACTCTTGGGTAAGAAAATGGAAATCTCTTCTGCAGCAAAATTCAGCAACGAGCTGGCCACTTGTAACACACTGTATTTCAACAGCTGGTGATTCAACACTTGGAGGAACAGACTATATATTCAAATCCATAGGGGCTTCTCCTGATAAAGATAACCTTTCTCTCCACCAAAAAACTTCTAGTAGTGATTCAGAGTTCACCATCCTCAGCAGGATTATGTTACTTGAATCCTACCCGTGAGGTACCAGACCCACTAAACTAACATAATTCTACTCAACTGTCACAAAGAACACTTACAAAGCATTCTGCTGCATCATCCATGAATCCCAGCTGGAAACGCTGCTCATCCTTGAAGCTTTCTGCAAGGGCATGTCTCATGTTATCCGACGGGAGGGCTTTTTCTCGACTGTGTTGGAACTGTGAAAAGATTGCCTAGGAAGAAATGCAATGATTACTTAGTCTCATTAGCCACTTGGCTAGACACCGTGGTTCTACACCAACACATAATTTCTTGCACAAATATGCAACATGTTTATATTTATGATGTTTATAGACCCATGTAACTTTCAAAATGACTGGTTTTTCTTCAAGTTCCTACGTTTCTGGGTTCTGCTACTGATTTCTCTATAAGAAGTTATGGCACCAAACTGAACACTGAACCTGTAGAACAGCAACATACAGGATATAAAACTACAAGTGATTGACTCGAGCTCCCAGAAGCAACAAAGCCCTGTATGTATTATATGTTCTGTATATGATTATATAGCCTCTTTAATTTGAACTGGAATAGCAGTTCAGCCATATGTATCTCATGTTTATAGGTGGTGTGTATTGCTTAGGGCATAATGTAACACCATCCATGAGTCACTAAATAATGTAATATTTACTACTTAGGAGGGAAGTATATCTTTATTAAAAATATGGATATGCAAAACCTCCCATAAATTAGACGGAATGCTGAAAATCCTTGCTATGAAACCAGCTCGGTGCTGAACCAGTGCACACAATACAAGAGAAAAGGTCAATATCTGCAGTTCTGGAACATGATAATAAATTGCACTTGGTTTTTAATTCATTTCCCAGAAGAGAGAGTTGGCTGCTACTTTTTTTTTTTGGCAGAGATACCCATCCAAGTGCGCTCATGATTTAGCAAGTAAGGGAAGTTGATTCTGAAAGAACTGAAAGTTAAAAGCTATTAAATGAATGACAGATTTGCAGATATTTCAAGGTGTATTCCCAAGTCAAGAATTCTAAGTCAAACTTGAAAGAGACCTGAAGAGACTAAAGAAAAAACAAGTGAGGAGAAGCCATGTAAAATATAAATAAAGATACGCATTCTTCACATAGACTTCCTATGGTTAAAATCTGTTGGATAGAAGGCAGAGATACAACAGATAAGCAAAGTTTCAGTGCTAACAAAAAGTAGTGTTTTAACCATGATGCATTCCAGGGGGTCTCTCAAATATTTGATCTTCCCTCTCAAAACAAAAAGCATGGACTACAGACAAAAATTCAGCCACCATGCCCAGGTAAACATTCAAAATGAAGTCTTTAACAGATCTGCTTTAAAAACATTTATCACTTCTCATTTTGGCTGCTAGGTCATTTTTTGGTATGCAACACAGCTTTATATGTCCAGCTAAAAAAACCCCAAACCAGTACAGATAAGCAGTTGTGCAGATAGGTATGCCCAGTTTAGTGGCCAGCATAGTCCAAGTCCCAAAATTTATTTGCTATGCTTTTAGTTTATAGGAGAGGCTGGCAGAGATAAAATATCCTTCATTGTTGAACAGGTAAGAAGGGTTAAAATAGCCCAAGACCCCAAAAAAACCCCAACCCAACCAAAAAAACCCACCCAAGTCACAAGCAAGTCACCGTTTATCCTCATCCCGTGGATACATTGCATGGAAATTAAAACGTCCAAGATTCTGAACACAGAACAAACAGAATTACTCAACCAGCACCTCTAAAGAGCCAAGAAAGCAGAATCAGTAGAGTACAGAACAGCTGGGGACAGATACTTCCAATTGAATTAGCTACCCTTTTTTGAGGTCAGTACAAGGAATTAAAGATCACAAATACACGGTTAAAAAAAAAACAACATTCTAACCAGCTCCAGGACAGGCAGAAATACCACTACTTATCAGTATTCTTGGGAGTGCACCAAAATGGGGAGATGTCAGTCCAGGCAATGAAAGACATCCAGGTACAGTGAGCCATTGAGATAAACCACACAAGATGCATCAGGGGAGTAACGAACCCCTCAAAAACAGATACTTGAACTAATAAGAAAATCCCCAAATTCTAAGTTACAGCAGCCTCATGGAGCAGCTGAAGGCAGTGTATGGCTTTGGAAGGTGACTTAAAGTGAAGCAAAACCTAAAGTAAAGCTATCACCCTAAGAAAGAAACACGATTTAATCTGAAAACACTCGGTATGCCCGAGCTATGGGGTCAGCACTTTATGTACTGAGAAAATCAAGTACTTGGCACACAAAACCACCCTTATGCATTTTTTCATTAGGAATTTTATCATTTATCAGATAGTAATATAATTATTGTAAAGAAAAAAAACCCACATAGATTCAAAGACTACGAGAAAGAACAAAAGCAGACATATGCAAATAAAAGAGAAATATCTCCAAGAGGCAGCTAGAAATTTTAAAAGACAATATAACTTATTTGAACTGACAGAAGTTTTATGTTTAAGAGGACTAGGTACTGCAAAATTTCTTCTTTAAATAGAAGAACGTATTTCTGTTACAAACACCTGTTAAAAACTACCTTAAAGCTAAATTGCTCCTTTACACAAGAATTCCTTAGTCACCCAGGGATAGGTATGATACAGACACAGATCTTTAAAAAATAATTTAAATTCTTTTTCCCTCATTTTGAAATATGGTTCTTCCAAATTTTTTATTTACCTTTAAAGCACAAAATATGCAGGCATCTCCTTGACACACGTGTCCAGTTAAACCTCTTAAACTTCGTCGAAATATGTCAAGTTGCCATAATACCTACAAAAATAACAAGGAAATAAGTAATCAGTTCTGAAGGTTCTTTGTTTAACACAACATACAGCAGATTTCAATTGTTTTCTAATTTCACATAACATACAACTTAAGTACCAATATTGCTGCAAGAATCGTGGTTTTGTTCTGTTAGTTTGGTAAATCGTGGAGGTGGAAATGAAAGTTTGACCTTCACCATTTAAAATTCAGATGTGCCTTTTAAACTTTTTGAAACAATGTATTGTGGAGAAAGAGCTGAACTACTCTCAAGGAAACAAGCAGCAAGCTAAACTCTGCCCAGGGATTGTAGCAGTTTTCTTAAAGCTCTACAGAAGAGTTAAGTCTATACTACATTCTTATGGCCTCTTACTAAAATGATTGCTGAACTACATTTGTTTTTCCACAGATCAAAATAATCCTGGTACTAAACAGGTGTGTTTCTACCTCTTATTTGTGTAAATACCCTGCAAAAAGGTAATAACACTGCTTTCAATATCTAATGTCAGGGGTACATACAAAGTAGTTCAGAAAGTTGTCTATTAAAAAAATAAAAATAAAACCCCTAAAAATGAGTTGTCAAGAGGCACAGTAACACAACAGCTGCAAATACAGAGGGGAGAAGATATCCTATCTATAAATATAAAAGCTAAAATGATTTAGGATGCATTGGAAAATGAAAGCCCAAGGCTCAGTTCTGAAGGTTGAGCAGAGGTGAAAAGAAAAGAAAGGAACACATTCCTCCCTGTAAAAGGGCAGTCACCAACCATCTGCCACTGTTTGGTCAACAGCACTGGGTTGTGAAGTCGTAGGATTGTCTGAAACTAGAACTAAAAACTACTTACGGCTTCATTTTAGGGCACCTAAGTGAAAATAGCAGAACTGCAAGAGAATATTAGGTCATGCTGCTCCCAATTGGATGGAAAACAGTAAACACACTACTAAAACTACAGCCCATTTTTATTTTAGATACATATAGATACCATACACACCATAAAGCTATACCTCTCATATCTCCTAGGTTCAAATCCACACCATTTTAAAGTCTCTCAATTTATAGGAAGCCTACACCTCTATTAAGCCCTCTTCCAGTTTGAGAAATAATTTTGTACGATTTAAAAACATTCAGGCCCAAAATCCAAGCATTACAAAATGTACCTTGTTATAAAGACAATTCCAAGTCATATTTCTTCGGTACCAAGTGTATCTCCCTCTCCAATTCCACAAATCTTTCCTAAGACTAGAATCAAAGCTCTCACTACATGTGCACGTTCTGCTATACCCCAGTACCATAGGCTTAGGTGCCAATTCTGAGAAAATGGTATTTCAATAAAAACAGTGTCCTATTCAAGTAGTAATGGTTGCCCCACATTAAAAAAAGTGTCATGTTAATTTTGGAAGTAATTTTGCTATGTTTGACAGAAACATTACTTTTAAAATTCAAGCAGAAAGTTTTAAAGTTTTGACTCCTACATTTTCAAATACAAAAGGAAAGTTTTTCAGATATCCCTGATCTGTGCAAATAAAATTCTGTGCAAAATTAAGTACGTAACACTCTCTATTCCTTAAAATTAAATGCTGAATAAGATTACCTCCACACACTGTCTTCTTCCTACAATTGCCATTGTTGTTTCCCCCACACACTTAGGAAAGTCTATTCAACAATTGTTTAACAGATGAAGTTTTTTTCTTACCTGAACAGCACTATTAAGAAAGCAGCTGTTTTGTCCAGGTTCATTCAATAAGCCTTTTGTAGGGGCCAGGGACAGGATACTTCCAGGCTGATAAACTTTTCCAAGGTTACCCCCAGGTTTTCTCAGGAATTTCACCCATGCCATTATTTTTTAGAGTTTATAATCGCAATGCTCACGCTTAAATATTTAAGGATATGATGGGTGCAAGGCAAAGAAGGTGGTTCTACAATAATATTTCTAAAGTCATGGCATTCCATTCAACTCTGTGCAATAGTAACCATCCATGGACTTAAGTCCATTCTCCACGAGCAGCTGTCAGCCATCCATCAGGATCAGGCTCCCAGTGAAAATACAGCCAAACAAAGTTTTTAACCCTCAGTCTTCAAAAAAAAGTGAATAAAGGTGTCCAGTTTAAGGTTAAAACATGTTAAAAGTTATTAGAATAAAAGTTCTTATTAAGCAAGTTGCACAGTAACTGACTTCTTCCAGGGATATCAAGAAGGTATTACTATAAGTCATTAGTTGTATTGTTTTGAAAGTTTATATATATATATCACAGAACTGGAAAGTCCTTGTCAGGTGTTATGCTCCTGTTCTCTCATCTTGTTCCATCTTCCTTTTACTTCTAACTGTAACCCATGAAATACATTCCAGTTTAGAAGCATCCATGTTTATTTCATTCTCTTTCCAGTGAACCTGAAATAAGAAAAAACAGAGAGTAAAAAAAAAAAATCCATAATATTAAAAGACCTTAATTAGAAAGAGCTCACGGCTGAAACAATCTCTAAATCTAAAGGCAGATGAAATAGCCAGGAAAGACGAGAAGAAAAAGCACCACCAAAAATTGTTTTTAAGGCAGAAAAAATAGTTATTTTATCTATCATAACTTATTATCTTCTAAGTTTTTATACATCTCTAAAGATGTATAAAATACAATAAATTGCTGTAAAGGTTCTCCTAATAACTTGCAACACAGCTTATAAAAAGATCATATAATACATGAGTTATTCAACCTTTGAATCTCCGAGTCTAATAAAAACATTACCAAGAAATAAATATTTTATTCAACACTCGAAAACCTAAGCTGGTTTTGATTTCAATTTTATAGATGGATTGTCAGCTAGTACTCAGCTTTCAGAAGTTTGTACTAACTACTAAACACTACATAAATATGCCATTAACCTGGCTGCATTCTCAAAGCAACCAGAAAAACACTGCTAACAGCAAAGCAAGAACATTCTGGTCGCTGCCCTAATAACCAATTCCAAGATTTTCAAAATCCAGCAGTAAGGGTTATTTCCCCAGTTCTTGAAGTAGCACGTTTAAGGTTAAATGACTCCATTTCCAGAACATCCCTACAACCACATGTAAAGCCCAAGCAGTGATCCTCTCACAACAATGGATTATTCTGTCAGTTTGGCATTACTACATCACCCACACAAACATCTGAAGGAATGGCACGGAACAGAATGAATTTAAATAAACCAAAGCAATTAGGGTTGCTTATGTGGGAAAGAAAGAAGAAAAAAAAGGGTGAAGTTAGGGCCTCACATTTCAACTGAGACATTCATCTTAGATTTCACAAGCACGTGAGATACTAAAGGCATATCAATATACTTCAAAACCTGCAGCTTCTCGCTGCAATTTTTCATACAGGGCAAACTTTCCAAGATTGATGAGGAGCATTCAAAAACAAAAAATGAACTGTGTAGTTGGAATACCGTATAAACTCGAAGAGAACTTCGCTCAGCTCAGAACAAGAAACACAACATTCACAAAAAAACATTCTACAGCTCTCTAACACTGTACAGCTGGGATATGTGGCTTTCAGAAATACCCGCAGGAAGTCTCACACCCCTAGAACCAGTCGCCTTTATTTAAGAGAAATATTGGTACTTGCTTGTATTTAAAAACAAAATCAATAACTGGAACCTAACCAAAACTCTCTTTTGCCCCATGAATAATCAGATGAGTTCTGTTTGTTTACTGATGTTACTGTATCTCACCCGTAAGTAATTTGATTTAATAATACTGGAGATAGTAAGTGTGATTTGTGGCAGCACTGAGCAAGGAATCTGAAACCTAACTGGAAACTGACCTTGACAGAACATCATGTAACAATTTTGTTTTCTTTATGTTCACTTCAATAAACCGAGAAAGAGGAAAGGAAAAGAAAATGTAGCTGGAAATGTGTATCAGTTTCAGACCTTATTAGAAATGCACACGTTGTTTTGGAAACAAGAGTTCATCCGGAACAATTTAAGATAATGACAAAGAGCATTCATTTACTAAGAACTTACAGGAAGTAATTTCCTCTCGCATTTCAGGGATGCCCTAGAACTAACACTCCATGCACCAAGCATTTAGCTGTTGGGCTGGGTTTCAGGAAAAGTTATAATGATTCACTGCAAGAACTTAATTAAAACATGTTTCTGGATTAGCTCTGTGTTACTGTCCCATTGCATTAAAACGCTTCCTGTTTAATTTCACATCCATAAAGTTGTGAGTACAAATAATTCCACTCATCACAGTTTACTCTAATAAATCGCAGAACACAATCATTGCACAGTTTTCATATGCAGAAGTTCCACTGCACCTTTTTTCTCCACTGCATCAAATACTCAAGTGCATGGCTTCTCATTCATTACTAAGAGGGGCACTGCAGATGAGCCTTCCAATGGTGCCATATGCAATGGGATTCATTTGTCCTAACAGCCTCTCCCTAAGGTGAGAAAGTCTATAGCAGCATCTTGTTTTGAAATTTACATTGAACAAATATCTCAGTTTTGATTTGGGGGGAAAAAAAAAAAACCAACAAGAATATTATTCCTCTGCTGACAAGCCTGCCCCCATCACAGATGGCTCCATAAACCAGAGAAGTGATGCTGCTGATCAGTTTTGTTTGCTTCACGTCCCATGAGTTCGGTTGTACTTTTAAGTGACTGGGACTTGGACCAGACTCCCATAACCTAAATTCAACAGTCAATAGCATCATAATGAGGATCTGAAGCCTTCTTCCTTGTCTGTGGTAAGCCAGGGTTGCTAAGGGCACTGAAGCATTTATTAACCACCAGGGCTTCCCAGTCCTTTTTAAGTTCTCGGCTTGACAAAGGTGTGAGTGACAGAGTATAGAGCATCAGTCAGTTGTGGATGCCCCATCCCTGGAAGAGCTCAAGGCCAGGTTGCATGGTGCTCTAAGCAACCTGGTCTAGAGAAAGGTGTCTCTGCCCACGGCACAGGGTTTGGAACATGATGATCTTTAAGGTCCCCTTCAACCCAAACCATTCCGTGATTGACCCATACTGAGCCTTCAGTAAGTGCAGTCTTTCAGGAAAAGAGTTGTTTCACACAGGGTTACTGACGTGCTGCAGAAGATTTTTAGCAGCTGAGAGTTAAAGGAATACTCTTGCCCTTCAGACTACAGGAACTGATTTTGGACAACTGTTCTCAACCAAAGATACTGAACAAGGGATATAAGCTCTCAAACCAATGTCTTTTTACCAGCCTAATTCCTTCTACCTTGCCCGATTTCTGTCACTGTCCTTCAGCCACAAGTGATCTCATCACGCACCTGGTTACCCTTAGCTGTGCAGCCTTATAGGACAAAATACATGCCTGTCAAAAATCTCTGGCACTTGCTGTTACAGCTTCCAGAACAACAAATCCACTTGTCAGCAAAACTGCACGTTATCACCTGCTTGGTTGGTACACCCCAGCACGTAACTGCGGCTGGCACAGACTCCTCAGTGCAAGAAGCAGTGCCACTGAAGGAGCTCAGGAATCAGTGCAGCTGACATTTTGCCTAAACAATCACTTTCTACAAGCACATTGGGGTTTAAGCATCTTTGATATCCATTTAGATAAAACTGATGAGATAAACAGTTGGCTCTGTGAACACTGGAGCTACCAACGCCTGGGCTCTTGATAATTTTCTGTCTCACGGCTGAGTTCTTGCAGTTTTCTCCCCATCTGGGGCATAAGCCAACTCTGCTCCTCACATCGTCTTACAAGGTCTCTCTCTTCCAGCCAGCTGCCTCTTTTCATGCACTTTCTAAGTACATAATCATCTTTGAGGCTTCTATCCCTTCTGTCAAATTGAGTGGAAACCTGCCAATAAGTTCAAAAGTTGTTGACTGCTTCTATCCCTGAAATTTGGCTGCAGAATAGTTATTTACATCTTCTCAGCTTCATTTTGCAACTATTCTCAGTGTGTTGCACAAATTACTAATAGTAAACCTTTCCCATGCCCAGTGCTGGCGTTACTTTTAAGCCACACAGCTTTTTGCTTCTGCTTGCAGTTGATGTCTCTGTGCAGAGCCTGACAACCCCACCCAACAGTCTGACAGCTCTGGGAAATCAATTCCTAAACTGATGTAACTTAGGAATTTAGACACAAGACAAGAAAAACAGTGAAGGAAAAGTGATGAAATATATTATGAGGGACTAAAGCTATGATGGGAAAACAATAAAGTTCTCTGCAATGAGCCAGTATTATCAGGACTGATGTTACTGTCTCCTCCTTAACAGAATGAAATTCATCAAAAATCCAACAACGTGCAACTGCAAGAGTTTGAGTGTTTTCCTCAGCTCAAAAGGCTGTCATTTAAAATTGCCAATTTTTGTCAACAGAAAAAAAATCTGATTTGTATTGTGACAATGCTGGAGGTTGTAATGATTTTACTCTACATTTGAAAAAAGAAATAAACAGTGAAGCTGCTTTAAAAACGTAGAAAAAGACCAAAATTTGAAAGGAATAACCTTGCGCCCACCTCGATGAGGCTGAATCATAATTTTTTGGTCCCTGCACAGATCCTGTCCCCTTCTACCTTCAGCCCCCTGTCAAATATATTCACAACAGATTTCATGCACCATAAGATACACGTAATGCTTTTGGTAGCCACCAGTCTCTGTCTTTGGAAATTATACTATTCACTTCAAAAGCTGTCACAGAAATATGTTTACAGGAATGCAAATTCTCGCTATTTTAAACATCAGAGAGGGAGAAAAGCACTTACTTGCAGTAAGAAGAAACAAGAACACTACAAGACAAGAACAATACCAGTGTATTACCACTGGCTGGTATTGGTCTGACACATTCTTTCTCCTTTGGTCACTGACTCAACAAGTCCCCAAGACACCAAAGGAGTATTTGATGGTATCTCCTCTAGAAATTCTTCCAAACAATCCCTGAAGATTTTCAACCCAGACTTTTTCTATTTTCAAGATTCTATTGTCTCTTCTCGAGCCCTCGCCTATTTAGCTGCCCCTCCTAAGCCAAACCACTGCTCCTGCACGTCACACTTCTCTGTATCCTTCCAGGATGGAGAACCAGAAGCGTAGATGCTGTCCCAGATGGCTTTTGTATAAGTGTACGATTTTTTGCTTCAAGCTGTTCCAATAAAAACTTTCCTGTTTGCATCAAAACCAAAACAACAGGTTCACAGCTCAGCCTCCTTCATCTGTTACAACGAGAAACCGACTTTAGAAATAGCTACAATGGGAACTCTGAGTAAAGATCTTGGAGAACACAAATTCCCAGCCCATGGCATGGGCCAGCATTTACAGTGAATCATCACACAGACACTACAAAGATGATTTTTCTTTCTCCATGCTTTACACATGATTTATTCAAAGACTACAATGTACTCTTTCCTGAGCCTCAGAAACATAGAACGTATCTTTACGATAATTTTCACACCTGCCTTTTTATCTCAGATTAATTGCCTTTCAGTTGCTTGATCTGTGAAGATGTTTGATCATTAACAGAAGTGCAAAATACCAAGTTCTGCTCTTTCTCGAAAAGCTTTCTGATTTCTTAAGTCACCAGGAAAAAACGACACAACTGAGTTACAAGGAATGGTAATGTGAGCATCATCTTTAAACGCATGCATATTTTATAGGCTTGACAACAAAAAGAGGATGTTTTAACGTCTGAATCACTACACTTCATATATTTCTTCATGAACAAATCCTGTACGAACCTTCCTACAAACATTTCGCTCAGTCTACACATCTAAAATCCTGATCCAGCCTCAAGCCATCATCATTTAACCCAGCCCCAAGAAACTCCAACTTGTTTCTACTCAAACCATGAAGTTTCTGGAGAATTCTGTGAATGGCTCTTGCTCCCATTGCTCTGTCCCTCAAGTGCCTAAACTGTTTTACTCTATCAAGAGGCATCAACCAAGGAAAAACAACGAAGTGCTGCTACCAATACCTTGGAAAGCAGAGTAACCAAAACACACGATAGTGCAAACACCCTGTCGCACATCCAAAACTTTCTGTCAGCAGCACATCGTGCGCACTGTATGGCCAGAAAAGATTCTGCACTAATAAGGCTTGATATGAAAGTCAAGTGCATATTTTTTGTGTTTTTACTGTCAACACCTCACTGGTCAAGAATAATAATTTTTTATACAAGTAATTTGATGCTTAAAAAAAATAACCAGTAAGTACCTCTTACTTTGCAGCAATTTGTTAGGGGAAGAAGGGATTATTTACCGTTTGACAAGGCTAATTTATTATTACATGAGGTTATAACATGAGGTCTCACTATTTTGACACCAAAAAACACCCTTTCATTGGGTACGAAAAGAGCAGGTAATCATAAATCAGTCAAGGGATTTTCCATTGCCTTGGGGTGGAAGGGGATACTACATCATCAATCAGGTACAATACTGTTTGCACGATTAAGTCCTTGTCCTTAAAATAATCCTAGTAGCTTCAAAGTTAAGAAAGTTTAAGTGGTTTGGTGTCTGGTGGTTTTGGTGGGAGGCTGCATGTGCAAAATAAAGCACTAAGTAGAGATATGTAAAACTCACACTTATTCTGGGAAGGGAAAAATCCACGTTGAGAGAACAAGCCACGGTTCCTCTGAAAAGCTGTTTTTAAAATATTTGCATTGAAAATCAAAGTAAGGGATATAGGTAAACTGAGAGCAGATGCTAAGCAGACGATTTGCATACATTTGCATACATCTACCCACATGCCTCTGAAACTCCATCTGTACGAACACACAGCAAACAACTCTGCCTCCGAAACGCTGCAAACCGATTAAATTTCAAACAAACCTGTACAAACTACCTGTACTGGCATTTCCTGTTCCAGGCAGCCTCTGGAAACACTCCTGGAGAACTCGCTGGTGGGCATGTGACGGCCGCGTTGAACATTAACCGCGCACGGCGGCGCGCCTGGAGCCCGCACAGTCGCTCGCAAGGTCCCCGCTCCAACTCCGCGCCGCGGCCCCTCGGCTTACACAAGGCGCGGGGGCAGCGCCAGCAGCGGCTCCGGAGCTGCCGCTGACCCCCACCCACGCAGCCCCGGCAGGGATTTGGGATTTAGCACCGGCCGGGAGGAGGCGGCGGTCCCGTCCCCCGGCACTCCGCGCTCCGTCCCCACCTCGGCACCGCGGTCGCCGCCCTCGCCGAGACTCTGGCCACAACCGTGCCCGACCCCCGGCCCGAGGCGACCCCTCCCCACTGCAGTTCACCCCCTGCCCGACCCGCGGCTCAGCCCCTATCCCACCCTCGGCTCAGTCCCCGCAGACCCCCGGCTCACCAGCAGCTCCTCCGGCAGCTCCTCTCCCGCCCCCTCCCGGCGGCGACTCCGGGCGCGGCCCCGCCCTCACAGCAACTTTTGCTTCCCCCGCTTCCCGCTCCTCCTTCACGCTCCCCTCCCCGGCCCGGCGCCGTCGCGCCTGCGCAGTGTGGCGGCAGCCGGGACGCTTTCCCTGAGCGGTATCCCGGATATTCCCGAGCTAGGGAGGGGAGGGAGCGGGGGAGGGAGAGGGAGGAGAAGGGATCGGAGCGTTGGCCGCGCCCTCCGCCGGCCGCGCGTGCGCGGTGGGCGCGCGGGAAGCGGGGAGCCTGAGGGGCCGCGATGGCGCCTGAGGCGAAGGGGCGGGAGCGGGGCTCGGATCCCCGGGTCCTGCCGAAGGTGCAGGGGGAGCCGCGGCGAGGTAAGGGGCTGTCACAACCCCGCTCCTCCCTCCCCGTCTGGTCGCTGTTCGAGGGCACAGCCGTCCTCGGTTTAAAGGGCGCAGCGGGTGCCCCTCAGGTACTCAGGTTTGGGGTTAACAAGCCATTAAAATGAGCGCGGCGGCGCTTGTTTTTTCCAGCAATTGTTTTCCAGTTCTCCTTCCAGGATATCTGGCTGTGCACATTGGCTCTCCTTGAGATGCCCATGGAGTAGCACTGGCAGAGAGTGGCTTGTGAGGCAAACCCCACACAAGTGTACATCCACGTCACGCAAGTGTACATCCACCTCAGAGTTGCGTTTGACTTCCATGTGGCCCTGAAAGATCCCATGTTATTATTATTTTATCTATCACCTGTCCCAGAGTCACTGCCCCAAAGTCGTGTTCCCTCAGATTTTTATCTGGTCCATTATTTTGGCCAGGGAGGGGTGTTTCCTTTTGTTATTTGAGATAGGAATTCCGTATCCACAAATGCTCATATTTCGAGTTGCTCAAGTACCTTTTATATTCCATTATTATGATCTTTTTCCTGGATAAACATGGAGATTTCACTAGCACGTTGCAGATTAGCAATGATATTTTAGGTGCTACCACACCCAACATCAACCCTTGGCACATGCTGATAGATACAACACGTATTTTTTCTCTTCCAATTGCCTTGCTTATAGTCTTCTAGGAATGGAAAAGTGCTTCTGTGCCTAAGAGCATGTTCAGTTTTCAAACAGCACCTTCTGCGATAGTAAATTAAATAATTTCCCTGTAAAGCTCCCTGTCTGCATCTACTTTCGGTCATCCAGATTGCAAAACGACTGTGTGGAATACAAGGCACTGCATCAAATTAGCTCTCTGCCTTAAAGACTACATTTTTGGTGTTCTTGTATCTAGTTTTGTTAAAAATGGATGCGTTCTGCTCAGACTTCTGCTTGCTACTGTTTCTTCCATAAGATTGCTAATGTAAAAAGCCCACTAGCAAAGCAATTTTAGCAGGTTTATTCTCCAATGTTTTTCACCAACTTTTTGATTTGGTGATTCTTTGGCAAGATTTTCAGTATATTTTCCAGGTTTTGTGATAGATAGATAGATAGATAGATAGATAGCCACATTTTTCAGTGGCCATTTGTGTACTTATGTTCATAAGTTGGACTTACTTAATACAGGATTGGTATAAAATATTTTTTCTTGAGGCATTAAGATGTCATAGCCAGTAACTGACCTATACATATGTACTTATTTATTTTTAACAGATACCATATTTGCTTGCCTCTTGTTTTCTTAAAGTTTTCCTAGAATTTTTGAGGTTTTTTTAAGGGAATTGAGTATCTGATCCAGTGTTCTATGATTCCTGCAGTATCTTGGCTCTGCTTTTCTGTGTAGTTCTTTCTTAGCTGTTTATTGGCAGGTTCTCACTAGAAATTTAAGGGTAAAAACGTGCTGCAAGTCAGTGTGTTAGCATGGTAATTAAAAATCTAATTTTGTGTTCATGCATCTTGTTATTATACGCTTACAAAAAACGTTCTGCTTATTGTTTTGGGTAGTGTCAGTTCAGTCCTTGATCCCTGCATTACTTCTTAGCAAAGCCAGTCAAGCAAAGGCATCTGTGTGTCCCAAAGTGGGATTATGACCTCATTCTGATTATGACCTCATTTTGATATTTTTGTTTTCCCTGAACTCTGCTTTTCGTGTTTGCCCTTTCTTCAGGATTTGTTTGTCACCACTAATCTTTAGAAGTCCCTCAGGATTTGTATTGGTTTCTTCCGTTCCTTTTTTTCTCTCGGAGTAAGTGTGGTCTGTGAGCTTTAATTATAGTATATTTTAAGATTCTCTAGCAGTGAATCTTAACAGTGTCTTCCACACACGGTTCAGGCAGAGAATGACACAGGTGCGGCACAGGAAGCCCTAAATGAGGCACCAGAAGAATGTTAAAGTTAGAATAAACGGTGCACGTACAAAACAATGCTACCAGGGCAAATGATTTCCTGCTGCCGTTCGTGGCAGTACAGGATCTGTGCTAGGCATGATGCGGAAGAATGTTTATGTGGGCTTAAAAGTACAATTTGGTAATGTTAGTAACATAGATTGTTGCACTGCGGAGTTGATAGAGAGCTGAAGAGGTGCTAAACTTGGAGGAGAGGGGTTGAAGGAGGTGGGTTCCGGGTGTGACGCAAAACACCTAGCTGGAAGGGAAAGGAGGCGGAACGTATGCAGATCCTTAAGCACATCCAGGGCGTTGGGGCTTTGCACATGTCTGTTCCAGAGTAAAACGCGTTTATGGATAGTTACGTGGCAAAAGAAAAGCCTTAACACAGTTAGGAGACATCAAACTGTTGAAAAGTAATTGCGTTAAATATTTTTTCTCAATGCTGCAGGCATCGCACCTCGTTTTCATCAATGAA
Organism: Oreocharis arfaki; assembly: GCA_013398015.1. Classification (NCBI taxonomy): domain Eukaryota; kingdom Metazoa; phylum Chordata; class Aves; order Passeriformes; family Paramythiidae; genus Oreocharis; species Oreocharis arfaki. Next base: position 179,166 of record VZRR01001425.1, on the reverse strand, counting down.
TGAGCTGCAAATCTGTGTTTTGCAGATGCACACAAGGGTTTATTTTTGTGTTACAATTTTCCTGTCCCAGGATCATCTCTAATCTTGTTGCCAGTGGCTGATCTGTAAATAAATTCTGACTTCTTCCTCTGAAATAATTATATTGTGTCTTTTTTTTTTTTTTTTATATGCACGTTTTTACAAACGTTTTCATACCTGTAGCTGTACTGGAACACCAGTTCTCTAATTTCTTTCATATTTCTTCTTAATGCTTGGATCATGTTTACAACAACCTTTTCAATCAGTTGCAGTCCTCTTCACATTCAAATGTTTCATAAAGAATTATGTCTGCTCTAATTCTTCTTGGAGGGGTAGAATACTAAAGTTAGTGTTGTTTGGGTTTTTTTTAAATAGCTAAGCAGTGTTTTAATGAGTCATTGATTTTGTCATCGTTGCTCTTCTGCATGGATCTTTCTCCCTCCTCACAAGCTGTTAATCATGTGAAATCAGTTTTGTCTACTTACCAGGAACTGTGTCTGTACTTACTGGAGTGTTTTGCAAAAAGTAAATTAGCAAATTATATGTAGGGTCTGAGGCAGAAAATTCCACAAGCCAATGCAAAATTTAAGGTGTGGTTTATTAGTTACGTCTCTCTTTTGAAGTATTTTCACTGCATTTAATTCAGCTCTACACGTTATACTGCCTGTTATGGTCCAGTCTGTTTTACTGACATATCATAAACAATTTTTGTGTGATCAAGTACCATTTATCATTGGCTTTAAGACACTCACGAGATAATGCCATTTTAATTGAAAAAGATGTTTCATTCCAGTGGATGGGAACTGCCGTGGTGTTTTTGTGGAGTAATTACTGAGTTCTGAAGAAAGTGTTTGAGTCTGTGCTACTCTCCTCAGGAGAAAAAAAGGATTAAAAAAACCCCATTCTTCTAGAAGAAACTGTAATTTGAAAGATACCAGGGACACTGGGCCCTATTCTGCATAGACTGTAGCAGGGTAAAGTTTCATTAAGTAAGGTAGGGGTTACTTCAGAATATGTGATTTTTTCCATGTTCTCTAAGCCTTTGAGGTATTGTCAGATCATATGTTTAAACAGTTCTGCCTGGAGAGGAGAAAAAAAAATCTTTCAAATTCCAAGATGTTCTTGCAGTTGCTTGTCTTCGGGAGCAGTGCTTTTTCACTGAGTGATTCCCTCAGTGCTCTGCATAATTCTGCAACAGTTAAGGAAAACACCCTGGTAGGAAAGAGAGCCATAAAGGTGGAGAAGAACCAGAGAAAAGGTAAATAGTATTTCTATTATTTGTGACATGAAATAGCAATCATATGCATTTACTGTGGGTTCTGAAGGAGACCCCTAACAACACTTTAGCCTAAGTTCTCTAGGCTGTATGCTCAGCTATGTTGCCACAAAAAGATCCAAAACAGGAGCAGAACAAGTGAAAAATGTCTTCAGCTTGCGGTAAGCTACATGAGGATGTGTTATCTTTTGGGGAACTTTGCCTAACTCTATTCCAGTGCTCAAGTCTTCCCTACCACGAGCACCTATTGCCACAACCTTTCCTTTTAAACACACTCTAGCAGTGTTTTCCTCATGTAGTCTGTAGCAAGCAGTCACATGAAGCTTACTCATCCGATTGATCTCATTCCCACATCCTGCACAGAGCCTAAAATTTATACGTGTAGATTGAGGACATAAGGAGACATGAATGAAAGAAGGAGAAAATGGATCCTGTCTGAAAAAAAAGCATCACTGGCTCTTTTCGTCTTAAGAGCTCCAAGTGAAGCTTCAGAAGCCATGGGAGTGTTAAGTGGTGGTTTATTTTAGCTAAGTTTAAAAAAAAAACTTCCTAGCATTTCTGTTCAAGTTTGTCCTTTTTCCTCCTCCTTTCGGTTTGCTGTAGACACTTTCATAGAGCACAGCCATCTTTTTTGAAGTTTTCTTCCTGTGGGTGCAGGAATAAACACAAGATGTTTTGCTCTTATTCATTGTACATTGGCCTGACTATACAATTTTTCCTGGTAGCTTTCAAGGGCTACAATGTTCAGTGGGGTGGCAAAAGCAATTTCATTGAAGTCATCTAGAATTTCACCCTGAAAAAAAGAAACATTGGTTTGCATTCTTCTCCAGACTTTTTGATGATAATGGGCCTGGAACAAGGTCTCTGTGTTCTTGATTTTTTTCATTCTTTAGGAACAAGGAAAAGGGTGGGGGTTGCGTGAGTCTTGCAAATGAATATTTTTCCTCTTGGATAATCCAATTTCCAGTCCAATAATCTACTTCTGTGGAACAACAATGCAATTGAAATCCTTTCCTATTTTAGGACATTCTGTTTTTAAAGTTAGTTGCTGAAACAGTCAAAGTATAAGAAAATTCTATGTATGTTGTATATATCTGACAATTGTTTGAAGTTCTGTCCTCATCTGGGTGCTCTTGAAAAAATAAAGTTTTTATGATGATCTTTGTTTGTGTTGCATCAGCCTTCAACAATCCCTTCGAGTTTCCAGGTCTCATTTATTGCTTCCTCCTAGGATGTAAACCAATAGGAATGGATGTCTGCAACTGAAAAAGGAAAGAAAGAGAGTTCTGATTCATACAGACAACTTCTGTGCTTGAATTCAACTTTCAGGGTGAAACTCAACGTGAAGTAAAATTAAAACAAAAGTGAAGAATTAAGTGAGTATAAAATCAGAAGTAATACAGTGGCTAATATTACATGATATATATTCTGTCTCATTAAAAGTAAAAAAATACATTAAGTACTTCAGATAATAGAATGAAAAAAATATTTTGTATTTTGCCCTGGATGAGAAACTGAGCATTATTTGATTTAAAATACGTGAGTTAAGTCCCTTCCTCATGCATCTCAGTCTATAACCAAGCAAAATGTAGCAAGGTTAACAATACAGGGTTAAAACACAGTATTTAAATAATGTGGTGACTTCTTAGGAAAAAAAAAGTGAAAGTAAATAGGATAAAACTTTTTTTTTTGTCACAGACAGACCATGCCAGACTTGCCTACTTTCTTTCTGTGACAAAGTAGTGCTTTTCTAGAGAAACGAATTTGTTACACTGAGGAAAAGGGGTATTTTTAAGGTAAGTGTCAGATGGGCAAAGAAATAGCCCAGAGGAAAAGGTGGCAATAAGTTATGGCAGGGGGAAGTTGTTAGAGCTCTGTCCAAAAATGGATATTGAAACTCATAGTGTTTAATTTTTTCATTAGTGATGTTGGCACAAAAACTAGAACTTGCTAATGAGCTCTGTTGACATCACAGAGTTGGGAAACAGTCCCTGTAGGGTGATGTCGTACCGGACTAATTGGATGACCTTGAGGAGTAGAGAAATAAAATGGGATACAATATGAAGTACAAGGTCATGTGTTAGAGCCTAATGGGAAAGGCTCCCTGGAAAAAGCTCAGAGCTTGTCGGGTGGAAGGATGAGAGAATTTGAAAGAAGTGGGTGTGTAAGCCAAAGACAGAGTGGCTGTGAGTCACTGATGCTACCGTGGAAAATGTGAATCCAGTTCCAAGTAAATTCAGCCCTGTACTTCTTGTACAGATAAAACAGTGCTGATGCCATGTGTTGTACATGTGGCTGGTGAGACCTTAAAGCAGAGCAGATCTGGAAATCCACATGCAAGAAATTCAACTTAGAAGTTGTAAAAATATGTTTTAAATCCCTTCTAAAAGACAGCAGGGAATAAGAGATTAAAAGGACGTGAATTGTTTGGTTTGGACAACTGAAGCATAAAAGACCTTACAGTCTTTGAATATACCAGATGAAGCAAATGTGACAGGAAAGGAAGCGTGTTTTAACGAAAAAAGAAGGTATTAAGAAATTACTCTAGGATGGGTATGACCAAATGTAGATTGAAAATTAGAGGAAAATGTCGAAGCCTCTAAACAAAGACAAAATGTCCTGTGCAGGGAACACATTCTAGAAGAGAACTGTCTTAATCTCACTGAGCTGCAGGTCTGCTTTACTGCTTACTTCTTACTGATGCTTCCCATTTCCACATTTTCCTTTCTTTCTGCTTATTTTATCAGCCATATCTGAATGAATGATAAAGTGCCATCATTAAATATAAGGAGACTTTTCATTTTGAACTGTGTGTAGTATCGCTTCCTTTTCAGCAACGAGACATTAATGAAATGTATTTCCATCACTGCAAAACCCGGATAGGAAAGAGGCACTTCCATTTTAGTTCAGCTTGCTCTTTTCCTTCCTTTTTGTACAGCGTGTTCTTGTTTTCACCCTTGCCAGCAAATAGTCAAAATGTTCTCATTAAGAACTTGAGGAATGACATAGTGCTGGAATTCACTGCCGGAATTAAGCCTTGCTTGGCTCCTTGACGTACAGTAGGCCAGCCTAGGAAGAGCCTGTCATGCCTCAAATGTTTGTTTATAGTCATTTGTAGTTATCTTGCATAGTCATCTTTCTGTAATCTGGAGGGTAATGACCACAGTAACTACTGTTTCAAGTTAGTATTTGCCTAGATTAACTTGGCTCTGCAGACAGGCTTCTCAAAGGAAAAGGAAGGGGAATGATACACTCTGGGCTTCTGCATGGCTGGCAGCCTTCCCACTGTGGGGACTGGGTATGGGCAGCCTCCTGGCACACAGGATCTCCTCAAGATTTGAAACTTCTTAATTTTTTTTTTTTTTTTTGGGAAGATGGCTATCCATATGTCCTTCAGAACTCCAGGGAAATCCAGTTCTAAGTTATACCTTCCATGCAAAGCAGCCTGAGGGCATTCCTGTGCTAATGAGTACAGCCAGCTCTGAACTGGCAAAGTTCAAGCTGTTCTTTGTACAAACACCATCGAATATTTTAATCTCCATTTGCTTTTGAAAGAATAGTTGGCTCAAAATACCAGGGCTTATTTTCACTCTTACAGTGATTTATAAATCCTCTGCCTCTTGCAAGTGTTGTTTAACTTTGTCTCACAGTGTCTTTGTGCAGTAGGGAAGTATTGCAAATTCTGGGCCAGGTATTTTGGATGAATAGTCTGTTCTCAGGAAATCCAATTTCCATCTGAAAACAAAAGGGTTGTGAATTCATCCTGAATTGAGTTTATAGTTTTGTCCAAAAATAACAGTAAGAGAAGTTATTTGGACTTTTTAGTAGCTAAAGTTACATCTTTATTTTAAAAAATCAAATACTAATTTGTTGATACTTTTATTGGTTAAGAGTCTGCCCATTGTAGAATGAAATCCAGTATTTCAAGTAAAATGGAAGTAGAATGTTATTCTACATTTAATGCTTCTTGCATTCATTATACACCATAGCCTGGAAAATTATGTATGTACTCCTGTAGCCTATTTTTTACTCTCTTTATTTTCACCATGAAATTCATTCTTTAACATGAAAAGAAAAAAAAACCGAAACAAACAAAAAAAACCAAACCAAACCAAAACAAAACCCCAAACATACAATAATAGAAAGAAAGGTCTATTTTATTAATGGGAGAACTGAGGAACAAGTTTTGTATGTTGTATCCCAACCTGAGGTCTCTGTATAGGATCAGGAGTCTTGCCAAAGGTGTAGCTGAGGTCAGGCTTTTGTGTTCCCTGCAGTGCCCATATGCTGTGTGGGAGGTTTAAGTTAACCCTGGCTCTCTCTGGTTCCAGCTTACATTTGAATGTCCCCATTCCCATGGGGGAATTGACTTTGGTCTCACTACTCCCCTAATGGATATTTTGATGTAAATTGCTGAGCATCGGTACTAACAGCACGGGCTAGAATTGACAAGGTACTTTAATACATGGATTTGGGAAGACAGAAAGTATTTCATAGGGCTGACAAACCTTTCTTTCCTGGATCTTTGACAGTGTCCAGTAGAAGATATTTATAGAAAGAAATGGGGTAAATGGGGGGTGATCTTTCTTCCTATGTTTCACACACTTCCTATGTTCCAGATGTAGATCACATAGTAGCCTTTATCCGTAATAGGCATAGTTACCTCTATGAAGTTGTTTGTCCTGTTTTGAAGTTATTAATAGTTTTTGACCCACAGCATCTTATAGCACCAGGTTCCACAACCAGGCATTTCTTGAAAAAATATTTATTCCGTTAATTTTAAAGTTGGTTCCTTACCATTTTATTAAGAGTCAGTTTGTTCCTGTGTTATTGTTCCCTCATCATCTTTTCCATACCGTTTGTGGAGACCTCTGTCATAACTTCCTTTATTTGTGTTGAGATAGTTTAATTACTGTATCCTTGCAGTAAAGTTTCATTTGTCTTGTTTTTTTCTGAGTCTCCTCTATTGTACTCCTAAACCATACTAACTTTTTCTTTTGGAGAGAAGGGTTAGAGCTCTGTAGTAGTTTCTCCTTATTCTGAACACTTAGTCTGCAGGCTGTTTAAAATAATGTATTATTTCCTTGAAAAGATTTCACCCTTTCAGTTGCTTTTTAATTTCCTGTCAGTAAGAGCATTTAGTATGCAATTCTTTATTTCTTAAACTGTATCAGTATGCTGACTGCATTTTGTAACTAATTTTTATCATCTATGTTCTAACACCCAGTTACATAACAGCTCTGTGGCAAAGACACTATTTATAAATCATTTAGATCACTTTTTATTTGGTTTTGAACAGTATGTAGCCTCTGGGAATAATGATGGAGCTGGTGCTACGTGACTTGTCAGCCTTATAGGGATCTTCTGGTGTTTCTGTCTAGTCTGCTTATAGTTTATGGGCTTCACAGCGAGAAATTCTAATCTAACGTATATGGGGGTTTATGCTCCACAGTCTTAATGTCTTCCAGGAAGTCTGTTTTATCCCGTTGGTTTAGGTGCTGCCCAGAATATTTTGTGATGGTTAGTAAGAGCTAAGAGCTGAGGTGGAGTGCAGCTTATTCATGTCTGGTCTGAAAATAATTTTGAAGAGATCTTATTAGATACAGGCTCGTTTTTTCCTGAATTTCCATGCAGTTTCCCAGAGCATTTCTAAGGCATTATTAGGCTTGTTAGCACTTCACCATGTGTAAAATGCAAAACAAATTGCGTACATGGTTAGGCCCAGCTCTATAATCCAAAATATCCATTCAGATGCTGAACACATAGTATAAATTCTGATTACAAATACATGTTTAATATGAAATAAATACCACGGTGAAGTTCTGTCTGCACAGAGGGCATTGCCAAAACTTTTGTTTGATTTCACTGTGAGTAGAATTCTGTCTCCAGTGTGTTTTTCCTGCTTCTGATTGAGACAATGTGTATTGAATTAATTTAAACACAGGGATACTTAGAGACAATAGAATAATAATTTATTTCCACAATTGTCAGTTGTATGGATCATGCAGGAGGGAAAGCAGCCAAGACATGCTGACATATTTAAGATTTCTAAGAAGGGAGCATGCAGTTAATTTTTTTTTCTCCAAAGCAGACAGTATAGGCCGTGAACCCTGACTTTTCATGTCAAAAAATGCTCAAGGTGCATATGTTTTTAAAATCCCTTATAGTCATGGAGCTATTTAGTAGTGTACATCTCTTATTTATGTTTTACGTACTGTCATCACTGAGTATTTTTTATAGACTGGGAAAGAGCAAATCTATTTTCTCAATTCAGCACATTTTTAGTGAAAACATCTAAATGAATTTTTGAGTTCCCTTTATGCTGCTGCAATGGGTGCCTTAATGTAAATAAAAATAAGGGAAAAAAGCCTTTGGGAACTAAGACTTTAATACATTTTTAACTGTGTATTTATTCTTACCGTACTTCTGCCGGTTCACCATACCCTTCAGTGCCTTTCTCTTTTTGAAGAAAATATGAGTATCTTGTGATAAAATGCACATGATGTTATATGCACATTTCCTGAAATATTTATAAATTTGTGCTTGTTTCTGTTTGTGTAAATCTGTTACCTCTGTGTTCTCCCTTTCAGTCTGTCCTTGCAGCTGTACGTGTTGAAAGGCTAAAAGAAGCCTTTAGGAGCCCCACTGCAGCTTTCCTTTAGTTACAGGATACATTTCTAGTGCAATATAACCCTCTGAAGAAAGAAAGGCAGGTGCTAAAACCCAATGAAGTTAACAGTGGACTTCTGAATTCCCAGTCTTACCAAAAGACGTTCCTTTGTGGCAAAGGAGTTGGTTTTTGGCAGAGGGATTTGTTTATTGCAGTGGGACTTGCACAATGAGGCTCCATCCAGGCTGATGCAGCCAGGGAACATTCCTGGACATTGGCACTGGCTGCTCCGGGCTGTTGAATGCTTAGCACATTGCACAGCCCTCCTTCTGCCAATTAGCACTCTCCCAAACCCTTCCCAGGCACGGTTCAGGAGTTTAGCATGGCCTCTTCCCAGCAGGTGGTTTGGCAAAAGCCCCTCAGTCCGGGAAGGTTGAATGGTGTGGCCGCAGACTCGTCCCTGCCATCTGGGCTTCCACGGAGTGATGCGGGCCCGTGCTGTGCCCTGGTGTGCTTGTAGCTCTCCGGTGGCAGAGCTGGGAGACAGGAGGTGCAGAGCTGGGAGGCAGGAGGCACAGAGCTGCTGTTCTGCAGCTGATAACCGAAGCTGAGAGGTGAATCAGAGCTACCGGGTTTGCTGTGACGCAGCTCCTTTGAGAAGTCTCAGACAGAACGGAAGGACTGTCAGTGGTTTCTGTTGTTTGCACCATCAGCTGAACACGTGTGGAGCAGGCTCAGTGCCTCTTGACCATCTGAAGCCTCCTGAGCCCGTTCTGCTCCAGTGGATCCATGGATGGATAGGAAACTAGAGTTGCCATTATGTGTGCTGTGGAAGAAGCAAGGTGGCATGCTCTACATGTATAGGTTGTTTTTGCAGAGAATACAGTAAAAATGATGTATCCCCTCTTCACAGTCCTCACTGTGTATGTGCTATGCACCAGTTCTCTCATATTTCTCTTCAAATAGGCTTATGAATGCTCATAAAATATTAATTCCTCCAGAACTTTTTTGCATTCCACCTCACTATAGATTTTTTTCTTTAGTCTTGCATTTTTACCTTTGAAAAATTCATGCTTTTGTCATTGTCCATGTAATTGTTGTACAATGTGCACAGTTAAGATCCCCACACTCCTAGCAAGATTTCCCTTGCTAGGAAAATGTTCTCAGTCAATGAGGCTGATTTTTTAAAAAAAATTATTTCTTTATCTCGTATGTTTGTTTGGGGCCTCTACATTTATTTGTGCTATTTGTGTGAGAAGGTAAATTAAAGAAAACGGATGGCAGAATTTCCTTTGCCAGCTACCTGCCTTGAAATGATATTTGAAAAACACATATGCTTATATTAATAAAATATCAGAGCTTGTCAGTATATCAAGAGCAAGAAAATTCTTCTGCTTTTAAGTCTCAATGTACACTGTGGCTGTAGAGGAAAAGGCCTATAAAATTCCTTTCTAGTAATAAAAGCATTTGTGGTAACAGAGCTCGGTGATACTATTTTTGTATGTTTGACATAACCAGTCATTGCTGGGCTTTTTAGCTGTGAATAATACAAACATTCTAGACATCCAGGAAATACCTCTGTACTTTTTCATACCACTACGTAATCCTTGTCATTGCCAAATTTACTGAGTTTTCTGTAAACAAATTCAGGTGACACAGGCACCAATGTGCATCATAAAAGTTGAGGAAGAGTCAGAAAGGAAGAAAATGGCCTGAACTTGCTGTCACTGAAGTAATGACACAGTTCCTAACTTGGGCCAAAGGCAGGGTTTGGGAACAAGGTTGATTTGTCAGAGCTTATATTGAGCAGGCAGGACTTGGGGTGCATCGAGTGCAGAGTTTGCTTGGTTGTTTTCCCTAAATCACCGTGCCTATCAAATCCCTTGAGAGTAGTGTCACTTCTTTTTTCTTGGTACACTTGCTCTTAAATGACAATCAAAGATTTCAGAAAGTAAAAAAAGAACATGTAAACACAAATAGAAAATATCACTGTCATATTTTCCAAGTTACTTTATTTAGCTCATGTTTACAGATTAAACTGGATGCCAGAAAAGAGACACTGCATCCGACATTATTACTTGTACTCCAGCTTCCAAGGAAAAATGTTGTCAGTAGCTTTTAGTAATATTTGGACCAGAAATAAGTCGATATGCAGCTTTCAGCACTTTGTACCATGTAGAATGCAGCCTCTCTCACAGGTCCTCTGTTTCTGGAACGGTGTTGGATTCCGCAGGCTGAATGAACACGACAGGGATATTCTCGGACGTCCACCCTTTGGGAGTCCTGTTGAAGGATCTTCTGGCAGCAAGAGGGTTTGCAAGGATCATGAATCTGGGGTCGTTTAGCATCAGCGTATTATAATCTGGTACCTTGAATTTAACCAGCTTTGATGCTCTCTCAAAACCACCAAAGGGAGTGGCAACTCTGTAGGTATCAGAGAAATAAAAGTTAAAAGTGATTTTAAAAATACTTTGTTTTCTTTTTCTTCCAGAAGCTGAAAAGAACAGATTTTTCTTCCAATTTCTTGTTTACATTTTCAAGCTGTGCGGAAAAGCATTCTAATTGTTTTTTCTGGGAAACTCTCTTTAAGATCTGATTTATTTCCCCTTAGATAAAGCTCGCAGCCTTTTTAAAAATTCAAATGGATGGAAAAGCCGAGAGGAAAAGATGTTGCAAGAAAGCAGTAATTGGTGAGTCACAGTTACTAAACTTATTTTGTTGGTGATAAGTTGATAAGTCTGAAACTGTAGCTCGACACATTCTCTCTAGAAAGTAATTAGTTCAGAAACTTCTCACCCCATTTTCTCCTCTCCTCAGCTGCTTGTTCCTCCCGCTACACTGTTTCAGCACCATATTGTTGTACCAGATAGAATGTGTGTGGGTTGTGCTATAAACTTGGGTCACTTTTGTGATCTGGGTTAAACAAAGACCCTTCAAAACAAAGGAGCACTTCAAAATCTGAATTATTTCAGCAGTCTGGTTTGTATCAGTAGACTCGAACAATTGTAGCAATACAAATGAAGAAGAGTGGAGCTTAATGGGTGAAGCAGAAAGGAACAGCCAAAGACAACAGGCTCTGGAAAGGAGGGAATGGGTGAGGACTTGATATACCGGCTTTGTTTCTGAAGAAAATGTTTATGTAACTAAACCTTGAAACACTGTTCAGCCAGCATTTTTCATGTTATTTAAATGTATTTTTTCCCTCAGGCAGTAAGCCTGAGAAACTGAAAGATAAGGAATACTGAGCTGGAGCTGACTGTTACATCCATTTGCAAATACTTTAAAACAACAGTATTTCCAAATACCTCCCATGATCTTCTGTATATACAGGTTTCTGACTGAAAAAAACCCTAGAGTTTTCCTGTCACTTCTTTCAGCCTCCTTTGTACAAACAAACAGACTATGGTATGTGCTCTGCATTTTGATCAGCTGCATAACTTTGCTGGGGTATATTCTAGCCAGTGAAGAGTGACAGATTTTCAAGTTGCACAGGAACACCTGATTTCTGCAAAGGCAGATATGTAATGACATAGGAAAATGAATTTTTGTTGAAATGGAATTTCACCAGCCTTGGTATATTTTGTGTGTGGTACAGAACAACAGATCTGATGGAATATATTTCCAGTGGCTCCAGGTATTATAGCAGAAGCCCAGAGAAATTAATACCAACAGAAACTAAAAGAGATCATTTGAAGATCTGTCTACGATTTTCAGCAGGATAAAACCCCTAAGTTTTGTAATGAGAATCAAGTACACATACACAGAAAGAAGAGATTAGTTCAGAAAAACGAATCTGTGGCATGAAAGAAATGGTGCTGCTCTGCCATTACATGGATGATTCACTGCATTTTGGTACGAGCAGCATTTGTTGAAGGGGATGGTGTTAACTCCAAAGCATCGATCCTGGGAGATATAAAAAATCGTGCAAGCTCTGGGCATGCACCCTCACTGAGAGAAGAACACTGCTTTGGATTAAGCTCTAAAAATGTTTCTCAAATGATGATGAGACAAGATGTTGCAGCAGCAGCGGCAGCAGCAGCCAGTCCAGGCATTAAACTCTCTTGAGGTCAAAGGAAATTGTTTATCCAAAGTTGGTATCAAGCCTGTGGTATCAAGCTTTTCTTGTGGATCTGTCTTCTAGGTCACAGTGTCAACATGGATAGCGTATGATACTGATTAAAAATAATTGTCTGGTAATTGGCACAGAGTGAATGTAGTGATCTACATCTCACCGGATAATAAATATTGTTTTAATTGCTGCCCTAATTACGATACACATTCTCAGGTTGTTGTGATGTTTAATTATTATTGATATGTGTATTAAAGGGATAATCTAAATAAACAGAATTATAATAGTTGTATAAATTGCAAAACAATTCTGTTGTCTAAAACATCCTCTTTGTAGTGTTTATGGGTTTTAAATTGAGCTTATTTCTGTATGTAACAGAAACAGGAGGGCTTTCTTTGGAAATTCAAGTATCTTTTGTGGCAAAACACCCCCCAGTCGTTACTATACAGTCTGGCCCCAGAGAACTCTGCATTCCTGCCTTATAGGCAGGGGCACATGATGATTGACAGAAAGGAGAGTACAGTAATTGGCTAATAGATGTTGATTTTCCTTTACAGCAGCAGTAAATATATTCTTGTGAGCAATAACTTGTCTGACAACATGGTGTTGTAATGACCTCTGTGGTGTGCACATCAGCTGTGCTACTTGAGCTCTGATTCATTGTATAGAAGCCTAAATCTCATGCCTAAAAAATTCCAGTAAGCATTGCTCATAATAAGGGCGGAAATGCTGGTTCAGAGCCATAGGAAATAGCACCAGGAAGATTGCAGATTGTTTAATAACAGTCTTTAGTAACAGATTGTTTAATATTCACTTTGCATATTCCTAAAAAGTAGGTGCTTGATTTAACAATAGTAGGCACAATCATGTTTATTTTTAGCTGTCATTTTAGCAGGATTTCTTTTTAATTTTTTACCCTTAGTCTTTCTTATTGAACGTTGTATTGTCTCAACATTGGAGACTGCTTGTAGCTGATGATTGGGGAAAGTCTGAGGAAATGTTTTAACTGCATTAGATTAGCACCTTCAGTTACATAATTACAAAAACCATGAGTTTCAGATTTTAAAAATGGAATGTCATTCATAGAACACCTCACTTATCGTTAATTCTGCAAAAAAATGAGACATAGGAGCAAAGAATTTGACCCTGAATAATGCTCAAAGCTTCATGGGAGCTTAGTGCAAGAGCTAATGCTAATTTCACAGAGGTATTTGGGCTCTAAGGAACTGGCTAAGCACCCGGCTCCCACTGATCTCACATCACTTCAAGTTAGCACCCAAAATTCCTGTGAGACTCTGGATCTTAGCATTTTATAATAGACTTCAGAATCCATGAATCAATGAAAACAGAGCCGAGTCCAGATGGACTGGATTCCTGCAGTGCTTTTGGAAGAGTAGTCTTTGGGAATTGAGAAAGCTGAGTGAGAATTTGTCTGGTAGGAGAGGCAGAACTAGTCCGACTTGCTTGTCCTATGTGAGTAAGATGTAGTGCTTTGTATGTTACTCATAATCCTACCTTTGACATTTTATCCAGCTCCAAGAAAGCAGATGGAATAAAGGTACTAATTTAAGTAATATTATAAACTCCTTAGCAAATGCAGATTCATGCTGCCTTCCCACAGATTGATTACTTGGTGCTTCCACACTGGTAAAAGAGACAAGAAATTTTTTCACTCGTAAATGCTTCTTCAATCGTTACAGGAATGAATCTCCAAGAGAAACCAGATGGCATGGTCTGTTCTGCAGCATTTCTCTGCTAGCACAGACTGGTTTTCATCTCTGAGGAGAAAGAGTAGCCTGGTGTGCAGTGTGTGTTCAGAGCCCCTCTGAGCTCCATTTCTCTCTGCCCGGTGCTCTGCTGTCAGAGCACTGCTGACTGGCTCGCAGGCAGCCCTGCCTCACAGGGCAAACCAGCCTGACATTTGCTGCCACGGCTCTTCTTCCAGTGACCTGCCAACGCTGCAAGGTCTCTGCAGCTTAAAAGGAATACTAGTCTCCAACTAATACCGCTATGAATTCCCTATTTGTTAAAAAAAATTCCTTAGTGTTATAAAAATTGCACTGCTGCAGGATCCAGAGTCACCTCTTCACTGCTGGACAGCGGGAAAAAAAATCTGGGTGCTGTTTAGTGCTGAATATACTTTCAAGCCGTGAGTGTGTGTCTCAGTTCCAACACATCAGACCTCCCTACCTGCTCAGGTTGCGCTGCTTTTACAGTTCGTTGTGTAACAAGGAAAGCCAAAAGGAACCTGAAATGATCTGCGAAGTCTGAGTGCCACTTCAGCAGACGCCAGTGAATGAACCGGGAAGGATCTCTGGCCAGTTTCCCTTGGGAATCATATGCCTCACACTTGCTGTTAACCACACCCTCTCCTGACTAATGGTGACTGTACCAGTACTTTGCAGGAGAACAAACACAGTGGCACTTTACTGGAAGATGAAGCAGGATAGAAAGCCTAGATAGATACCCTTGCTGATAACAAAATGGTGCTATTATATCACATTGTACTTGCTTGATACAGTATCATTTGCTTTCTCTCCAAGGCTGCAATTAAACAAGCCAAGGATGCTGTGACCTAGATGCACAGAAAGACGTAGTAGGATCAAGACACAGAAGTCCAGTTAGCCTTCTTCTGTTGGGTAGCTTGGCATGCAGTGTGCTGTTTTGAATTCCATCATCAAACGCTTTCCTGCACATTTTTAGAAGTGTAGACATCTAAGTCATGGCTGTAAAATCCTCTCCACGAGATGAGTATCTTGAATTTTAATTTTTCAAATTCTCTTGTTTCTTTTTGAATCTGCTCGAAAACATTAGTCTGACTGTAACATGTAGCAGCTTTTCTAGGGTCACCAGGCATGCTTTTCTACTGGCTATCAGGTTTTTTCCACGAGGAGGGTTGTGCTGGAATATGTTGATAAATTTTTGGTTTGAATTTACTAGTTTCACAGTCTGGATCTGGATTTATGTGCCCGATTTTAGGTTTTTTATGGCAGTTATGAGGGAGAACATTGACGTTCCCCTTATAAGAATGCACATATGTTCAAGAAATTCAGACTGTGGTGAGCCACAGTTCTGCCATGTTACACATAGAGAAAATCCACATAAAAAGAAACCCAAATAGTGGGTGTTGTAAAGAGGGCAGCTAACAGAACACGGGACCACAGAGACAGCCTAAAAATCCACAAAGAAGCCATCAGACACCATCTCAAGGCACATGTCCCTGTTAATGGAATCTCTGTGCCCTCTCTTATGCTGTCCTTCACAATAATGAGTAGCATCTCTTATGAGAGGGAGAACTGATTCTCTTTCCATGTATATGTATCATTAGCATTTTTTCTTGGGCTCTTTATTTTTTTTTAAATTTTTCTTTCAGTTACAATAAGCACAGTACATAAACTGTGCTGTTGCTGTTCCAATGCTGGCAGCTGTGGCACATCTCTGACTTGCATTTGCTGTTTTGTCTGCTGAGAAGAGTGTGCCACACAGACTCAGTTATTAACATGGCAATGTGTATTGCTGCTAGGAAATCAGAATTGATGCAGTGTCTGCAGTGCTAATTTTGATGTTGAATCATGCAATGTTTTAGTCCTTGCAGTCATAGCTGAGGCCCACATCAACATCAGGAACACAAATGATGTTTGTGATATTTTTCTCTCAGTTTGTATTGCCATGAACCATTTTCTTTTTCAATAGATTGCTGTCTGGCCTTTTGAGGAGGGGTTTTGGTTTGGCTCAGCTGTCTGGAACTCAGCAGGGTTGTCCATTACTTCAGTAAATAAAAATAGTGTAAATGGAATGAAAGAAAGCAAAAGACGTGAGTAAGGATTTGCTTTAAAGCTTTAAAAAGCCAGTGTTGTCCACACAGCTAGAAGTTCTACTGAAACCATAGCACACTAGTTGCTATGTAAGTAAAACAATATTTAATCTGTTAATTTGTTGCTGAAGGTTGTCAAAGATATAAAAATGTTATACTGCTATAAAATAGGAGATCATCTAACTATTCAGTGTGAGGGATTGGTTGTGGGATAAAGTTCACTGCACTGTTATTGCCTAAAACAAAGCCATGTGAGTTGTATTAAAAAGGAGTGGTTTGCATTATACAACTTAGAAACAAAGTTCTGACTGAGAGTTTCCCTGAGAGCTCTTACGACGCCAAACCTACTGAAGTCAACAATGGGCATCCTGAAAGGAGTTTGAAGTTCATATTTCCCATTTATTGAGTACTGAATCACAGAATCATAGAATGGTTTGGGCTGGAACAGCTCTTAAGGATGATTTATTTCCAACCTACCTGCCCTGGCTTGAGAGATCTTTCACTAGAACAGATTACTCAGAGCTCCATCCAGCCTGGCCTTGAACACCTCCAGGAATGGGCATCCACAGCTTCTCTGGGCACTGGATCCTGATTCTTTCTTTCAATATTTTTAGCAATTTGTCTTATATTCCTAGTTCTACAGTTTGAATTTGGGCCCATTCTTTAGAGATAGACTCATTTGCTCCTTAATGCTCTTTTTTGCCACTTGTAATCTCTGTGCGTGTTCATGTTTATGCACACACTTGCAAACAGAGGTGGTAGGGTTTTTAAAGCTGGTGGAAACATTTTATTTCATAGTCATTTTCCTCTGGTCAGTAAAATTCAGTTTTCATTCAGGATTACCTGTTAAAGCTCCTGTAGTCGGGCAGTTCCGGCTTTGCTTCAGGTGTAAAAAGTTTAGGATATAAAGCTTCCAGCAGTTCTGGATCATCTCTAATGGCTTCTATCCAGGGAGATTGGTAATACTTTGGCACAGCAGTAGTGTTGAACTTCTCAGGTGGAATTTCTTTCAGTGGTCCAGAATATCCTGCAATGTGATCGAGGTAGAACAGTTATAATGATACTTTGTATTTTCTGCTTCCTTCCCACCATGCTGTGAAAGTGTGAACCAAAAGATTTTTAAATCAGCCTTTTGATTAAAATAATCAAGATAAAAGATAATTCTACCTCTTTGAGTGAAATTTTCTGCAAGTACATCTACATCTAGTACTTTAAATTAATGCTATTTCCTTCTATAAATTTAACCCCCCTGTGGCTTGATATCTACCCCTTTCACCTTTTCTGCCTAAAGAAATCTTGATATAAATTTAAATGTCTTAGCAATGGAAATTGCCTCTGTTTGTGTTGTGTTTGACCAAAGGATGCACAGAGCCTCAGCAGTCACCAACAGAGCAGGACTGACCTAGTTTACATGGACTGGAAAAGGTCTGCACAAAACATGCATTGAGTAATTCTGAACAAAGAATGAATTTGTAAAAACCACGGTCTGCTCATGGATAATTCATAAACAGGAAGAAGGGCTATATCACTGAATAAATTAGTTAAAACAAATTAGCCTTCTCTAGTCTTAAAAGAATACAAAATAAGGCCTTCTTGTAACTCACTCCTTTAAATAAAGCCAACAGTACCCTCACAGTTTAGGATTTAAGAAAGAGCAGTTTATGCAGCCAGAGGCAAATTCCTTTTAAAGTTACTCCTCTCTAAAGGATTCTAGCAAAGCTTAGTGGCTTCAGATTTGCATTTATGGATAATTAAACTACAATGAATAACTTCAGACTGTTGAGCAGGGTGTTGCGTATTGGAAACAATGGTTTGGCAAAGGAAGATCAGTATATTAGCATGGTTTTAAATCAGAGGATCTCTTTCTCAGTGTTTTTAAGACCTGTAAATATAGGAGAAATCTCTCTTTGTATTAAGATATGTTTTCAGTTAAGAGAGAAGTAGTACGAAAGGTATATCAGATCATTTAAAAATGAACACAAGCAACTAAAAGCATCACTTTACATTTCTGGGAGAAGCTCTGATTAGTTACCTGACGCAAATGTATCAATTTCTAATATTAGTCTATTAACAAATTCATGTTGAAGTTACTGTCTTAAAAAAATGATCATTTCTTTGCTGTGAGATGAGACTAAATCTGTTTAGTGCTGTAGACTCGCGTATTACCTGGGGCAATGTTGTCAGGGTGTGGAGGGCTCCGGGGATCAGGTGTGTTGGGAGGCGTCATTGGGGCGTGCTGGGGAATTCCTTCCACGCTGAGGCCGTCCATTCTGACACTCTGGATGGGCTCTCCACGCTGCATTCAGACAGAAAGAAATGGCACTTGCAGCCATGTGATTCTCTGGGGAGCCTGCAGTTATACTCTGATGTACAGCCCAGATCTGATTCCCAGCATGTACAATCCTAAAGAACACTGTCCTGCTGTTTGGTACAGTATTCCCTTCACACTTAAATGGTCTACGTAACCAAAAATGAGCACTTTTTCAGTCACTAGAAAGCTAGTTCTGTGCCAGACAGAGCACCCATGCTACCCAAAGGGTCAAGAAATCTGGCAAGTTTGAGCCCTTTGAGTTTCAAAGCATTGGTTCTTCAAAGCATCTCTTCCCCTATCAGTTGAAAACTCACTGCATTTGTTAAACTGCTTTTGTTTGGGATTGTCTTTTCCTTTATTTGTAATAGAAATAACAACTTCAGTGCAGGTCACTTTCTGGAGATCCATGATATGCTGTTATTTTCCACCCTCCTATTGGGTTATCAGTTCTAAGGAAACATCCGACGGCTTAATCATTGTTGCATAAATATAGAATTAGAGTCTCATAAGAAGTCAGCATCTTATTTTAGCTATGACACATAGGCTAAAAGCAATTTAAATATAGGCTGGTTTAGAGTAAGAGTTTCTTGAAGTAGGAAAGCAAACAAATAATACTTGTTTAAGCTTGAAACAACAACAATGAAAGATCAAGGCAGAATGTTTTCTAGTCATCCTGAACTATGTTAGAAAGATTAACTTTGGCAGGCAGAATCATAAAGATGGTGAAGACACCACCAGCGGTGCTAAATAGACACTTAGGGGACGGAACAGGAGCCAGAGGCATCGTTTTTTCATGTGTTGGAATGTCATGCTGACTGTAAACCATGTGTACCCTGTGGTTTTGGGGAGAGAAAGTGGACTAGAGGGAAATGGATTTGTCAGACTGTATCAAAACCATGGAATTGTGTACAGAATTCTGACAAGAATGATGGTGTGGCTCAGGATTTATCTGTGTAGCTTCTAATACACAATAGAGGGAGAAATGGAGGGACAGTATTCGTAGATGGGCTTTTAAATAATAGTGTTTAGTAATAGCCTTGGGTGCTCAATGGAGTTATTCAGACTTTTTTATATGGGATTTCTTTTGTGCAAATCTATTTTAAAAAGGTTCATTTATCAAAGCTCCAACTTGATCCCATTTTATCCCAGTGTAATTTAACTTCTGTTGAGCAAGTGCTCAGAAATGTTGGAAATATCTATACCATATAAAAAGAAATGTAAATTTATTTCATTATTTGTCTGTAGGATCCCATTTAATAAAATACAGTTGGCTCACTTCTTCTTAGCCTCATTCTAGTGATGCATTGAGCGGCCACCTAGAAGCAGAGACTAGACAGGAGTAAGGGAATAAAGGTAGGTATTTATTTGAAAGGCCTTCCAAGGCACACCCTGGCGAGCCAAAGGCTGCTGCCAAGATGGATCCCAAGATGGACCCCAGGTCACGAGTTCTTCACACTTTTATAGGTTTGGTTAATTTGCATATCAGCATAAAGTCGCCAATTAAAACTTTAGCTAATGATGTAATTTCTTCAAGCTCACCCCCCCCCTCTCAAGATGTGAGAAGGGCCTAGGACAGTCTGGGTGTCCTTGGAGAGCAGACTTAGAGAGGCTTTGTTATGTCTATCTTAGCATGAGAGAACAGCAGCTAACAGGCTACAAGAAACTTCAGAGCTACACACTAGGCAGTACAGGATTTGAAAAATACAAAAGTTAAAACCTAAGGCATCACTAGGATTTTGCTTTTATTCCTGCCGAAACTACAAATAAATCATGCACAATATGCATCATGAGCACTGAAGGAACCCAATCCAGGATCATTAATAAGCCATTACCAAACACTCACATTTCTTGGCTTGTTTGCCACGTAATGATAATTTTCATACGTGTATTTGTCAGATCTCCGCTGGCGTCTCTTGAAGAGCCTGGCACCTCTGTTGCTGAGCGTCGACAGTTCCTCCACCATGATATCTCTGGGCGTGCTGACCTTTTTTCCAAGGTTCAGGCTGGGTGAGACTGCAATGCAATGGGTGAGTACAAACCTCTGTCTGTCTGCAATGCCTGATATTCCACGCCCTGCACCTGAAATCCAACGTGTTCGTGCATACTTAGCTAACACACAGCACAGCGTCACATGGTGTTAGTGAAGTTAAGCCTTCTTCCAGGATTTTGGAGAAGCTTATAGAACACCACAAACCTGTATTTTCCAGGATGATAAGCACCTCAAGCTCCAGATTTGCTTTAGCTGTTATCAAGATCAGATCTATAGTGTCCTACATGCTATATTAATAACAGGCTGGTAAAAACTGGCTTCTGCTGAAACTGGGAACAAAATTCCTTCTGATCCCAGGGTTCCCACAGCAAACCTTCAGTTAACTTTCTGTGTCCTGCATTGGATAGGTAAGAGATAACCCCATTTAAACATACCTAGCAGCCTCTATTAAATACTATTTTTAAACTAAATTTCAAAATAAAGCTCAAGGTGTGGAAAGTGAGAGTCCTAACAGAGAATTATGACGTGCTTCTAGGAACTGATTAATTTAGAACATTTTGGCTTTTATTCTCTCCAAGAGGAAACTGAAGTACTGGATGCATATTTCTTAATTCACTACTTGGGGAAAATTTCTTCTATGTCTTTATTCCCATCTTGTGGTATTTGAAAAGGAGAATGCATAAGCAAGGGAGGGGGAGATCGATCAGGACTGTAAACAAAGAATTGTGAATGTCAGAATTCCTATGGTTTTCTTCATGGTAGTGTTCTGGAAACTGGGATGCTGGTGGCACTGAGCAAGCTACTGCTTAGTGACTGAGCTCTCACTAAATGTCCTCAACCTAGAGATAAAACTTAAACCTTAGGATACAGAAACCTAAACAATAAGGAAACCATTTTCTATGTGGTTTTTTTTTGCTAAGAATGCTGCAGAATGTAAGAAATATAACAATAATAGGACATTCTATGCTTCACATATTCTTATGGTCTCCAGGATTTAAATTCTGAACTTTGACATGTATTAAAATGAAATGAGGGCAAATTGTATGTAATAAGTAATTTGCTATCAGAGTAAGCAGACAGGAGGCCCAGTTTAAAATTAGCATTGCAAATTAATTAGCTGCAGAAGGTACCTAATGCCAAAGTCAATATTGCAAATGAAGAGTTTTGTTTTTAGTAAACGGCATGTTCAACCTGGCATGTGCCTCCTGGCAACTTTATGTTGGAAAAACCATGTGGTGTGCTGACATTTAGGAAAACTTAATTGAGACAGGTATATTAAATATTTAGCTGAACCTGGATGGACAAGAGTTTTCCACATAGTAAATCACACAAGTTGATGGGCCCTGAAGTGCATCACTGTTGATCCCTTTCTGTCCATACCAATTTCAATTGAATGTTTGCAGTGGATTTCAGTGGAACAAAAGCAACTTAACTGGATCATGAGCTGGATCGTGCACTTCAGCTTTAAAAATAGTGTGTGTAAAGAATCCTAACAACCTCCTGTTATTTAAGAGGTAGTTACAAAACAGAGACTTCTTAACATGGAAGAAAATGACTCAGCTTGCCCGATGTAGCCCTATCAGTGACTGATAGTGGTGGGATTTTGGCTCTGAGGTGAGAGAACTGCCCTGGTTATTGGCCTGTGGCCTGAAATTTAGACCTCAAGTCATATTTTGATTTTATCATTTCTCAAAACGACTGCAAGGGTTAGAGACTGCTGGATGGTTTTCTGTTGGTATGAAATAAGAAATTCACAAATCAGCAACATTTTCACGTAGAAAAGCTTTTGTTGTTTGTACGCAGAATGGGGAGCGTGCACATCCTCAGAGACCAGGGTGCCAAGGCAATTGCAGAGCTCTGTCCAAACCACTCGGGATTCTTCTGGGACACTCTGGGTGTTATCTATTTTGGGCCTTGCTGTTCCCTTGCATACACACTGTTCCTGTTAGTGTTAACTGAAGGCTCCAAGCTACTTTGTATCCCACTGTTGTGTACTATTGAGTATCCAGGCACCATCCCAAAATTGTAAGTGTAAAGTTCATTTGAATTCCTTGCCAACTAAAATCTAATCATCTGTCTAGTTTTATGATGTGTCTAGGGATAGTTTCAGTGTCAGTGCAGATAAGGTGATGAAGAATGAGAGAAGGAGGACATTTAGAGGATGACAGAAAGAGAACATTAATGTCATAGACAAACATTGTAAAATAATATTGAAAGTTTAATTCGTAGTTTAATCCTAATCTTAACATTTTAGGTTCGTTTCTTTAATTTGTTCCTGCCAAGTCCTTCTTGTCCTGTGCTTAAAATCACAGCAGATTGTATTTAAATATGATTTATATAGTTCTTCCTGCATTCGCTACCTAATACTCCTTTAATCCTTCAGTTTACAATCTTCTAAATACCTTAATCTGGACTATAAACTTTAATAATAAATGTTAGATACTGTGTTTGTTGTAGTCATGTCCCATAAGCCAACAGCAGAGGCGGACTTTCAGTCTTCACCAGTCTTGCCCAGAGACTGGTAATCTCAGACACTGGCAAAAACCCACAACATACCAGAAATTAGCTTTTTTAACTGTATCAGGAAAGATAGTTAATCATGTAGACACTGAAGAATGCATTTAAGAAGTAGCATAGAACTGGACATAGGATTTAAGTGATGAACTCCAAGGGCTTCCTTAAACGTATGTGTTTACATCCAAGTTTACCTCTACCAAGTAGTCTTAGGAATGTTATGATTAGTCCAAGTCTGCCAGTGACAAAGCAAGGGCTTGAGGAGGTCGCTGTATGCACACAGTGATTTACTCATGCAGTTTCTCTTTGAGACCACAAGAAGGTTTACAGTTGGTGTCTATTCCTGCAGCATTTTATGATGTGTCCATCTTCTCTAAAAAATGGGACAAAGTCATGTCCCGTAAGCCAACAGCAGAGGTGGGCTTTTGGTCTTCACCAGTCTTGCCCAGAGACTGGTAATCTCAGACACTGGCAAAAAACTTGGCTGGTTTTGGAGCTTTTCAGCAGCTGTTTCTGCTATGAACATCTTTTAATAAGGAGGTGGAGAGTCACTGTTTGCCTCAAAGCATTGTAATAAAAGGGGTCTGAAATAAAAATGCAGTAGGAACGCTTTCACCATTCCAAGGTGCTGGGGCTTGTTACAGAACCTTCTGTTCCTGTGTGCCTGTGTTAGCAGTGGAGATTTTCACAGGGCTGTGAGACTGCCTGGAACTGTACATTTAATTTTGATGTAATTACCAGTTGCAAGACTGTCATTAGAAATACTGATGCAGAGCCCAGAAAGACAGCAGTTCACCTTCTAGAGCTCAAGCTAAGCTCCTTGAATTAACAATTTAGGGCAAAACAAAATGTCAAAAATTAGTAGAGCTGAATTTAGCCATTTAAATGCCAGGTTTCTTCTTGCTTTTTCCAGGGCTTGTTCAGGTTTGGTCCCAAAGAAGTAGTTTATACTGTGTGTCACTACATCTTTTGTTATCCTTCTGTTTTCTATCTGGCTTCACTGAGCTTGCACAGTTATAAATTTCAGTCTCTTATGACACCCATTTCATGGACTTTCATGGTTTTTTTAGTATATAAATATCCTAGCCATCCAAAGAAGAGGCAAAAATAGAATGTTTTCCAGCAGTTAGAATTGCCTTCAGTGGCCACGTATCACAGCACATCTTGCAGGATAAGCTGCCATAACTATGAGTATGAATCTTGACAGCAAATCTGATAATACATAAATAATAAAAGGGAAGATTATGTGGGGCAAATGTTAAGCATCAGCACAGATTATCCAAATACGCCGATGATTTCAAGGGCTGTATGCTACATTTATTAGTATTGCTATGAATAGTAGCAACATTTACCATGTGAAATGCCTGGTTCCAAACAAACATATGAAAGACTTTTTTTTTTCCCTTTTGCCCTGAAGAGCTTACAGGCTATTTCAGGCACATGTAGTGCTTGGGTTTACAATACCAAAAAAAAGGGGGTTATAATGAAATCTGGAAGGGCAGACTGTCTTTCAGACTTGAGTGCATGTTCAGTGGAGAATGGAAATAGGAAAGAGGTATTTGCTTAGGAATAGAAACTTCAGGAAAAAAACCTCTGGAAATATCATAAGGAGTAGGACCAGGAACTGAAACTCATAGCTTCTATTTCTGAAAATTCTTAAGTCTCTCACCCTGCTCTTCATGTAACTGCAATGGTCATTGAGTGAGTGCAGAAACCATCCACAAGTTCTTTGAAACAAAAGCCCACCAGAAAGATTTTCAAAACTGGAATTCAGTGTTCAATATTTCATCCCATGAAAGTAGTATAACTTTCATAAATTCTAAATATTAATGCAGCTCCCTGTTGTTCCAGAAAGTCTTGAGAGGTGCTTATCACTTTCAGAAAATTGATCTTTTGTGTAGATGGTAAAAAAGGCTTCATGGGAAGCCTTGGAAGTCTGGAAGACTCTCCAAAATCATCCAGCACATGCCTAATGAAAGCCAAGCAGATTTGTATTCCCAGCTGAGTTAATTGCTTCTTAAGGTCTCATGCTAGAAGCATAACTTCAAGAACCCATTTTAGAAAATCAAACAACGTTCTCATAAGCGCCTGCATTTTTATCAGTGCAACAACACGGAAGTAAAATTTCTGTCAAATAAGATTAATTGGTGGCTGTGTATTAGAGAGGCTGCCAAATGCTAGTAAAATGTGTTAGTTACAAAGACAAGATTTGCGAGGAACAGAGATGTAAACATTTGTTTCAAAATTTTTTATCATTGATATAAAAAAGCAGAGTGAAACAGAGCAAAAAAAAAAAAAAAGAGGGTACAGATCATGATGTTTCTTAGATGATGGCCTTTTAAAATGGAATGAAGTCATGTTATTAACCCCAAATAATGTTCTGAAAGTCTATCCTAGCAGAATGTACATCAGCTGTTAGATTACTTCATTCCTCCACAGCAGTTGTTCATCTGAAAATAGCTTTCAAATGAAAAGAGGCAACTACAAAAGGATTAGTTACCATAGGCAGCATGATACTCCCACAAGATTATTTATGGCAAAACACCCAGAGACAAAGCTGTAAGAGAGTTAAACTCTATGATTAAAAAAATGTATTAGGGAGGGCTAGAGGACATTGCATATGCAGCAAGCTGGGTTCAGTGCTATACCATTTCTGTGTATTTCATCCATAATGGCTGATGCTTGCTCTTTCCTCTCTTTGGCCAGGGCAGAATCTGATAACATTGTGATTTTCTGATACGATTTTTCCTTGCTGCAAGAAAACAACACATTTTTACATTGTTGAGCCAGCGTGCACAATTCGGCCAACTTTCATTTCCAACAGCCTGTTTAAAATGGCTGAACAGTGAAGTCAGGGGTTTCTGACTGAGAAACACTGCACTGCAAAATGCACTGGCAGTTCTTGCTTGCAGACAGATGTTAGGACATGTTTTGATGGACAGAAGATTCAAAGGAATGGACTTTGAGTTGGTTACATAAATTCTTCAGCAAAAATCAGTGTCAGGGGTCTAGGCCTTCTCACGTCTACTCACTATACTACAAGATGTAAATTTCTGACTAATTTTGATTTACATCTTGGTTTATGTTTTCGGAACTGTTATATTTTGAAATTTCTTAATCTAATAAAGAATTTGAGGAATGAAACAAGTTCCTCTGGCATCTTTAAAGAAGGTGCATTTCTGATTAAGTAAAAATACAAACATCTTTTAAATTAAGAGTCAAGAGTTTACATAAATGTCTTGTATATGACAGTTTATAGGACAGACAATGTCAAAATATTTCAGGAAACAATACACTTACCCTACTGTTTTGTTGTGCAGATAAAAAGCGATGTCAACCCTTTAGCTGAAGCTTCAGGAGTTAGTTATGCATGGGGATGACCTGCCTGGTCCTGGATGGTTTGTACCCTTGTGCTGGGATCTGCATGGTACCTAGTACTGAGACAAACTGGGGGCTGATCCTCTTCAAAGGGGTTGGCATCCCGCTGACATCAACCAGTTATATATAGAATCAAACACTCCAGCCACTCATATCTTCCTGGCAAAAGAGGAGAACAGAAAAGATTCAACTGCACCCACAACAAAGAGAGTTTATATCCCCTCCAGAGCTTATTGCAAATTTGATGGAATGCCCCCCTCGTACTCGTGCAGATCATCTCCTCGTCTTCTCATCACCTCGGAGAATCTGTGCGTTATAATCGGGAAGGAGACATTTAAAAATAAGGCGTGAAGTGTATAGATAGGCAAGACTATAGCGGATGAGAATGGCACGGGCTAATCCTCCAGTGAAAGATGAAACCGTGCTTCTGTAGGGGCTGATGGCTAAAGTCAGTGGCAGATGGCTGATATGCAGAGGGTGCTCTGGAAAAGAAATGAGATTTTCTTCAGTATTATACGTGCTAGGGAGTAATTGCTCAACAAGCACACGCCTCGCAAACTGTTACTCAAAATCACTTTCTTTGTGTATTAGGGACAAAAAACCTTCAGCAATTTGAAGTTCACTAGTATCCAGCATTCCAGGATAGTGTTGTATCAGTTTATCAAAGAAATGTGTGATTTGTAGCTCACAGATACTTCAGGACAGCGAGCAGCTTTGGACAGAATAAAACAGTGGCAGAAGGGAACATTCCCCCCTTGCCCCCCTGTCTTAATGCAGCTGGATGAATTTTGGGGCAGTAAAAGCAAGGTGAAGTTCTTGTATTTCTGATTTGGATTTGAGTTTGTTTTAGGAAGGTCCTTTTCCTTGAGGAAAATCATGGTTTATTTGGCTTGGAGGATTGACCAGAAAATTGCTTGTATCCTGACATGACAGGAGAAAGGAATTCTGGCTGTAAAGGGAATCTGTAGAGTAATAAAATAAACCGACACAGCATGCAGAACTTTTCAGCAAGAAGCACTTTGAGGCAGGTAAAATGTATGTGCCTTATCCAACGTCCTGAAAGTCTGTCTGTCCAACTAAAAAATTGCATTATTTTTCCCTCAAGCTTTCTATTCCCTTTGCTTAGCTTTGCAAAACATATTTCTGAGATCCTGGCCATCTCTGCCTCAAAGAAATGTTCATTTTAATCCTCACCATCAGAATTGACCCTGCTGTTGCTGATTGGTGATTTTTTTCTAGCTTTTGTGCCTGGATCCAACACTTTTAATAGTACTAACAAGCATGGTCACAGTCTTGGTTGAATCTTATCTATTCAACTAACCACCTAGAGTGGTCTCAGTGGTTCACCACCAGCCTGTCGAATGGGATTGAAGGGAAGATTTTAAATGCTAAAANGGGGGGGGTGTCAAATGCAGTTCAGTAAAGCCATGTCCAAAAGCAATTATGAAGTGGGCATTCATCTGATTGACACTGACTTAAATGTTTAATCCAGGAGGAAATATCAAGCGGCATCCGAAATGGGGTAGTCTCATGTTTAGTCCATTCCAATTCCCATTAAGTAATGATTTGATTGAATTAGAAGTTCATAAATTTTATCCTTTTGAAGTTGAGCTTTAAAAAACTTCGTAGAGTGACTGTCCTAGAATTTAATTTACTGCTTACTAGTGTGTCAAGATTTTGCCATTAGCTGAAGTAGAAATAAGCATGTCATTGCAGCTGAAATAAAGAATGTCTTTCTGTCATGATTGCTAAACTAGAACTGATCCTGTTCAATGCTACTTTCTTTTATAGTGCTCAGAGAAGTTCAGGGCACCAGAAAATACACCAAATGGCTGAAACATCATTCATGTATGCACGTGACTAGTAGAATGGCTGTAATTATATGTAAAAGCTAAGGAAGGTGAAAGAATTACAGTACCAAGTGACATCAGCAAAAAATCAAACCTTGCTTGTCAATGGGAACTGCTTAACTAGTGCCAAACTCGGATGTTTGATCAGCCTGGTAACAAGGGAAACATTTTCCTGTCTTCTTCATTTAGGCCAAAAAACAACAAAAAAACATTTTTTGTTTAACCAAGTAGGGCTTTTCCTTTCAGTCTGGTCTTTTCCAGCCCCTTGTGGGTTCTTTCCCACCACACTGCTTCCTCTGAATTGCATAATTGGCCCCAAAGGACACCCCGGCTCGCAAGTGGAAAAAGCCTGAATTCTTTCTCCCTCTCCTCGCCTCTCCTCGCCTTGCCTCGCCTCTCCATTCCTAGCAGGTGCTTAGTTCAACCTGAGACTATGAGTGCCATGTGTGCCTAACTTCATGCCATGAATTTAAATGAATGAACTATTCAGTTCAATTCACTGTTAAAGATAATGTATGTGTAGTGTCTAATTCACAATCTGATCAATATCTGTTCATAAAAAGGGGGTTGTAATTACTACACAATGGCAAAGTTGCTGCTCAATTAATGATGAAGCTGATGTTTCTGTATTCTGTGTCCATCTGTGCTTCAGACAGCAATTTACAGGTATAACTTACTGTAAAATACCTGACTGGAGCAAAAAAATAAGTTTTTTGCCTATTTAGGTAGTAAATAAGTAGATTTAAAGGTAGGTAGTTTAAAGTGCCAACAGTTGCTTTTTAGTATTCAACTGGTCCTTTAGGCAGAGATAAACTACCAACAGTTGCTTTTTTCAAATTAAACTGGCCCCCATAGATCTAAGTGTACTTATAATCTTGTTTTTACTTAAATTCTGAACCTAGGCCTCCTAAATGTGTTGCAAATGAGACCAAGTCCTGTTGTTGTCATAAATTTTCATGAAATATGTCTTGCAGTCTGACAGAGGCAAGCAGGGTTCCTTATTTCCACTTGTAAATTCAAATATGTTTGAGTGAAAAAGAAACAACCCCCGCTGTAGAGTTATCTGGAATATCCTTCCCTGCCTATGAAAAGTGTGGAATAAGCCTTTTTTTTCTTGATAGATCCAGTTTGAAGTTTTGCTTAGGGATTTTTTTTTTTTTTTTCAGATAAAGAGTGGAGTATTTTTATGTATTTTCATTTCAGTTACTGGCTGGGTTGGTACTTTCTCCATAGCTACACTGGACAGACTGGCAAGGGATCATTACATTTGAGGCATTGGTGTATTCAGTAATGTATAATATTCCATAATTTAATAGGCTTTTCAAAACTTTTTTACTGTTGCCTTTCTGTTCAAGATCCAAAGAATATAGCTTTTTATCTGGGATCCATAGGAAGACATTCTAAGATTCAGTATATGATTTTGTAATCTCATTATCCTCAAATTTATTTAAAGCAAATGGGATGGTTTGTTTTGTAGGATTTACGTCTGCCACACCAGACCCAGTACCAATTCACATGAAAGCCTGAGAAAAAAGAAGCCCCCTTGTCTTATTTGCCCTGTCTGTAACAGAAGAAGAGCTAAAGGAGGATGAGAGGTAAACGTTGCCCTTGTTCACAGGCTGGCAGGCTGGTTTAATTATCTTGGTTGTTAAATAATACTTCTCCCTGAAATTCAGAGTTCAATAGGTACAACTCATTGGAGACTCTGGTCTGTGTTTGACTGAAGTTAAATAATCCGTAAAAATACGAGCATTTCTTCAGTGGCACTTCTTCCATGCTGTGGGACCCTTCTGCATTTAGTACAGACACATTGGAAATACGTTTTCTGTGCAGAGATGGGGATGGTGCTTCATTTTTGGAGGCACAGTGTTGCCCCTACTGCTCACTGAGAGTGGGAAAACTGCCTCAGCAGCCCGGGGATGGGGTGGTGGTGTGGGTATGGCTGTAATTCAGCCTGCAAGGACAACAGATATGGGATGACTCCTCAAGGTTTATTACTTACAGTTGTCTGACGCTTTCATGCTTCATTTCCACTTGAAATAGGCATTTTAAGAAAACACAAAGCCCACAGCCTGATTTAATCCCCAGGGCTAAGGCCACAAGCACAAGCCTGTGCTGTCAAAGACTTAATCAGAGCCAGCAGCTGGCCAGGGAGCTTTATTTCAGTACGTGCATGTTCTGATGGTCACTGGTTGAAAACTCCTCCGTTTCTGTGGGTGGTCCACTGCACTGTGAGCCTGATGTACTCTTTGGGGTTGTTTTTTTCTTTCATCAAAAGGATACAAGTCTTCTCCCTGTTTACATCAGCATTGCAGTTTGACATTGTGTCACCAGCAAGGAGTGTGCCTGAGTAAGGGGCTCCTAAAGAGAAGATCCTTTCTTCTTAAATATCGTAGGGCAAGCACATCTCTTTGGCGGGTTGGTGTTTGTTTGGAAATAAACCCCTTTCATACTGCATTCAGTTCCAAATTCTTTCTCTGTATCTAGTGAATGTATTTAGGTGCCTTCACCACAGGATTTGGATACCTGAGAATTTTGTTTTGTTACTTTTGATGTGGCGCTGTGATTTTAAAAGGAGGCATTCCAAACGAAATAGGAGTTCAAAGTTGTTCTGCCGAGTTGTTGAACTTCTTCTGTTTGCTGGGGGGTCCCAAACATCAAATTGGCAGAATATCCTGGGGGTTTTGTTTTTGAAGGTGAAGGGCGAAATTTTAGTCCAAAATACATTTCATAACAGTAAAGTACTTAGTATGTTTTTAAAGTATTTGAAGATGCAGATCCAAGGCAAACATCTCTATATATCTAGTTTTTATGAGCTCTACTGATACTATCAGGTTGGTGGAATACTTTCATACTTATTTTCCTAGCTTTGTATTGACAAATCCAGCCATTCAGAATGAAGAGCCATCTTCTGAACAATGTTTTATAAAGAATGTGTGATTTTAACTGCGTTGTAGGGAGAGTACATAATAACTTTTGTCTGATGTGCTGCAGAAATCTCTTCAATTTTCTTAGAAGAAACTATTGGAAGACTCAAATTCTTATGAATACAGGAGCTGGAAATAATTTTTTTTTAAAAGCTTTAAAACTTGAGATTAAATACTGACGTCTTAACAGCATTGCTGTTACTGACTCAGAAAAAAAAATACTTGCTGCCTTCATCTGCATGGAATTCTTTTCTCTCTGTTAAGGCAGCTACAAGCTTGGCTTGTGATTCTGGCAGTACTCATGATGTGAGTATCTTGTTGATCTTACTTCTATAAATTAGGTGGTTTGAAACTAGCTCAGAGGAGAGGAGAGACTTTTGTTATGAGCAGGGTGAGTGCCTTTATTTGTGGTTTGTAGTTCATATGTTTGTTTTTAAGCCACGACAGTGTGAACTTTTCAAAATAAACAAAGAGAAGAGCAAAATGCCACCACTTAAAATCAGCCTTAAAATGGTAAACACTGGTAAATAAAGCTGAGAATAATGGGGGTGAGGGGAAATAATTTTTGGTTTAAAGAAAAATAAGCTCCTGGTCCTACCAGTAAACAGCTGTTCAACTTAATGTGTGTTTGGTCTAATGATTGCTGGGGGGTTAAAGCTCCAAAGCAAGACTGGATTAACTGAAGTATGAGTTCCAGAATGCTTCAGCAGAAAGGTGGTGTGAAGGAGCAAATAGAAGGTTGTAGGGCTATAAACAAATTTGAACAGAAAGAAGAGTATTTGGAATTTTTTTTTTTACATCCAAGCATGAGTACCATCAAGCCCTGTGTTTGTTAGGTATGGTTTATATAGCTTTTCATGCTGAAATAATTTTAAATTAAACATAAGTCTGCCAAGCTGAGAACACCACGTGAGTGTAAGGGCACAGAGGTTGAGATGGAGTTATGGCTAAAACGGAGCACTGTGGTGTGCACACACAGGAACTGTGCTGGCAGGAAATAGTCAATAAAATAGCCCAAGAAGGAATCAGCTGGCCAAGTGTTTTCATAGGAAAAAAACTGGCAGGAAAATACCCTTGTATTAAAAAAGAGAAAAACAAAACAGTACAAATAAGGTGGAAAAGCTTATTTTGGTGTTTCCCCTTTTTTCCCACACTTGAGAAAGAGAAGAGTTATCAACATTTTGCCTTGGTTCAAAAACAGGCGTTCTGGCTGCCAGCCAAAGGTAGCCCTGCTGTGAAAACACTTCTGTGGCTGATACAATACCTTATGGTAACCACTGCCTTCAGCAAGGAGGACTCTGCAGCAGGGTAACACAGTGCCTGCTTTATTGCTGACGTGTTTCAGTTATTTTAAACACTTTTTCCTGAAACAAATCTATTAAACAAGCACATTTTCAGTATTATTTCAGTTTCTTCCTCGATTGTTTCATTCTCTGCACAGTTCATCGTCTTGCCTGGGACCTCTGTGTAGAACTTCAGTGGACTTCTGGTTTGACAACCAATGTCAAGATTCCTTTAGAATCTCTGGTTTCATTTATCGCTTGCTCTAATTCATTCCCCCAGCTGATAAACTTGCTGGGGTGTGAACTTATTAACGTGTATATTTTGTTCTTCAGAAAGGACAACCTGCCTTCTTGTATAATAGCAGCTTTTATGTAAAGAATAGTTGTGTCCAGGGATCACCATCTTCTGAAGTAGAATTTTTTTGCTTTTGGTTTATTCGTGTTCCAGGCAGATTCTTTTGTCTAAATGAAGAATATAATCTAACGTAACTTCTAATTGCTTATTTTGCTAGGCCCTAGGCTGTATCAGCATCCATTTTATCATAACCATTAGGTGAAAAACATTTTTCTGTTCTCCCCTTGGGGAAAGTAGCTCCCAGAGCCCATCACTGGGCTTACTGCCTGGAAGCCTCTGTCCATGCTTCCATGATGGAAAAAGGATGAAGAGACCCTCTCTTTGGAGAGTGGCAGCCTGCAGTAGAAGGGACACAGATAATTTTGCATCCTTTTCTTAAGTCACTGTGAAGACCATAATACAAGTTTGAAGGCTGGCCCCAGTGCCCAATAAACCACAGCTAAAAATTCTGTTTCGTGATGCAGACGTGCACAAGTGCCTAATCCCCTTTTACAAAAAAAAAAAAAAAAAAAAAAAAGAAAGAAATTATGTGATACTTCTGTTCTGCCCCGAGGAAAAATTTTGTGAACATGCCTTCTAATCCCTTGAACTGAAGTGAGTCTGTCCTGGAAACTTCAGCACGGTTCCAAGAGAAGTGTCATCCTAGGTAACAGTGGTTTCTTTCCAAGACACTTGTTCCTCTGGGTACAGTTGCTATTTGTGAGTGATTCAGACTAACGTCTCATAGTCTGCAGGAACCTTCAGTCCTGACACGGGGCAGCTGTGCTAACCTTGCTTTATCTTTGGGGCTTTTGGGCAAGGCAGCTCTTGTACTCATTGGTATCACCGAGTTTTAGGCCTACGTGCCACAGGGATGATACTGTTCTTTTTGAGGTGGGAATATGTCATGCAATGCATATTCTGGTGTTGGCTGTAGTAGTTTTTGATTCTTCTTCCTCAGCATATCCCTGATGCTTTACACAAGGACATTTCACCACAAATTAGAATAAATTAGGGGGAATCTATTTGTGATTTAAAGGAGCTGAAGTTTCCCTCAGTAGCAAAGCTCGTGTTCACTCCAGAGATGGAAAATCATGTCTCCTTTCAGAGACATGAAGCATATTTCAGTAAGTACACATTACATAACTTGTCCCACATTTCTTTCTCTTTTTAGTATCCCAGTGTTATGAAGAATTATGTTCCCATTAATCATTATAGCCACTCATATTTTTCCATGAAAATAAGTTAGCGTCCTCTGCCCTTCCTGCACAGGGACATATTTAAATCAAAACAAGGATATGTCCACGATTGGTTCAGGGAAGGGAGTGTCAGCTAATGTGGCTTTGCTGCTGCAGAAGGATGAAAGCAGGATTTGTCTCTGTACTCAGTGGATTGCAATGCTGTGTGGTAGTGTCACTTGCCAAATAAGATTTCCCCTTCAGCACATGCAGAGCTCGCTTGAATGTCAGTGGAAACCAAAAAAAAGCAGTGCGGGGGGACTTGCAGCTGAGTCCTGAGTGGAACATTGAACCCACTGCCTATTTTGTCATTCCTACATCTGAAAACACTTGGGCTGGAAAAGCTAGAGGGCACCTATACGACTGGGAGAAAGCAGCAGGCCTCTAAATTCCTGTTTTCCATAGTCACCAGCTTTATTGAGACTGTTTTTAGAAAGCGTTTAAATCTAGGCATCCGAAATTGCATATGCAGCACCATATTCAGGCTGCAGAGCAGGGGGCTGATTTTAAGACATGATGGGCATTTAGACATTTACTGTTTCAGCTCTCAGGGCTTCTGCAAAGTAAGTCATTTTTATTTACATGCTTTGAACATGAATTTAGGGACTTACCTTATCTAACAGTGTAAATATAGAGGCTAGGCTATTTTTAGACTTCACAATGTGGTACTGGGCAAAAGGACTTTTGAAGCAGAGATTGCTGGGTACCAAACCACAAATTCGGACCAACATTTTTCAGTAACTGTCTGTTTCTCTTTATTCAGGACATGTGAAGACTCAGAGAGCAAGTTAAAGGCTGGTTGTAGATGATTCTCAGGGAACAGATCCTCTATCAGGAGGTCAGTTATCTCCAGTGAAGAGATCTGAGGAAAATTCACCCTTAGGACAGACTGAGTTTTCTTTTAAAGTAGAGGTAAGATGTTAATTCTGTATTGGTTGTACAAGGAAAATTAGTTCCTTATTTGCCCTCTGAAGAGAGATAAATTTACATTAGTCTTACGGAAGAGCACATGCTGTATTTTGGAAAATGGATATACAGTACAAAAAAGACAGAAATTTTAGTGCAAAATGGATCCATTTCATTTAGGCAATTGAGAACTTAAGGATCAAGCTTTTCTGCTGACCTCCTCAATTTTGGCTGAGAAATGAAATCTTTACATAGTGAAGGTAATAGAAATAAAGAAGTCATCCAAATAAACTCTGGTCATCTTCAGCTGACCATCATGTGACTAAAGCAAGGGATGTTCCCTTTGCAACCATGCAATATTTGCTGACCTTTTAGGCATTGGGTGTCAGTTAACAACCAGGCTTGTGAAGCAGGGACACCTGGATGTGTTTTAGAAGCTTCCAGACATTATTTGTTTAATAAAGTAGCGGAATGATCATTTATTAGTAAGGGGACAGTTCTAAAGCTCTAAGTCTGCCTCTGGCATTTGTGAAGGTTCTTCTCAAGGTGTTTTTCAAAGGCAGACTCAGTATTAGCAGAGAAGATGCAGGGTGTATTGTTGTTGTGTTTTTTTCCCAATAATCAGAAATGAGATGTAGACCTCACTCCTAAAGTTATTGTCTGGCTGAACTTGTTTTATGTTTGGTGTTTGCATTAGCAAAGGAGGTCCAGACTTTCTGTCTTGTCACTGTTAATTTTGCTGAGGAAAAAGATAGATCTTTGCCCACCACCAAAGTGGTCTCCATGTGGAAATGGAGATTCTTCTTTCAGAAACTAAAGCCCAACCTGTAAAAAATTCAATCCCATTGTGACCATTAAAAAAAAAAACAACAACCCAAAAAACAACAGAACCCTATCACTTCGAGGCATTTTTTCCCCTGCTTCATATGTAGGAAACTAATTTCTGCACTCAGCAGTGCAAATTGTTAGCAACCATCTTTAGTGAGTTTTCCCTAAATGCTGCTGATGATGTTGCTGTTCTGCTTTGTGGCATTTCCAGTACTTGGGTATTTCCTGGTGATCCCATTAACTTTGAAGTTAATTGGAATACTTCATGGCTGAAATGTAGAAAGCCTGTAGCTGAGCAGATGTTCTTTTCGTAAGTTACCGTAGGAGTAGGGAATTAGAAGTAGCATTTCTTTGTTGCTATGTCATCAAGATGTGGCATGACCTTACCTTTCAAGAATATGAACATTGTTTCCAAACCCATTTAAAAGGCTCTGCTAGTCGGTGAAACTGAATACAGTATCATTAACTTAAGCAAGTACAAATTTTAAAACTGTCACATGTCACAACTGTATAATACCCCCAAATATACCAGTGGATTCGATCCCTCTGAAGTGCAAAATACTGCAGTAGTTTTCACTGTGTAGAGCTCATCTACTATACGACTGTGCACTTATTTTGGGGAGGATATCTGAGTTTGTGAATAATCCTAGGCATTTTTTTCCTTTTTTTTCATTTAGCTGTTAGTGGAGTCATGCAGAAAAGATTCCCCAGTGAGTAGGTTGCCACAGTAAGGACGTATTTGACAGGATATTTGGAATATGCACAATAGGTTGAGTACTTTTCTTTACCAAGTGTGAGCAATGGTGTTGGAAGCAATACTTGCTGGGTTACACCTTAATCAGTCTTCCCCTTTAATTTATTTTTTTAAATAAAAAGTAATTTGCTGCATCTAAATAGTTGTCACTCAAATACATAACTCTTAAATATGAAGAATTAAAGGCCAAATTTTGATGCATACTTCCATCTTTGCAAGAAGAATGATTTTAAAATGGAAGAAGGAATATTTCACTCCTGAAATGTGCTGTGTTTTCTCTTAACATTGTTGGTCCTATTTCTTTCTTCTGAGATTCACTGAGTTTAGGGGCATTCCGTGACTAATGGGCTTGCTAGATGATTAGCAGAAAACAAAACTCCTACCATCTCAGATTTTCCACTTTACAGGAGTCCAGCCATGCCATAGGTATTTTCCATTCTTAGTCTTGATATTCTACAGATGTGGAATTAAAACTCCTCGCACTCTATGGGAATGCCTTGTGGGATTGTACATGTGTGTTTTACTCTCCTGAGTAATTTCTCCATTACTTGAGCAGCCCTGAATGTGGGCATTGTGCCCAGTGGAGTAACACTTGCTGTACCAACACTTTTATACGCCTTAGTTCAGATAAAGCTTATCTGTCAAATCAAACAGAAGCTGCCAGCATGTGCAGCTTAATTGCTTTTTCAAATTCCTCTTTTGCTTAGAACAGTGAACGAAACTAAAAGAACCAAGAAACTGTTGTTGGCAAAGGTCTGGAGTTGGCTTTATAGTTCCATCCCCCTCAAAAAATACGCTGTGAGAGTAAAAGTCATTGGTGCAGGACTTAGGGCTTTTGAAGAGTAAAACTTCCCAGAATTGTGAACTTCCTTTCATCTAAACTCTGACAGAAGTTATTCTTCAATGTTATTGCACTAGGAAAAAAAAATATTTATAATATGTTGTGTACACACTTAAATACAAAGGCTGAAGGTTTTTTCCTAGGAAAATATTTATCTTTATGCTGCGACATTTGATTTAGAACAAATAGCCATGGTCTGTAGCAATAGGAAAGACGAGACATGGATGGGTGATTAGGGAGGACAGATCCAATGTTTTTGCTTTCCCCCCTGAATTGTATTGTTAGAACTTAAATTAAACAGCTGTTTAGTACTGTCAGTCAAGTGGATGATAGCTTGGGCCTGCGTGGCAAGGAAGCTGGAAACACCGAAGTCTGCGTGACTTTTGACTATGCACATAATGCATTTTAATTATGCCAACTTCCTTCTCTTTCCCCCAGAGACTGTGCCTCAGTATCTTGCATGGAAATGGCTGGAGCTGGTGGACACGTAATCACATAAACTGACTACACATTTGTTCATTATCTGAAGGCTGTTCCTCGTTACTGTGCTTTCCTGGAAGATTCTTTAGCAGAGGTTGTGCTGTTTTCTGTTCATGTACTTGCTGTCTCTCTTCTCCGGGAGATTTCTCTTCCCAGGAATTAGTATTGCTAATCCATTAAAAAATAACAGATTTTTTCTTTAAGCTTTTTGTTCATAAGAATACTTTGTCGGCAAACTGATTTTATCTGCATTTATTGTTGTGCCGCCTGTTAAGAAGGAGAGGTTAATAGTTAGCTCTACTTTGTTGAGAAAGAAGTGGCAAGTTGGTCAAGTTTTGCTCACTCCTTTTTAAATTACTCACAGCTTCTTATTAATGCAGTTTTCAAGGAAGCACGAGAGAAACTCTTGCACCATCTTTCATAATTTTTCATATATGTCACCTTTTCCCCCAGGTTAATGGAAGTGACTCCTGATATAAACATGCCTTCATTTGGTGCCTTTGAGTACGTCTGTGCCATTTTTTTCCTTTTAGTGGCAGGGTTGATCCCCTTGGTAGCAGCTGAATGTTTGTTTTACACTACTGTTCAGACAGGTACAGAAACAACCTGTGCTACTTAGTAACAGACACCAGACTGCAGACATTGCCAGTGATGATTTGGCAATGGCTCATGAGGAGGCTGATGATTTAACAGGAGCTTAAGATTTGGTTCATTTGGATGGGGTTTGTTTGCTTTGTTACAGACTTTAGGTGAGACTAGCGTGGTGACATGGGAGAGAACAGGGGCATCCATCACGGAAAGCAAATGTGGACTCCCCTTTAATTCTGGTGTTTTAAACTAATCCTTCTACTGCCCTTTGAGGTTAATCTCTGTTCACTCAGCTATGGTTACTATGAGTAAACAACTCCAAAGCCTTACATTCTCTGTCGTGGGATTTGGTGAATTTTGTCTGGCAGACTGGGCCATAACTTGATCTGTCTCTTGGATTAGTAGATTGTTTCTTCAAAGGACCTGGAGCTTCCTTCCTATTCCTTTTCTGAGCTGTAAGAATGTTATTGTGCTGGTTGTGAAGTATGCATGACTGCTATAAATAGCCAGTGGATTATAGGTGAAGGTAAGAGGCAGGAATGTCCACATCCAAGTGCAGCATTGCCATTGTCCCAACAGCCTTGGGCAGTGCACGTGTTCTTTCCATTGCCATGTTCTCTTCCATTTCTAAGAGGAAATAATGACGTCTGTCCACCCCATGCTGCTGAGGTCAGGAATAATTAACCAGTACCTGTGTGGGACTCATTAAACAGGGCTGTATGAATGCCTCCTATACCATGTGATTTAGCTCAGACTGTGAAGTTTTATGGCACTTGAGTTCCAGTGGACGTGCTGATAATGACACTCTTTGGTGTCTGGTGTCCCGACAGATGTCTAACTGTGCCACAGCTTCTCTGTTGAAACGGAGGCCTTGGCAGGGAGAGCAAATAGTATGGATTATATGGATTGTGTGCCATTGCCCTCTGTTGGACAGCACTAGGCTTAGTCAAAGTGCTTGTCTTGTTTTGGGCTTGCAAAACTTCAGAGCAATAAACCTGATAATATTGTATAAGTAAGCTTGAAATGTTCAGTGACAAACTGACCATTCTTGTTGCAGAGGTTGCACCAGTCCCTAAAATGCAGGGGGAAATAGAAGTTTGGAAACCTACCATGTCCTACAGTCTGATATAATAGAATCTTTCTGCTTTACTGGTAAAACATGATCTTATTTTTTCCCTCTTGCTCTCTGCCTACCTCACCTCTTCTGTGGCCTGTGAGCATTCTGTGTATATGTAGATGAGTGTTCAATATAATGTACTGCCCGTTCTTGAGTTTAACTGTGCTTTTTCAAGAGGTTGATATGCTTTGTCAGCAAGTATAATGCGTTTCATACACACTGTAATATCTTAAAGGGAGATTGTGGATAATGGCAAGAATTTAAAATGGGAAAGTAATAAATATGAAAGGCACAAACAATCAAATTATTATCTGAGGGGAAAAAGGGTTACAATGTGCCTTGGAAGTTCCCATGATCCTCATTGTAGATGTGAACTTAGTCCCAAGCACTGTTGTGTTCTCTGCCCTCCATTACACGGTTTATGGCAGAGCTTTCAGAGTAGAAATTATTATAAAGGTCACAAGGAAAAAAAAAGCTACTGTTGCTACCGTCTGAATGTTATTTGTTTGGATTGTTGCTCTCCAAACCTGTATTCATACTGCTGTTCATTTGAGGTTACATGCAGAGGAGTCACATCTAACTCCAGTAATAAATATCCAAAACACAGTGATCTGTATCTAATTCTGCAGGGTAAACAGCAGCTTCTTAAAATGTAGGAGGAGATGAGTGGTGATCTGTTCCTTTCAGAAACCTCTAAGTTGATTTAGAAAAAGCATCTGCCTAAACTTCCAGAACTTTATGGCTCCCAAAATAACAACAATCATCTCTTCACTGTCCTTGGGTGTATTATCTGGTCTGTTGATGATCCATTTCTCAAGTACAGAATTATCCAAACAGACCTCTGCAAGCCTAGGTGAGTTTGGAGTGCTGTAAGTCTATGCCTGGGATCCTGGGATCCAGTCCACCTATTTTAGGCATTTATTTGGGGATGGAGTTAGTTTCTTTTTAGGAATGCCCCTCCACATTGGTTATACAGTAGGCCAAGACAGCAACTTGAGCCTCAGCAGAGTCCCAGCTGAGAAAACTCTCCATACCTGTGCACTTCAAAATTAGCAAGTTCCTAACGGAAGATGCCATTACAAAATCTGATGAATGCCTTACTGTTTTGTCAATCACATTTTTAGATTCTACAGGCTACAAAAATCTACAGAGCTGCTGACACCAGTTCAGTGCTTGTAAATTTGTTGTGTTTTGTGGTGCTGTACATTTGTGTGAGATGAAGTCCTTGCCCTGCTGACCTAGGTGGTAAATTAGTCAAGCTCCCGTTGCCTTAGCAGGGATCAGGATTTTGCTCCATGTGGTTGAAGGAGTTTTGTTGCCTTGTTTTGTTCTTGGTGTTTCTTTGAAATGCAGGTTTTCTCAGGGCATACGCATTCAGTAGGAAGATTTATTAATTTCTACTCTAATCTTTTTATTTTATTGCCACATGGAAAATCTCTTGGGGTTTTAAGCTGCCAGAGAAAGTAAAGGATGGTGAACTCCACAGACATAGTGGAGAAAATAATCCTGAACCTTCACAAAACCCATGAAGTTATGTGGATCTGTGGTGGGAAATTACTTGGAAATGATACAAGTTATAAATATTGCTCATCTTCTTAAAACTGTTCTTTTTGGTGTACAAGTAGTTCACTAGGGAGCTTCAGTATAAGTCCTGTGTTTGTATACGAACTATTTTATAGGCAAAATATTTGTGTTAAAATATAAACTGTCTTGAACAGACCTAAAAATCAGAGTAGATGAACACTTGATCAAAACTATTGTGTTTATGCTTATAAGCTTTTCTGTTAGAAAAGAAATTAAAACCAAATATTAGAAATACCACAGAGCTAAGAATATGCTGACTTTATGTTGATTCTTGTTTTTCAAAAATTACTGACTTTCTGAGACTAAACTCAAGTGCATTCATTGCTAATAGGAAGTGGCTGTTTAAAACTAAGGTGGTTTAGCAAACTGTTAATAATATTTAAGTGTGGCAATTTTTTTATAGCTGCCACAGTTCAGTGAGGTTGGGCATGCTGGGAAAATAATACCAATACATCTATTATTGTGATTTAGAATTCTGTAAAGCTTCTTATTTTCCATTTTTGCCTTGGGCAAATTCAGCTTGTCTACAGCCTGGTTTAAATTATTTATGACATACAACAACCTTTGTCCAGCAATTAGCATCTCTTTCCTTTGGTTTCCTTATTTATAGGGAAAAAACTAGTCATGAACCTCTGCAGTATTTAGACAAAATTACCCTTGGCTTTTGATTTACTTTAAAGATAAAATTAGATCTAGAGGTTTATCAACACCTTCTTTTCTCTGTGTGTGCCAGTGTGTTGTAACCTTCCAGCTGTTTGAACTGTAGTGCAGCGCAGTATGCTCTCCTAGTTCTCCATTAACATCTGTTAATTAACCATTACCTTTCTTTCTCCTCAAAAAACCCCCACAGGTTTGTGTGCATGCACACAAACACTCCCGAGGTCATTTTGTTTGGAGTGTGAAATACTTGAGTCCTTTTTTAGGACTGAAAATGTGTGAACAAACACCAAATATTTTCCAGCATCCTGAGCGCCGTTTCTGACCCAGCAGCAGCACAAGGCTTCTTTTTAAGGTCCAATAATAAATCCAGGGAACAATTTCAAAGCACAAATGTTCAGTTTGAGGAAAACCAGACACTGGCCTGGAAAAATCAATTTTTCTGGACTTAAAATTCCTCATTCCACCAGCCTCACATTCAGTAAGGGAGCAGTCTGCCACACTGGAGTAATTTTAAATGCTCGTAAGCGTTGACGAATGCGCCAGAAAATCAAGGGCATTCCAAGAAACCCAGAGTACATTCTCTGGAGAGTGAAACATCCTACAAAACCTCTGACTGTTTGCCTGGCAGAGAGATTTTTAATCTGTTGTGAATTACTGAAG
This sequence comes from Oreocharis arfaki, assembly GCA_013398015.1. Lineage (NCBI taxonomy): Eukaryota > Metazoa > Chordata > Aves > Passeriformes > Paramythiidae > Oreocharis > Oreocharis arfaki. The sequence continues at coordinate 137,136 of VZRR01001425.1, read as the reverse complement.
TCAAGAGAGTTATGTTAAACTGTGAATCTGGCTTATGCTTGCTTTCTTTACAATGTATTTAAGAACTCACCCAAAGAAGAATGAAAATGTAGCCATGGAAAGGAACAGTACTGAGTCTCTTATAACCCTGTAAATCCTTTGGAGAGCAAAGCTCTTAAGATGCTGTTGTGGAGCTTTGTCAGTTCCCCAAGTTTTACATGCATCAATCATTTTTCTTGTGCTGGGGACAAAATCCTGCTTGCTTTACAAATGCAAAAACTGCTTTGGGATTCACTTCATGTCAATAGTGAAAATCTGATCTGGCTTTCCACAGAGAGATTGTATATGCCATCCTTATTTCCTTGAGAGCTATTTATCCAAACAGCCTGCATAGTGTAAAGACTGGGTTCACAATTTATTCACAACATTTATTTCATGTTTGAACAGTATGTTTCAATTGAGAATAAACAACAAGAGAATACAGCAATGAACAAGGAACTAAACAGAGGGTTAGGTGCAAGTAAAGTAGACAAGTGACTACAGAAATTAGATTTTAGTTGCAGATTTTTATAGTGGGGATGAAAATGTTCAAACAATAAAACCAGTTCTGATTGTATTATTTAACCTGGGTAGATTGTGCTTCACTGTGTTTCCTTCCTCTGCTTAGTCAGTATGGAAATGAAATTCCACTAAATTTGATAAGTTGCCTTTTGACCTGATGCTGATTTAAGCTTCTAGAAGCTCATACCAGCATGAGGTCACTGACAGGCAAAGTCAGTGAGTCTAAAAATGGTGCAGAAAAAAAGAGATTAGGCTTTACTTGGGTTCAGATTATTTAAACAAACAGACAAGAATTTAGGGAAAACAAAATTGTGTTTCTCATCTGATTGGTCAAATCACTTTATTGTGTGATACAATTTACATCGCTGGCATGCACTGTCAAATAAAGTGTCCTTTGCAGTGAGCAAAAGTCTTTAGAAGTAAAGAGTCTTTTATAAAGATAACACAGTCTCTTGCTACTAGGCAGAAATGCAGTGTGGGTAGATATTTGGTCGTGTTAAAGCAAACCAAAATGAAAACAAACTATGAACAAGAGTTGTGAACATCATCATCTAACATAACTAAAGAAACTAAATTTTCAGTTACATTGTGTATTCAAATGCTCTGCATGTTAACAGAGACACCTCTGAGGGTGAGCATGAAGCCAACGATTTAAAATATCAAGAGAAGTTTTTCCTCACATTTACTGAGCAGATCTGTGCATTCAAAAGCAAATTTAACAAATACTTGCATTAATATATTCAGAACTCACACACAACAGTTACAACTATTTGATGCTTTGAAAGATGCTTTGCTAGTGGAGGAATGGGGTGGAGAGCAGAAAGTGGAACATGCTGTGGGGTCCTTCTAAAACTCTGATGCATTAATATTTCATTTACTGGTACAGGCCTGCTGCTTTCTTTGAAATCACTACATGGAATCAATCTGGATTTAGCCTGATTTCCCTCTAAACAAGGCTGTGTGATCTGTCTGCATGCCTGCCCTCATGTCTGCCCTGCCATTAATAACTTCAAAAATGTTTATTAGTTCCATTTCTCTGTGGCAGAGGAACAGATCTCAGAGACAATCCATTGCCCACAGACTTTGTAAAAATAGCTAGCGTCGGGGAGGCCAGATCCACTTACCCGTGTTGCTATTGAGGGAAATGCTGCAGTGGGAACTCATTCCGTATTAGATATGGGAGAATCCACATGGGAAAGAGAGCGAGGAAATCCTCAGCAGGAGGGAAAAAAAACCTGGAGTAGGTCATGGTAAACACCCAAATTGATCTATGGTAAGATACAAAGCCACACGAAACTCAGCGTCAGGAATTCTCATGTTCACAGAAGTACTCAGTGACAATTCCTACTTGTAAATAGAATGAAGTTAGAAAGCTGTACTTTTTTTGTTCTAGGGAGGGTGACAGAAAATCAGTGATTCTTTCTGAACCTCTTTACTTCCGTGTTTGTTGCATATTTGGGGTGGGGAATTAGGGCTTCACCCCCATAGAATGCTTTCCTGTAATACCATGTGATCATAGCATTGAAGCCTTTCCAAGACCACTTTGTATCATAACTTTTTTTGCAATATCAAAATTTAAAACCACTTTTGGCAATTTTTAATTGCATGTACCTTAAAATTAAGCACACATTTGCTTTTGGTAGATGCATGACCTCAGAATTCCCAGCACTAGTTTCAATGGAAATGTAAAAGTTAGATGTCCAAATCTTTGAATTAAAATAACTGTGTTGGGTAAAAATATGCCTTATTGCAAACTCATTAATCTGGTTTTCTGTTTAATGATGGAAAGGAAACAGTTAGAAACCTGAACTTGACCTGAAAACAGGGACTTGTTTTGTTGTGGTAATATGGACCATAGGTCAGCAAAATATGTAAGAGGTATGCACTTTTCAGAACGTAGGTCTTCTGTGAAATGCATGTGCACTGGTATTTATTGAATAATTAAGGCCTTGATGACCTTGAACTGTAAATTTCACAGAATTTTAATTTTATTTAACTGAAATTAAGTGAAGATTTGGCATGTACTTCCAAGGCAATAGGGTTAGATCTGAGGATAAGCCCTCAAGGCTGAGGGGACTTCCACAGTCCAACTGGTAGGATATTCCCAATTGGAATGATGATAAAAGGGAACATTAAGATACTCTGCAGAGAAACACCTATTTTTGCCTGTGTGGCAGGAAAAATTACTCCAATTATGTGCATGTATGACTCTGAGTTGCAAAGCTCATTTTCAGGCATGTCATGGCAGCCTTGTTCATGTAATTTTTCTAAATCACCTTTTTTTTTGCAAATTCATATTGTGAAATAAATCTGTAAAGTGCCATAGCAATATGATGCTGTTCTGGAGGTTTACCACTCTCATATCTTCATTTCCTGACTGGTCAGAAGGATCAGTTGAATTTCAGGGAGACTTCTGTTCTGCTACATAATTTCTGCCAATTTAAACTCATTAAAGCCGTATTTTTCATGTAATTATTTGCTTTTAGGGGAAGTTCCAGCTCAACTGAACTTGGATTTAATTTTCCTTTTTCCTTTGTACCAATTATATTTTATAATTGCTATAAGTGAAAATTCTTTGCAGATGGAAATGTTTTGTAATGTATTTTTTTTTTTTGCTGCATATATGTTTTAGTTCTTTCTAATCTAATCCCTTCACTCCCAGTGACAACCTTACTGAAACTAAGGAGAGTTAACAGTGCCTCTGCAGTAATTTCAGTTAACTGCCTTTGACAGATCCTTCAAGGATTCCCCACAAAAAAAGGAGGATTGACAGCACTTAGTAAAACTCGGGGTGTTCCTTTAATGCTTTAACAACATCTGAACTACCCAGGAAGCTTGGAATGCGTACATTTTTAGCCACGCAATTCTATTATTTAAATAAGCTGTAAATGCAAGGTATATCTCACCGGCAAAAATTATCCACCATCCCTTCAGATCCATCAACATCACTTAGGTATAACCAACCACCCAAATATTTGCTGCTAGACTCGCACCGTGTACCACGTGTCAGAAACCCTCTGTCACATACAGATTTCTACATAGAGCAGGAACTGTCCTTGATAAACAACTTATCTACGTCTTCCTAACTGAGGACACAACTCAGAAGCTTTCTAAACATTGAGCTACCTTAGAAACACGAATAACTGCCCAGCCAGTCAGGTTATCAGGCATTGGAGCAGTAAATGCTCAGCAGATGGTGCATTTCACGGAGAAATAAAGGCTGTTCAGCCTCTGACTTGTTTGATAGTTTATTACAAAAATTACTTGCAATCCAGTTTAAATACACTCCTCATCTCTTTCGTTGTTCGAGTATCATGGTATTGATCTCCATTAACAATGCCTTTCTTCCTGGTGTTTTCAGATAAATTACAAGATGTAAAGCTTCATTGGAACTGTCTTGAAATCCGTCTGAAACGAGTGACTGTGTATGATTTCCTGTATCTACATATTGTGGTGATTCAGGTACCATTGCCACAGATGTATTTTAACTGTTGCCACAGTAAAAATATTCACTGATTTACCTTCTTAGCTCATTTTAGAAATGCAGTAAAAAACCATATGACAAATAAGCCAGTGCTTCAAAGTCTTCCACTTCCATTAGAACTTTTGCAAATCAGACTCTATTTAGTAACTTGGATCCCATGTCAAACATACTCAGAAAACCTACAAGATCCTGTAAAATACTTCTTGGTTTTAAAATGCCATTATTTTACTTTTTTTTTTTTTGCATTAGCTAAACTGCAAGCATTTTTGCTGTCACTTTCTACATCCTTGCTAGATTTTTGCATCGAGTACATGGATTGCCCCACTTTTATCTCCCCCCTCACCCCAAGAAATGCCTATTTTTGCCTTTTGACAAACAGAACAATCTTAGGTGTAAAACTGAGTCTATTCTAGAGGCTGCTAGCGCTGCAGTCATGTGAAAACTGTGCTCCATTCAATTTTGTCTTCTCATTTTTTTTTACTTCAGACATTGCCAGGCCAGCAAGAAACTTTCCTTCTCCAACTCAAATCTTAGGGCTTGCTAAGCTGGAGGAAGGGGAAATGCACCAGGCCCTTCAGCTGCTCATGTTGGACGCCTCCATCCCCTTGGCTGTGGATTGTAGTTTGAATCAGCTGTTGACAAGCCATAGTCAGACCTGGAATCCATGGACATTATATCAGGATCCGTTCTGGAGCGCTGAGTGCAGTAGGGATACTGCAGCTTAGGGCCAGCCTGGGTAGGGGCATTTGGGGCAGACAGGGAGCTTTTTTGGGCTGATAGAACCCCCAATTGCTTCCCTCCTAGTAAGGCTACGCTACCACTCGGGGCTGGAGGCTCATAAGAAACTTTAAGTTTCCATTCATCTGGTGGCTCAGGAAGCGTTTTCCTGCGAGCAGCCGATACCACGTTAGCAGCAATGGATTCCTCCATGCTTTGGGGGCCAAAAGCTTCATCCACTAGGCCAAGGGGAGATCTGGCTGCTGCTTCCCAGGGAGTCAGTCTCTTGCCAGGCTTGTCAGCTGCTGTGTCTGGCTTGCTGAAGTCATCAGGGGAAGGCTGAAATACAAGAGGAGAAGTAGGAGACATGGCTCGAGGAATGAATGAAGAAGGTCTCCCAGGAAGCGATAATGAGCGGCCACTGCTTCTTCCCTGGGAAGACAAAATACCAAATATGGTTACAGTTATTAAACAGCAAGAAAGGAAGCCCCTCCCCTTCACTTCCAAACTGGAACAAAAGACCCCGAAAGCACGTGACGTCCTGGCAGTTCTTTTATGTTTATGGGTATCTTTTAGAACTTTAATTAACTGGAAAGGCAGGAGGCAGAGAAAGAAACAGGAACAAAGACCCAGCAAATCGAATTTTTGAGGAAAGTAAGCAGACCAAAGACAGGCATTTGCTGAAAAAGTACAATGGCATTAGCAACTGTGCAGCTTTCCCACTACTTAGCTGGTGTGCCTTGCTCTGAAAAGACCATTCTTAATGCAAAAGGGAGTCATGTTGTGACAGTTCTGTGTGTGTTTACAAGACTGTTTCTAACATTAGGCACAGCCTAATTTATTTGATAACAGGCTCTGTCTAGGACATCTGTCCAAGAACATATCTTTGGCAATCTCCTTTTAAGAAAGGCTTTTCTTACTCAAAAATTATTAGACTTATCCTAGTTTTCACTTTTTGGGCCGCAAAAATGAACACAAGCATTGCATTAAAGGCGTTAATGCAATCATTCACTTAATACCCTTACATGACGCTACTTTTGGCTTCTTTAAAAGGCAATGCCCTCGGAATTTCAGTACATTCCGACCCACTTATAGGACCAATCCACTCATTTTTGACAAATCCTAATCTTCTTAGTAATGCAGCACTTTGAAACAGAAACTGTGTTCGTGAGAAGGTTCTGCTGCAGCAGCCATTTGGCAGCGCACGAAGCAGGTACAGCCTGTCCCCAAGGCAGACCTGCTCTCTGTGTTACACAGATTACCTTGTTCTTTGAGTCTCTGTAAGCGTGGTTCCTAAACTCGCTGATTGACACTCATTGATTCACGTCCTCAGGCTTAAATGCCTCTAATTCTGAAATCTGCTGTGAAATTCCTGGCTCGTTTTGCCAGGGGCTTCGCTAGAATGTGATCCGAGCAGCACTGGTCTGTGTTACTTTTCCTAATGAGCTTCCCAAACTTAAGAGCATGAGCTAGAGAGCAGCCAACAGGTGTGTGATCATTCAAGGTATAGCTGATCTAGCAAAGATTCACATAGGAATGTCACATTCTAAGTTTTTCTGGCACAGCATCTTGCTGCATTTAAGAAACTTGACAGACCACTGCTTCACACAGGCTTTAGTGTCATGTTCTAATATCAGCCTTTTGTATGAGAGATGGAAGCTCAAGAGACTTCAGATTGCACCATTTTCAGTCAGTTTGGTGGTGCTTAGTCTGAATGTCTTTAAAAAAGTGTAGTGACACACAGAGGTCTTGACAAGTTTCACAACTGATGCTTTATGACAGGACTATCCTTTGACCTCCTAGCTATGATCAGCTATTTCCAGTCTGCATTTCCAGAGAGGAAACTCCCCAACATTATTAATCCTACCCACACACACCCCTATGTTAGAAATTAATCAGATAACCCAAACCACAAGAAATTAGGTGGTAATTAAGAAAATAAATCAATGGAGAAGATAAGGTTGTAGAGAGGGATGAAAAAGTTGATCAAATAGGTCCACCTCGTTAGTCTGCCTGTGTTAGCTCCTCTCAGGAGGGTTCTAGAACATCATCTATGCTGAGTAGATAGAAAAGTTCACCTTTTTTAATAGAAATTCCAGTTCAAAGCCCTGTGAGTACTTTGTAGGATTTCAGAGATGCAGAGGAAAATGATGCTGTTGAAACAAGTGTTGGATAAAATATCTGGCTTTTCAAGACAGTCAGATGAAGGTACTGTTCAGTCTGTCCTGTTCAGAGAAAAACTCCAGAGTTCATCAAGTTAGAAAAGTATCTTTTTGGTGTAAACATTAGTGATAAAACAGGAACTAATTTTCTTTGACAGAGTTTAATCAGAGTGATGCATTTTTAAGTGTATTTCACTACTTTTTTAGTCAAAACGAGTCATTCTACTGTTATATTTAGGTAGAAGTCCTGGTCTGGGCTTCACTTTCCCACTTGATAACTTGTCTTTAGAAAAAGTTCTGGAAATAGGCTGGGTTTTAACCTAGTTCCAAAATTGCACATCTGTTTCCTCTAGCTTTGGTAGAGTAAAGATAATCTCTGCTTCTATGAAGCAAGGACTGAACAGTGTGTGGGTTCAACTAACATTTGTCTTCTTGGGTTGTAAGAGGATGAAACCCGTGAGGGCAAATAGCATTCCAGATGATTTACCTGGAAGAAAGCTGAAGTATATGGGAAGAACCTTGTCCATTCCATAAGTGTCTGAAGGAATTTGAGGAAAAATCTGAGATTCCCACTAACACACTGCTTTGGTATTCAGCCCCTTCAAGCTCACAAACACAAACTTAAGAATTGAGGGAACTTCCAGTCACTAGAATTCATCCTTCATTTGCTGGACCGCAGCTGCAGCCAGACATGCTGACTCTTTCCAACATTTCCCCTTTATATTTAAATCTTGGAGATACATCTTTTGACAAGCATGTACCGAAAAGAATGCACAAACCCCAGATCATAAGTGACACAGTGGAAAATATGAAGTGCAAGTAGAGAATAATTACTCTCCCCTCTGTCTCCCTTAAGCTACAAGAAAATCATAAAAAGAAGGCTAGAGATTTTCCATTCTTCACCTCAGAAATCAAGGGAGAGGGGAGAGAAAAGTGAAATGCTACCAGAATTATTACTTTATCACATTTTGTCTTCCTGTAATCTTGTGGTAAAACAGTTAAGAGAATATTGAAGTATTATGCAGCAAGACAAACTAGAACCCCTCTACACAGATGAATTGGTTCTTTTCCATTGCCTGGATGTTTTCAGAGGGAAAGACCTTTTCTACAATAGTTATTGAAGGGAAAGTGATTCCTAGGTGTGAAGAAGAGGAAAGGCTGTTTAGAACTGTCCATTGCAATCACAGAATCCTGACAGCTGCTGACTGCCTTGGGTGTCTGTGCAAGCAGATAAACTGTTTAGATTAGGTTTAGGTTAACACTGATTTTTAAAATGCAAGCTAGTTATAAATTGCTCACTGAAGCAAGCATTCATTGCAGTGCAAGACTATTTGATAGTTATAAGGTATGTGTTAATATAAACTAAAATTTATAGAATATTACTTCCAAAAGTAACTATTTCCATATGTAAGCCAATGAATGTAAAAACAGTACTTATAGAAGGTGTGTGCATGTATAGATCTAGTTAATGTAAGATGGATGAGTGTGACTGTCTGCCTTTGATTCAATACTTGATACTTTCAATAGTAAGGAAAAATGGGTTCTTTGGAACTTAGAGCTATTTCAATTTTCTTGTTAATTATGAGAAGCTGAAAGACAAAAAGAGCAATACTTAGGTTTATAAAATAGTGCAGATTTTAAAGGCAGGAGTCACAAAGTTATTTTTCCTTTTCCAGACCAAATGTGAATGCAGAATGATTTCCCAGCAGCTGCTTTTCTGTCTCAGGTAGCACAACTCCTTAGTAAGAGAAAACTCTGTGTGTGTGTGTATGTGTGTGTGTGTTTACATGCCTCCACTGCCTTTTTACCAGTCAAGGAGACGAAAGTGGGTTGGACTCTCACAGTCCAGTGAAACTCTCTCAACATAAACTCCTCCCTAATGAAGTCACTTGGAAAAATTGGACCTTTGTGTCTAAGTCATTAAAGCAGTTTTATTTTTGTCTTTTCATTATGGTCCTTGTCCTTAATCCCATATCAAAGCATGTTAAAGTCTGAGTTAACAATAGTGCCTGGATGCTGTTTACACAGAAAGGGGACAAAGGAGGAGGAAGTAGATAAAACAATTGTTTTATCTCAAAAAGTGACTCTATCTTTATAAAAAGCCCAGAGTGATGCATTTCTCCTTTGGCTTTCTATGGGCTTGTAATGGCCACTGCAGTTAGAGACCAAACCACTAAGAAAATGGTAGGACAAAATAAATAATACTGAATTTTTATGTCTTTCAGTTCTTTCCTTCTTTCCATTTTTTTTAAACATGAAAGAAGCACTTCAGCTTTTTTAACTGAGTATAGAAGGGAGACATATTGTTAATATCATTACAGCTTTTTTTTTGTCCCAAACCATTTACTATTTAAACTTTATGTAATGAAAAAATAATTTCTCTCTGAAATGCTGCCAGCTGTTCAGTAAAGGCTACAGCTCTTTTACAATACAACTACCAAAAGTCTTGAAATAAAATGGGAAAATTGTATTTATTTGAAACTCTTGAAATATTTTACAATGGACTAAAATGGGAATGAAGAAATTTAGCTAATGGCTGGGGAGGGAGGGAATCTCACCTTTCTGACAACTAAAACCTTGTCAGTGGCTGTACTGAGACCAGAAATAGATTAGAATAACATAGTTCAGGCCTGATCCTGACTTCCACAGAGCTGTCTTGGCAAGGCTTACTTCTGAAAATTTATAGGGAATTTTAGGACTGGAATCTAATTTATTCTAAATTCAGATTGTTTCTAAATGTGGTATTATTTCAGGTGAGAACAATCTTGTTTTCATGCTTTGTATACAAAATAATGAAACAGTTACTGTCATTCACCTCACATCAGTGTTGTGACAGATCTTGCTTCTGAAAATCAAGTGCTTTTCAGTTGTCAAGTAATGGTAGAAAAGGCCAGTTCAGCTATCAGCATTAGGCCTTCACGACTGTAAAATGCCTGTGTGCAATAAGACTGTTGCTAACTTGTCCCAAATTGTTTAGTTAGCTCACTTTGCACCTTTGGAAACGAAAGAAAATCAGCTTTTCATTACCATTTAATCTTTATCCATATGCAGTTCTCAAAATACAATACTTTCATGCCTACAGAGAGCAAATGGCTGAAACTTTTGGCCAGAGGCATCTTAGATTTCCTTGGAATAAACTGGTCCTTTCTTGTAAGGAAGAATATTTGCTGCCACCTTCTGGATTTTCTATTGCACAGCTGTGAGTGCAAAGTTGGCCCTGTTTTCTGTCATTTCTGCCTTGAGAAGTGGTAGCACTGCCTGCTTTGGAACTGGTTTGACACAAATCTTGGTGTCTGAAGTGTCCCATATTTCAGTGCAGGTGTCCCTACGTGTGAACATTCACACAGAGAGCCTTATGCAGGCTCAGTAGGAGCACCACGATTTTATAGCCTGTTCCAGCCCCATATCCTGTGAGGCAGGAGGGTTTTATTAATTCCTGCAAGTATCTGGTGGTTCAAGCCCTGCTGCAGGACCCTGTTGCAGTGTGCTCCATGATATTATTCCAGGGCTTGGTTTGGGTCTTACAAAGGTACCTCGAAGCAATGCTAGTGAAGTTGGAAGGTCAGCTATTCCAAAGCTCTGAAAAGCAAGCACCATTGCCCAGTGCTGATGCATTTTGATTAAGTTTTAGGATTTCTGTCACATCTGGTGCCAATTCAGGGCTTCATTTAGGAAATATCAGGATTCTCTAACACGGGAGTATATTGTGAAAAAAGGTGCTTTTGCGGGTTGGAATTCATAGCTGGTCACTGAGGTTTCCCTTTCCGGAATTCCACATGGAGGCTGCCATCTGTTAACACTCCCAGAGGGATGTTAAGGATCACATTCTTTGACAGAGTAACTGGTGCATGTGCTGTTGGACTCTGCAGATGCCTTGAAGTGCCTTGAACTGGACACCCAAGGCTACTGAGTGTCCTGGTGTCAGTGCTGCTCAGTTTGTGCATTATTTAGTGATTTATAGAATGCAACAGTGTAAAGACGAACTCTGGTTTCTGAATGATTTGGATGGTGACAGAAAAAATCTCTAAGAAAATAGTTCTGTACAAAGGGCACTTTTTGAAGAGTAAGGAATGCTGCTGAGCACGGGATGATGTCAAGACAAGGCAGCAAAGAGCTGTTTGTCAGATGGGCATCCCTGGTTGGAGTCCTAGAGCAAAAAAAGCAGATATGACATGGTTGCAGATGTCCTGGCCACACAAACACCCAAGGAGGTTGGATTAAGCTGACACAGGCAGCAAGAATTCCAAGTGCCTCACTTTGCAATCCAAACAGCAGTGTTTAATGTTGTTTTTCTCATAATTCTATTTACACAGTGTCAGGTGCTTGCTTCAGTACTACTTCAGTACTCTAGGAAGAAAACCAAGTGTACGCAGATGCCAGATGGTTTGCTTTTGTTTGCAGTATAGAGCCTGCATAGTGAGGCTCTGAGAAGTACAATTCTCTCAAAGACAAAAATCACTAGCAGTTATTTATGGGTTTTGGGGAAAAAAGAATCTTTCTTTTAAAAAACTGAAAGTATTTGTCCATAGGTTTTTACTGTATGCAAACTTTTTTTTCTAATAGAAATGTGCTGAATTCTTTGCTTCTCAAACAGTTAAAGCTCACACTGAAACTGAGTGTTGTGCTCCTTGTCACCTTTTGTAATCCAACATGTGCTCCCGTGATTGGGAATGTATTTTACTTCTGTGATGTTCCTCCTTTTCTTCTGTTTGTTGTGTGTTTCTTAAAAACATTACAATCTGCTGTTTCAGATCTAGATGGAAACATCAGGAGAAGCACTCCATCTGTTCAACAGTTCAGTCTTGACACCTATTTAAAAATGACCTGGTTATTTTCATAGCATCTTATCTTTTAATTGTCTGGAATTGTGAGGGGAGTCTCTGGTTCGAGATTTCTGTCTTAAAAATGTACAAAAGAATCAGGATTCTTGTTTGAAAATGCCCCGCACAGGAAACCTTTGTCCAGATAGTCAATCTGTAAATTCAGTAAGTTATTTCTCTCATAGCTGAATTTTCTCAGCCTAAGGGAATGTGCAGTTATTATACTACCACAGATGTTTGTGCAGGTTTCACATGCACTGCAGTTAAAAAGTTTGTCAAGATCATTACACTCAGGAATAGATTTTTCCTTTAAATTCTGTAGAGGATAACTGGAGACTTGATTAGCACATGAAGAAAAAGTCTTTGCTTGCCTTAGTTAAGGAAGCAAATATTAAACCCATGGGATTACTGTCATATGGTTTGTCTTAGCTTGTTCAAGTCTGCATCTGTAGAGGCCATTTCAACATAGACCTTCAGAATTTTTCCTACTCTTTAAATCATTTGATAAAGAGCCTGAAGTGCTTCCTTTAGTAAGCAACCAGCCTGAAAACCACTTGCCAAACATAACTCTTGGGTGATTCCAACTCCTCCTTTATGTAATGGCATGCAAAAGTAATGTCTACTGTAAAATAAGGCCAGTTGTTCATGGGTACTGTGAAGTTGTGATGGTGGCACCCAGAGTGCCATGAAATGACCAGGCTCACATATTTTCCCAAGAGATCTACCAGCAGGGAGTCCATTCAGAGCTCCTGAATCCACAGGTTTTTGAAGATCTTGTCACGTTTCTTCTTCATGTAGTGTTTCCATTCGAAGCTGAGCAGAGCCAAGCTGTGTAATTAAGATTTGCACTTGCCGTGCCAAACCACCAAAGCGATCAGTGGAATCCTGGGTGTGTGACTTCAGGTAAAGAAAGTTGCATCATGTAAAAAGGCAAGACTGGAAGAGCGAATCTCTTTAGAACCAAAGGGTTTGGAATTTTAAAGCTAGCAAATCTGGAAAAGGATCCTGGAAAAAAGAGAGGAGAAAGATTTTGCACAGTGTTAGTTGTTCTCATTTCCCTGGTATTCTCCTGCCTCAGTGTACAGAGCATTCCCCTGCTCCAGAATGGCTGGAGCAGCAGCATGTGAGGGTCAGGCTGGTCCTTTGTTGAGGTCTCATCCTGATAAGAAATGCTCCTCCCAGATCACATTATGTGCTGTGAAGTTGTTTTTGTAACTGCTCATAATCTTTTATCAGAGTTCAACCAAAAAAAAAAAATCAACAAAAGTCTGGAAATAGTCAGCCATCCCTATATGCAGAATAGGTAAGCCTCTCTTGCTGATTGTTCTTTTACCTTCAGTACTTTAAATTCCTCTCACCGGTATTTTATCCTGTGTAGTCACTGGTTTTTTGTGGAATTTTCTCCCCCCAGCTTGCCTCCCTCTAATCCCAGTCATATTTTCTCTCAAAATTGCTGCTCTGCTACTTAGCACTAATTTTTCTATCAGAACCACACAGAAGCTCCACACTTCCTAATTTTTTTTGAGTCTGCTGATACTTCAACCTTTTATTTTTTGTTTCTTCCTTAAGAGAGCAGAAACCAAAAAAATAAGGCTTACTTGTAAGAGATGATAATGTTTACTCTGTAAATGTTCCTACAGGAAAAAGTCATTGAAATCTCTTTCTGGTTGTTTCATAATGTATTTTTTGGTATGCAGGAACATGATAAGAGCGGTTCTCCTAGAGAAGGGGGGAGAAGTTAAGCAGTTCTGTGTTGAAGAACTAAATTTTTTCTTTCATTTTTGCAGCAGAAATTCTCACTTTGAAAGCCACTCATCTCCAAATCAAAACTTATCAATTCAGTTTTATGGCAAGATGTTTATAACTGAATCATAAATTGAAGGTATATAAACCCTTGATTGAGGTAGCTGTTTTTATGAAAAGGCTGTATAGAATGTGAGATCAAAACTGGTGCAATATAATACTTCCAGTAGGTGCTGTAATTAAATATGTTAACATAGTAATAAAACACTTAAATTCTTCTTTTAATGTGAACATACTGGAAGTATTGTTACAAGTGATGGCTTAAAATCCACTGTTAAATGTTCTTCCATAATAAACATGACAATTGCATCTTGCCAGCTTTGCCATATTGTATAAAATAATTCTAATAGCTTTTTCAGAAAACCATTTACAAAAGCTCACTGCCCTTTCCAAGTGAAATTTCAGGTGTCTCCTCTACACAAACCATTCATTTCCTTGGCATTTCAGCTACATTTGACATTATCATTAGCTTTTCATCTGGACCCATGACAATGAACAGCTCAGCTTTCCTCTAAATATCTCCTTCACGAGAGATTACATCTTGGATAAACCTGTTATTCTAGGTAGACCAGTCTTCTGAAATATTAATAAGAATTAAAGACTTACCTGATCAGTAAAGAGAGCCTTGAAGCCAAGTTGGATCCAAGTCCCATGCGTGTAGAATGATGCGTATACAAGAAACAGAATTCGGAGTTGGGCTTTGAATGGGATTATCAGAAGATCCAAACTGAGTTAAGAGCACTAATGTCATTGAGACTTTTGTTTTTAACTCTTACTGGTGCTTTAAAACTCCTTCTGTCATTGTTCTAGGCCATATGAAATACTAGTATTTGAATCCAAATGTGATCAAAATTCCAATTTTCAGCTTAGATGCACTTTCTAAGCTCCCGAGTCTCGTAGCCACAGGCATTGATACCAACACTTGTGGTGGAAGGACAAAGCTGCTATAAATCTCCTCATTAAGGAAATACCCTTTTGGCTGTGGGGTGAACAAGTACAGAATACAGTGTGATTATAATTTACAGATGTGCTTTCCAGGAGGAGATTAAGCAAAAGCATGGCAATATGAGGCTGGTTGGATTTATGTGTCTCTCACAGCACTACTTACCTTTGGTGTCTTTATTCCAAGTACATATTGGTATCTTAAAGTCTACCTAAAATAGCGTGTGCAACTCCAGACTGAACTTGGAAAAAGGGGGGAGAAAGGAGGGAGGAAAGGGAAGGGGAAAGGAGAGAGGAGGGGGAGGGAGGAGATTTCATACTAACAGGCTAGCATAGGGAATAGACATCCCCCAAAAACATCCTGGCAGTCTGTATGTGGAAGTGAAACGAAAAAATAGCAGCCAAACCAAAGAAAAAAGGCGCAAACAGGCAGAGAGGAAAGGGACAAGTTTAATGATAGAAGAAAAATACAGATATTGACAGTGGGAAACAGGTAGAAGGGAGATCTCCAAAGGACTAAAATATTGCTACTTTCTATTTCCAGGTAAATGCAGTATAAATATTTCTTGACTTTTCCAATTTTTTTCTCCCTGAATTTCCTATCATTTTTCTGAATTTTAAGGGGGAGATGGATCCCTTGGTCATTTTCTTCTAAAGCAGCCAGTATCCAAATCTAAAATTTAAAGGGGAAAGTAGAATTTTGGAGGTCCAAAATTCAGAGGAGTTGTTTTTATTGGCTTGATTAGAGCTTGAGTCCAGCCTGCTTTCTGCATGTGCAACCAAATGCATCCTTCCCACAGCTGCCTGCAGTTTGAGTTACCATCATGGGGCCAAACTACGGAGATTTTGTTCATACTTAGGAATGTTTTCTTCATCGAGATAGATAGTTCTACAAACCCTGCTATGATATGCAAGGTCCATGATCTGGTCTGTAACTAGCTGAATGATAGTTTAAACAAATATATCAACAGATTCTGCCATCTTTATTCACAGAGTTATGCTTTAATCTTTAGCTTCACACCTGGGATGGATTTTGATTCCCTTAGTTGTGAGAAACAGCACCTTGTTTCAGCCCTAGCACCACTGATGCCGATGAAGGACATGCTAAACTACTCAAATATAGCCCCCTGATTTCAGCAAAGCTCTCTATTCACTGCAGGATTATACAGTACATTTCAAGACCACAGGCTCTCAAGAATTTTCTACAGTAGTAGTATTTCAATCCTTAGTCCCCAATACAACAATAAAAGATGAAAGTTTAAGACCAGAGTAAAAAGATTTAAAGCGGGAAGAAGCACTGTAGAGGCCCAAGTGAAAATAATAAGATGTGTACAAGAGACCAGTAGGAAGACATGGTCATAATCGTGATTTAATGTTAATTTCTGTGGCACTGGGTGCTCTGGGAGCAAGAATCAGCACTCTACACTATAGGTAGCTCTCCAGTTCTCAGTCACTGTGCTTTCACAAGAAACTGGTGCATTACGTTGCAGCTGCAAAACCCAGCTCACCTCCCTGACTGGTTGATAGTTTTCATTTACAGGCTTCTCTCACACTTGCTGGGTTCAAGGCAAACTCTGGCTAAAAATATGCCTGCAGGTGGGATGTGAAATTTCCCCAAAATGGGAAATTTTTAGCAATTTGTCCAGCTGTCTTTCCACCTCTTTTTAGTCTTCATAACACTCCAGCATCTCTTATAGCACGTTCTCTGTGAAATCACAGAGGCAATTCATGATTTTGGATCACAGCTGATCCACATAGCTTCAAGCTAAGCCCCTGGCTGATCAATCAGATTCCTGTGGAAGGACCTTTGAGCCAGGACAGATTCTGAGTGAATTCCATGGGGCTCTGTGCAGGCCAAAGGTCTGTCCAGTTGACTTCTGCTAGTGATCAGTCAGAGTCTAACACTGTGTCTATTTTATGCTATGTTAATAATACATATTACTATTAGTTAATAAGGCATTTCTTTAAAAAAAACAACCACCAAAGTCCTCAAATCCCTAGGTAATTAGAACACAGTTGGGGAGAGGGATAGGAAGAAAGCTGTTCTCTACTGATTTGACATACCAGGAATATTGCTTACTGTTTTTGTTGTTGTAGTCCTAAAGCAAAAACCTAGTGTCCTGCTCACTTCACGCAATGGTACCTCTCCATTTCAGGATGTCATGTATATAAAGCACCTGATAAAATGCATAAATGTGCTGAAATTTTCATCTATTTTGATTCCTTTAAAAAGTTCAAAATATTTTGGACCCAGATTTGAGGTGATACATCTGACATTCTTTAGTAAGCTAAGGAATACCGCTGGCACAGTCTGTGTGCCAGGTGACCACTGCAAACCAGTGACTGCAAGCAAAACGGACACTAAGTTTCAGCTACCAGGTTTACTCTCGAATAACCGATGGCTTCCACACCTGTGCAGTGACGCCAGCTTTCTTGGCTGAAAATTTTGGCCTCGGAGCAGTAAACAAAGAGGATGTGGTGGTTTCTGGCTTAGAAAACGCAGAGTAGCCTGGGGGTGAATACGATTCGTTTCCTGGGAGAGAGGCGTTTGACGGAAACAAAGGTTGGGAACCATAGGCTGGCACGGAGTACACCGAAGAAGGCCGGGCCCTTGTAGGAGATCCAGCACCAGGTGGAAGGTAGGTAGGTAAAGGCAGTGTTTGCTTTGGAGCGGTCAGCTTCGATGTCTGCTTCATGGCAAGGCTTTCCTTAGGCGGTTGGAAAGTAAATAAAGATGGATCGAGTTGATAAGGTTGATGTTTCATAATATCCAAAGCATTGAGACCTTTCTTAGGTTTTCTTTTTGTGTTTTTGGTAGCAGCAGCAGCCTTAGAGGAAGGCTTGATGGCAGCAGGAGGGTAAGATGGGCAGTGGATAGGATTATAAGCAACGGGTGGAGGCGCTCGGACATTAGATGAGTATTTCCAAGAAGCTGGTAAAGATGGAGTTGGAGATGAGGCTCGTGCCATGTTTGCCTGCACAGTCTCTGAATCCACCACATACTTCTCCATTCGGGAATGCCTCCTGGCAAACAGCTGTGCTCCTTTCCCGCTCATAGCAGGTGGCATCTCAAAGGGAGGCTTTGTTTCTGCCGCACTTGGGGTGACTGGTGTTGACTTGGGGGCAAGGTTCGGACTCGCCAGGCTGGCCTGAGGCCCTTTGAAAGGACCAGCAAGGTTGAGAGTGTTTGGGGGATGGATGGGAGAATGAGGATACTGTGGAGATTTGGGTGGGGCGGGATACGCTGCCTGAGGTGAGGCTGGTGCTGGGAAAGAAGGAGGCTTGTTGGAAGCCGATGCTGAAGGTGACCAGATTGGTGAAACTGGAGTAGCAGCAGAAGGAGACACCTTGAGTGAAGGCTTTGGAGCAACAGGAGGAGGGGCCTTTTGTTTAGATGCTTGAGTCTGCATGAAATTGCAAGCTTCTGCTCCCAAACTGAGGTAGTCTTCTTCGGGTCCTGACTCAAAACCAGCTCCGGTACCTTTTTTGCCCTCTGCATTGTGTACAAGGGACAACAGGGCAGGATTAGGACTTACTTTGGGTGCATCTTTGAAATTGAACATAGGTTTGGAAGTGCTTCTTCTCTTTGCCTCTTGCAGTATCCCGGTTCTTTTGGCTGGCACGGCGATCCTCTCATCCCTGGACGCGATGTGTTCTGTGGGCTCGGTGGCTGCCCACACGGCCGGGGCAGCCTTGCTGGCCACAGGAGCTGAGACAGGTCTGTAGAAAGCCTCAGCTGGTGGGCTGACAGAGCAGTAAGGAGGTGGTGCTGCTGCGTCTGAAAGGGGACTGGTGACATTTCTTACAGGTGAAAATGGTGCAGCTGCTCGGTTTTGAACCCCAGAAGGGAAGGGCTTCGCTGTTTTATTCAAAGATGCTGCTTTTTGAGCTCCAGAGGACTGAAAAGAGAGGTTTGTGCCAGGTGCTAAGCCAAAGCCATTTTGTTGTACCACTTTGCTGTGATTCTGGCTCACATCTGTGTAGCTTTTGCTCACACAGGTCTGCTGTCTTGACATTTCCTCCTCTTTTGATTGATAGACGGAAGAGCTCACTTTCTGGAAGTTCTCCGTCATGGTGCTTTCCCTGTGCTCCTCTGTCTGCACCGTGCTTGCCTTCATCTCTTCTTGCTCCGCTGTAATCTGATCCATCCTCTGCCGCCTCTTGGCAAACATGAGGGCCCCTTTCCCTGTGCTGTCTGCAAGCGTCTGCATCTCCTCTCCACTTTTTGTCTTCTTTTCCACCTCGGGCAGACCACTGTCCCAGTCAAACGTCACGATCTTGCCGTCCTTGTCAATGTCAGAGAAAAAATCTTCATCTATTTCCGACTCGCTCGTTGCAAGCAAACTCACCTCGAAAGCGTTTTCCTTGTCCCCCTCTTCACCTTCACCCTCTTCCTCCTCGTCCTCGTAACGTTCTAACTCCCCAGTCCCGTAGCTCACTAAAGTGTATTTCCTCGCCCTTTGGCGGCGCTTCTTGAACATCAACACCCCCTTGGAATTGGGGTTGGGAGCTGCCGTCAGCAGCAGTGCAATACTTTTACATTTAGAT
This sequence comes from Oreocharis arfaki, assembly GCA_013398015.1. Classification (NCBI taxonomy): domain Eukaryota; kingdom Metazoa; phylum Chordata; class Aves; order Passeriformes; family Paramythiidae; genus Oreocharis; species Oreocharis arfaki. The sequence goes on along the minus strand of VZRR01001425.1, from coordinate 118,120 downwards.
TTGGCTTCTTTGACCTGCTTCTCCGACAGGCTCTCGCTTCGTCGGAGCCCTGTGGAAAGAATCAAAGGGCACATTTAATTCACGCGGCCCGCGAAATTACAATAACAAATGCGTTTTTCTGTACTGAAGTTTATCCACTCTCCCCTTTTCCCATATTAAAACATTTCTCTTCTTTTACATGGAAAGTTCATTATACTCCAGTTTTTCTCACAGTATCAGCTGTGTTATAAATTCCATATCCAGCATTCCTTAGAGATTCACCCATGCAAGTTCAAAGGCTACATCACTTTCTTTGGGACTCCTACTTTAACAGGAACATTACATGTGTCTTTATTTCTAGCATTCTTCATTTTTATTCCCAGCACCAACAGGCAGGTGATATTTTCTCATTTATCTAGTTTCTAGTCTGGTATTTTCCAAGTATTTGACCACAGTTCCTAGTCTTACAGCAGCCATTCCCAGCCAGACAGGCCCCTGACTGCTTAATATCTGAGCCCAAATGAAACTGAGCATATTCTGTCTGATAGCAGCTTCTGCCATTTAGGTGTTTATTTTACTCCTATAAATTGCAGACTTGCCAAAAGTCAGCATGCTACTATGTATTAGCTATTTAAAAGCAAGTATACATCCAGAAAGGCATACACAGAAAATATTAGCATTAGCTTTCAGCCCCTTGGAAGATGTGGGAGTTTGTCCATGGTACTCAATGAAAGCAGGTTTCAGTCTTTTAACAAGTATTACTTGCCTGAAATCCAAAGTTCTATGAGATACAGCTTATACAAAATATTTATTCTGGAATTGTGGCAAGAGTGAATACACATTTAAGAGCAGAATCAAGGAGACTCGAGTAACTTCTCAAGGGTACTCGCTGGAGTATCAATGGCAGTATTTCTGAAAGCATAAACTACTGGTTTTCATCAGGTCATGTGAAAGAGGAACAGATGCAGCTGCAAAGCTGATGGATGTGCTGGACATCAGTGTGACTGCTTCCTTGTAATGGGACATGGAGCATGTGCCTCATGGGGCAATGCTAGTCAGGTGGCGTCCCTGCTGCTTTCCCTTCCTCGTACTCTACCGCTGAATCTCATGAATGACAGCCTAAATAGCTCCTTCCTTCAAAAAACCTGGAATTTAAAGCTATTCCTGACTAAATCAATAGTTGCAAGGAAAAAGGATGCCTCTGATAAAATAGAACAGTAAATTATTTTGTATCTTTTGCTGGCATAAATAGAACAAACTTATTAAAGAAAGCCATGCCATGTGTTTTCTAGTCACAATCCTTTTAGCCGTGTCAGTAGATGGAGCCTGATACCTCTCCTATTAAAGACAATTGGAGTTTTGCCATTATGCCAGATGACAGCACAACTGGACCAATGGTTCTCACAAGAATGTATAAAAGAGAAAAGAGCATGGCACCCAAACCAGGAATTTCTAATATTGCTGGACAGCCAAATCACAAAATCCTTGGCTCAGTCCTGTTCCAATTCTTTACAACATTCACTGAAGGTGTTTTCCAAAACTACGGGCTTTAGTGTTAGAGTGCTACCTGATCATGTAAATATAATTTGAGTATTATTTACAGAAAAGAAATCTGCTAAAGAGATCAAGCACCTATAATAAAAGTTCTTCTCTAGTTCAGGCTTAAATGCTGCATTATAACTTCTATTTTGGCAGAAAACATGCATAGTATTTGCTGCACACAGAGCATTCCCTATGCTTGGCAATTCATTTGTTCTAATGTGTAGATAGGATTTTATAATAATAATTAATAATAATAATAATAATAATACAAAGAAATTTACATATTAAATCTGTGGTTTCTAAGGGTTATGACCTGCCACTAGTTTAGAGGACACTGAGATTGTCATAGTTGACATGGGAAAAGGGCAGGACCTGTATTCTACTTGAAAGAAGAGTTTATCATGTGAAAAGTAGTTCATTCTTTGCACTTTTGCCTTTTAAGACAGGCACTGCAAGTAATTCTCTGGGAAATGCAGGCACAGTCCCACAGTTGGCTCTGACTTCGCAGCCAAAATGTGAAGCATGTGCACTTTTGTTTTATACTTCATTTAATATGCCCAAAATACATGGGTTGCATACAGACACTTAGGCGTAAGTAACTGCCTAATCCACTTGCCAATGAGACACAAATGGTTGTCATGCTAAAAATATGCTTCCAGAGGAATTAGCAGTGGGTTAGCAGAGGAGTTCCAACGCTGCATATGAAATAGTTTGTTGCTACAGTATCTCGCAGCACACATTCAAGCACCTTTGACATACTGCTACTAAATCCCCAGACAGGATTCTTCACATTGTTGGGAAGGAGCAAGCAACCAATAGAAAGGTCCCAGATGAATAAAATAACAAGGAAATAGATTAATTAATTAATAAGGCACATCTACACCCAGTTAATCAATATTGGCTCCAGTGGCAGGTTTGCTTCCAGGTAAACTTCTTGGACACATTTTGAAGCTGACCTATGGGTCTGGGAGTCTGGGAGAAATAACATGTTCGCTTTACAGTCTAGAGAAGGCTGACAAAACCAAAAGGATCATGTAACAGTTATACACATGCTGGTGTCTGTCAAAATCTCTTCTGCAGGCAACATCAAGCTTTGCTGCTAGACTTTTTTATTAACTTTTCAAAGCAGTGGCATGGCTTTGGTTTTAGATGATGCAAATGACAACGCAAAGCTTTTGCTATAAAAGGAGAAATCCTCAGGATTCAGTTAGACATGTGCAAGCAACTTGCTCTTTTTGTTAATATTTTACAGATTGCCACTGTATATGCATTAGAAGACCAGCAGAGTTCAGCCCTTTCTGGAGATGTAAGTATTTTTAGTTGGACGAAGTCATGAGTTAATTTCAAAGTGGAAGTCTACTAAGCAAAGTTATTCAGCACAGTTAAGGCATGGATACACTCTTGGCTCATCACCAGGAGCATTGTATTACCCTGAAAAAATATATAAAGCAAGAACAGAAACACCATTTAAAAGAAAAAGAGAGAGGGAAAGTTAGAAAACTGCAGAACAAATCTCTAAACATCTTTTTTCTAATGCATTCTAAACCCTGAAATTACAGCTAAAGCTACAAAAGATGCCCTCAGGCAGTGCAAATGATTAGATGGGACATACTCACTTGCGTGCCTTGCCCTGTGCTTGAGAGGTCTGTGATCCTTTTCCGAGTGCTTGCTGTCTTCTCCCTGCTCTGTGGCTTCTGGTGAGATTGCAAAGGAGAGGCGGGAAGGAGGTGCTTCTGACTGCCCTCCTTCTACTTGAGAATCAACACACCCCCTTTCAGACAGAGACCTGGGAGCTTCCTTCTCCCTGTCTGAGCAGTCTAGGATCACCTCCACCCTGGGGATAGATGGAACTGCGCCTTGGATCCTCTTGACCTCTTTGCTGCTAGAAAACTGGACTACTTTGTTTGACCACTGGATGTTGCCCTCCTTCGCACCCAGGGGAACTGCGATGAGGGGGCTGCTCCCGTCCTGTGGCGCACTGGGTCCTCTGCCTGAAGGGGGGCCCTTTTCTGCCCCCAAGAGAGTCACAGCAGGAGCATTGGTGGCCTTGTGCACGTCATTTGAGAGGGAAAACTGCAGCTCAACCACAGCACCTGGCCTTTCTTCTGCCGTCCCTCTGAAGGCAGCCTCGTCTGTCACGAGCACCTTAGGGGTTCCTATCACTTTAGGAGGAATTCTGTGGCTTTGTGTGATGTCTTGTTTTGTTTCAGAAAAGTGTGTATTGCTTTCTGCTGCTCCGTGGTGAGTCCCACTGTAAATCTCTGTGATGCATAAATCCCCATGGGGTATCTCCTGTGCTGTGTTCATTTGCAGTGTGGTTTTCTCGCAATAGTCCTCATTTTTTATGTTCTCGTGCTTCCCATTTTCTCTTTCAGCACTCAAGGTTTCGTTTACTCCACTGGAGGATCTGCACATACATAAACAATTCAAGAAATTAAGCTGCTGTAAGCACAGCCATTATGAGTAGAGAGTTACAAAGGCAATTTCTGCATAGCATTTCCCCACCCTAATTAATTGTGGTACCTTCTACCAGATTCATTTAAATAGACGGACTTTCCCACAATGAAGAGGTCTTAAATAGAGGCACCTTTGTATCTTTCAAAATTCTTCAACTTGGCAGTTAAGTAAGAGGGAAATTACACAACACTGGTAGAACTATGACCCCACTACTAACCTGAAATGTGGAATTGTATCATTCTTAACATCAGTGTGCTTTCACAGACACATTTCTGTTCTAGGGTTTCCAGAGAAATGCTGCTGAGACTTTTGAGACAATACTTCTTCGTATTTCACATGTCCGTGAGAAAATTAACTTTGCATGACACCAGAGGAGTGGTTGATTTTTGGCTCAGTAGCCACTACTGCAACTGTTTTAGGCACCATCCTTACATGTGGTTCCTGTCCCAAATCATTCACTCTCTAAGGAATAGAGAAGTACTGGATAAGGATCAGAGGGAGGGAAATGAATACTTGAAATACACATTCGAAGAATTCCTGTGAGGATCATCATCCTTATATATCATGGATTAGTTAAAATATTCTGGGCCTGTTCCAGCGATCCAACATAAAGGGGTAGTGAACCTATAAAATATGTCCAACTTTTTAAAAAATATGTTGTTTCTAACTGGAAAATGTTATTTTCACTTATGAAACCCACAGTGTATTTCAGTGTAGCTCCTTTTTCTGAACCGTTAATTCCTCTGGCTCAGTTAGGCTGATTTGCTGGTGTTAAGGACACCTGGTGTACTCCTTAGCTCCTCCTTTCAGTACTCTAGACCATACTGCCTACTATTAATTTGAGGAGAAACCTTCTCTGTACAGCAAGGCTGCAGCATGTTATTAAGAATCTCTATTTGCTAGAAGCAAAGCACTTTTTCAAATTAGGGAAGTGGTAGGTGTCCCCAGTAAAGTGTTAATATCAAGTTCTATGGAGATTTTTCAAACCAGCAGCAGCCCTGGCTATTCTAAAGCTTTGGAACCCCCTAGAAATAAAGGTTGGAAGAAGCAGGAGAAGGAATAAATCTGTCAGTGCGCTGAAGAAACTTCAATATCACTTGCTTTTTAGGCATGCAGCTTACTGCTTGTGGCAGTCTGGGTCTGCCTCAAATAGCATGAAATGTGTAACATCCATTTCACCACATATGGGGCTTCATAAAGGTCAGACACATTTTAATTTAGGGAGCTCCTTGTGAGTGCTGCTGGATCCCATCGTATGATGCTATTTGGATGATCAATTGTCCTGCTCTCGAGCACAGATAAATTACAGAAATCTGTAAACATTTCCTTGTAAGATATGGACTGGGGGCTGGGCCAGCTAAATGTTAGCCTTTATTGGTAGCTGAGTGATTGTGTGTATGTGTGGGAGAGAAAGATTTCCACCTTAAAAGGCCCTTGCTACGTATGGATATACTTCTACTCTATATAGACATAAATGTGTATCCTCTGTCAAAAGGCAGAATATCGGGTATGATTTCTTTTTTGTCATTTCAGATTCTGTTTTGTCAAATTATTGGGGTTTTTTCAGGCCTTTCCAGCTCACTGCAGGAACAGCAGCCCTGGTGTAATTCCAGGAAGGAAGCAGAACTCATGGAGTCAGCATGGCAGGGTTTGTCGCAGGCTCATGTTTTACTCCCTACATGGTGCATTTCATGTCGGCATGCACTGAGCACTCCCTTCTTCCCCCTAGAAATGTTCTCTCCAGACTCAGCAGTAGCCCAGGCGCTGCTAACACTGATGTGAGAAGGGCAGGCTGGCGTTTCAGTGTCTGTCCCCTCTCTCCATGTTTCCCGGATCCATCTGCTCAGCAATTGCCGGGAAGGTCAGTGAGATGCTCCCCCGCCCGGCATCTGGGAGTGCCCGCCCTGCAGGGTGTCGCTTTCCTCTCATCCTGCAAACCGAGCATTTTCTGGGCACTGCTGCTGGTCAGTAACTCGCTGTGGCTTACAGGGCATTGGGAAAACTTTTGGTAGACATCAAAGGCCAAGTAGCATTTTTAAAACTGCTTTAAAAGCTCAATTTTCCTCCCAGTAAGATCTGTAAGAGCGGAGTTAGGTCAACAATTAATGCCTGTGAAAATCACATCCTTCATGCAAAAAGTTCAGGAACAGGCAGGAGCTTCCCAATGGACAATATTCTTCCCTGCTAACGAAAGATACTTAGGTGTAAAGATCACCAATGGAATACCACTTTAATTATTCTTTCCTCATGACTTCCAGCATTTTCTTGAGGTGTCTGCTAACACGTGGCTACTCAAGAGAGGAAGGATTTGCTTCTCATTGCTCTCAAAGGATACTAATACACTTCCTGAAAAATCCTTCTGGGGATAGTGCTGAGAGGGATAGTACCCACAAATGAGGTGGGAAGGCAAGAAGAGTGTTTCAGTCTATTCTCCCATACCTGGGAAGATACTGACAGCAAGGTCTGGGATTTGGGAGAGATGAGCTGATGAGAAGAAATTTAAAGATTCTTGCAGTGAGTTACTTTAGAACATTTTTCAGAGTGTTGGGCAACTACAATTTTCTTAACATTTCTGACATGGTTTCACTCCATGAAACCCTGAATTACGTGGTATAAACACTCTGTTTTGGTTCTGATTTTCAGGACATGCTTTGAATGTTCACCGTACATTCAAGCAGGGGCAATGGAGAGTCCCTTTCATCTGCAGCATCCTGTAGCCTTCAGACAACTGAAATATCAGTTATGGAACAGCAACAGGCAGGAGTCAAAGTATGTGGAGCTCTTTCTGTGGCTGAAGAGAAGACAGCTGGTCAGCCACAAATATCCTTCTTACAAGTGCAGTTCCAATAGTCACATTATGAATTAAAAACGGAAGAATGCAGCATGAGGAACACTCAGCTGGTCCCCTGCTGAACCAGGAGCAAGAGCTGTACACTCTGGGGGAGGTAAACTCTAATCCTCAGCTACCACTGTCGCCCTAATCCTGTCACACTGATCCCTTACTCAGCCCCAAACAACACGAACAGAAAGGCCATGCAAAATGTCTGGTATAAATAAAATGGGCATTCCTTGAGAGCATCTTGTTTTGAAGGGAGATTGTTACTTTGAACTGCTGGGCACTCGAGGAAAGCTCCTTTGTGCAGGTTGCAGGAACCATGAGGAATTTCACATGATGTGTAGCCATCCCTGGTAACCAGAGACAAGTGCCTGTTTTCAGACTTTCCAGGGACACTGTTCTGTTAGCTGTCATGATGAATCCTGATCCTTTCCTGGTCCTGCCTGTGAGAGGGAGCTGCAGTAGCTCTGGGGGAGCCTTAAGTCCTTACAAGGAGTGTGGGAGTTTCAAGAGTTTTTTTCCTCTTCTTACCCCCACTGAAGGCAATTCAGAGTTCATCTTGTCTGAATTCACTGTCTGGGGAGAATGTGGTTTACTGTAGGTGGCTCTGAACTCAGGTTGCATTTATTACACTGATGGCAGCTATGGAGCAGGCATTGAAATAGACTGATGTTTAGTGAGCTGGCCTGCTTGTGAGTTTGCATGAAGCTTCTCTGCTCTAAGAAACTCGAAGCATTTTCAAAGAAAACTGAAATTCCCTCTCACTATTTTACAAAGGCAGAAACTGAGACCCAGAGAGCTGTGACTTCCCCCACCTCATCTAGTGAGGTGATAACAGCTACAGAAATAGAATTCATGACTTCCAGACCCTCTCCTCCTCCTGACTAACACATTTTGCCACCCAAGAAGACCATTTGCCATGTCATCATGGAGGCATATCTGTGTAACACAGTTTCTCCATATATAAAGCCTTTGTTTTTTGTAAGCCTCACTTCCCTATCTATGGGGAATAACAGCACTTCACTGCTTCAAAGGGGTGGAGGGAATAACTGAACTCAAGGCTCTGCAGTATGCATATATGGTAGTGAACACCTTGCAAGTATCAATACTTACATTTGGAGATTGCACTACTAATTCTGTGCCTGACCACTGCTTTTCAGATTACATACATTAATTCCTTCAGCTCAAATTCTTTGTCTTCCCTCCCTTTTCCGTTCAAGCAGAGTTACAAGCACTAACAACACGACTATCAGAACCTCTCAGTTTAAGTCTGCAAACTGAGCGTGTTCAAAGCCAGCATTTTCCAGGTGATTCACTGAATTGCACCAAAGCATCCTGAGCATTCCTGTACCTCTTGACAAGCATCTGCAGGACGTCAGTCAGGCTTTCCATCAGAACGATGACTTCAGCATAGGTCAGGTCTCCACAGGGCTTGCCATTGATAGACACCACCTCATCCCCCTCACACAGTCCAGCCTTGGCTGCTTTGCTTTTGCTGCGAACCTACGATGAGTCAAAAACAAATTCCAGATTACACAATTGATGTTCATCTGAGAACAGCAGTAACCGTGTCCTCAACGTGCTTTTGTCTGTACAAAAGGATCAGTAATATTGATCATAAACAAATTTATGGTAACACAAATTAATAAGTTGCCTCAGTTGAGGTTAATATTGTTCTGGCCAGTAATAATACAAAACCCTCTGCTTTTATGGACTTGTGAGCTCCATGCCAAACAAGCTGGATTAGTTCTTTTAAAACTGGGAGACACAGAAGTTTAGGACAGACAACAATCGATTGATCACAGTTTAGCAGAAATGCGAAAAACCCCTCCTTAGTTTCTCTGAAAATGAAGACTACTAAAAGCTGAAATCTGCACTGAGATTGTAAAATAGGAGTGTGTAAATTCAGGCCTCTCTGGGCAGAGTATCGATATCTACATTCTGGTCACTTTTTCCTTAGATGCCCAGCTATAGTTTTAGTCTCCAAACTATAAACATCTGCATCCCTGGAGATCCTAAATCCATGTTTAGTCATGTGAGTAAGTGCCCTGATTGATTAAAGTTAAGGCACGCCTGTTATGGTCTAACCTTCCCTGTTCTCATTCAAGAATCCTCTGCAGCTCAGTTTTTGCTGTTTGTCTCCTTTTTCCACAGGCAATGTGTTATAACTTAGCACAGTCTTTGTATAACAAAAGCTAGACAGCTCTAACACCACTCAAGGTATGCCATACAGTTGACTGCTATTTTTAAAGTGCATATTTGGCAAAGAGTGTGTTATATTAACCAGGATTCCTGCAGGAGTCTATTTTAGAATGACACATACACATAAAAGGGCTGGCCTTGGGTTCTTTGATCTCAGTCTTCTACCTGTCGGTGTGAGGACTTTGGCCTTATACCATATCCAGTTGTTGATTCCTTGTGTTATCCTCGTTAATTCTCATGGTGTTTTCTTGAAAGTTTTTAGAGAAGCAGCATAGTTCTACCACACTCACAGTGGCAAAGTCAGTCCCTACCAACTGCAGGGAACATACTTCTGATGTACTCCAGATTTGAGGGTGGAACTGCCCCGCAGACTCATGGAGTTGTCCCAAATTTTCTATTAAGCCACTGGGCTGGTACATAAGATGCATTTCAGAAAAGTAATTCCTTGGAGTCGGGATGATGTGGGGCACAAAGAGTAAGGCTGCACGTTTCTCTGTGGCAGGGCCACCATATCTATCTCTGCTGTTTCAATTTACACATTCCCATATGTCATATTATGGCTCTTGCAGCAGTGAAGGAACAGCAGCCTGGTGCATACAGAAGCCAGTTTCTACCTTGCAGAGTTAACATTTACAAATATGGAGTGGTATGCTGCTCTGTTTATCTCCCCTTAGACAAGAGCATAAACATCCTTGTGCCTTGGGAAGAAACGACACTTTAGACAGCGTTTAGAAGGGTTTGCTTCATAAATGAGCCAGGATTTGGGTTGAGGTTTAGTTATGGTCTTTTTTTAAATAGGAGGGTGTGCTATTAAAATTTTACAACATACCCTAGGCCTGAACATAAATATTTAATGTAGATGCCATGAAGAATTTTGAGTGACCCTTTTTCAGAAAATCTATAAACATCCATTATAGAAACCTGTGAACTCTGAAATAGCATGATGTGATACCTAGATTGTGAGAAGAAAACTTGTTCCTGTTTCTTAGTTTAGTGTTTGAGAGACTCCTTGGTAGCATTAAAAAGAAAAGAACAGTCAAGAGGATTGATTTTCCTTTCAAAGTTCTTAAAAGGTTTTCTCAGTCCATTTTTCTGCCTTGCGAATTGTTGAGAGATCAAAATTCTGAGATATGTGGAACTTCATGCAAAAACAGCCTCCCAGATTTGAACAATGTCTGTATAAAATCACCTTTTCTTTTTTGGTGTTTTCTTGTTGGGGTAATAAAAGGGAGGAGAGAGCACCCAGAAGAAAATGGGCAAGGGCAGATTGTGTGACAAATTATGGCAGGTTGCTGCTAGGGTAGAATATCCCATCATCATTTGTGTTATTTTAGCTTCAGCATAGCACCAGCTTACTCAACAATATGTAGGCTGCTTTGTCAGGCAAGCTGTAATTGTTTCTCGCTTTGTTTATTTGCCTTCACTGGAAACCCACAAAAATGAATGAATAGTTTACTCATGTAGACCAAAACTGTTCAGATTTCTGGGAAAAATAATAAAAATAAACAAATAGTAAATAAAAAGACCGACCCAGAACAACAACAACAAAATTCCAAGAAGATTTGTCGAAAGAAAGATCTTCCTGGCAAAATATGTGTTCAGTGGACAGTTTTCACCCAGAGGAAATTCTGGCAGTAAGCCTTTGAGGAGTGCACTGGGAAGCAAAAGCTGCCTTTGTTAGCAGAAATACAAATTGGTCACACAGGGGACAGTAAGAAACCTTTATCCAGTTCTTGGGAACTTAAAGCAAAGCATATTTGGTTGTAGAGCAGGAGAAATTCTTACAAAACCAGTGATTGCTCTTGCTTCATAGTGCAGCCCTGGCTTTCTCAGGTACTTGTTTCTTCTATGTGCTTGGATTTGGAGTTTTCCTTAGGAAGAAAAAGTGGATTTTCCCATAAATCTTTTGAATGAGATATCACTACAAGAAAAATATGTTTGTAAAGATTTTCTTAGTTTTCCAATGCCTGCAATGCCAGTATAACACAGCAAAGCAGAGCTGGTGCTGTTAGTGCTGAACCTGTCAAGATGCCAGCTGCTACTGGGCACCTTGAAGAGCTCCACCCCATTTTCAGCTGGTGCTGCCTGTATTGCTTTCCTGCTCTCCCTCAGTCAGGACTCTTTATTATTCAATGTAGCTGAAGTACGTAATTTCTTTTTATTCACAGATTTCTCCTGTATCCAGAATTTCCCACTATCAGGAGTGCCCTTTGCTGATTAAAATGTCAGGTCCTGAGCAATTCCTCATATCCACAGAAATATTAAACTCAAGAGAAACTTGCTATGTGAAGGACTTAGCCTGGATGTTCTCTGTTATCTGAGCACCATGGAAGATCCAGGGCCCCCTGGCACCAGTTCACAGGCAGCAGGATCTGGGGGCTGTCCAGAGGCTGTTCAGGAGGGTCTGTGGACGCTTCAGGTGGAGATTGAGAGTGAGCAAGGTCTGGGTGCTGTGCTGGCCTGGTGAAAGATCACCTCCCAAAGACACAGGTACGTGGGTGAAATGTGGGATAGGAACTTTGGTGGTGCCTGTGGGATGCTGCTGGGCTGGAGTAGCCATGGATGCCCACAGCACAGGACAGTTCCAGCTAGTTTCTTAACCAGTAGAAAAAGAATAAATGGATGGATACACAGTGCCTGTGCTCACATTAATGTGGGGAAAAGGGGTGTTTTTTAGAGAAAGTGAATGGGAGTGCCCAGGCCTCATTCTGTGTATGCTGTAGTGCTTTTAATTTAAATTACATCCTTCTGGGATGCTGGAGACTCCTTCCAAAGTAACTAGATCTCCTTTGATTTAATCTGAAAGCATTCCAGTTTGTACTACCAAAAACTGTTCCATGCTAAGAAACAATGTATGGTAAATCAGGAATAACAGAGCAATTTGCTTTAAAAAAGGTTATCCCGATGAAGCTAAAAAGCTGGGGTAGGGGCACCTGTTACTTGTTGTGGCTGCAAGTGGATGCACAGACAACAACTGGGGCTCAGCTGACCAGCTGATGATTTTGGGTGCATATCTGAGCCCTATAATAAGCAGATCACAGTTGAGGTATGTTGAACCTGGTAACAAGGTCAGTGAGTTGTAGTTTAAAGTGAGGCAAATGGATTTGAGGACACCCTGCAGTCCAGGTTCTCTAACTGCACAACGAAGAATTATTAGGATGTTTCATCATCATGGTTTTACCAGTGATTTTTTGGAAGGATGATGTGTATGTTATCCTGTAGTTTAGCTTATTCTGGAGCTAGGAGTGTACGACTTTATCTGGGACATATGTCTAAGTGCTGTGCATCAGGTATAGCCTGACTGAGCAACCAATCTGAGGAAATGAGCAATATGAGCATAAGCACAATCCATTTAGCCTAAAATTTTATCTGATAAGACTCATGTAGCTTTTGAATATACATATATTTGCCCAGTTAAACTCTGAATTTAAAGCAAGCTTTCCAAACCATGAGTTATTTTCAGAACTATTTACTGATCCTTTTTCAGTTTGCAGCAGCTTTCAAACAACAGAACAGGAAATATTGCCACTGGATGAAGTGGAAGTATTCTTCCCTGCTACTTAAGGCCCCTTGCTCATACAGAAAAAGTAGTTTCTTTCATTGAGGGGTCGCCTCTGGAAGAGCCTATTCTGTTGAATATCCTGTCTGATTCCTGAAGCCTCATCTGAGCTGTTGTTGGTCCTCAAGGCTCAAAGCTGGTTCCTGTGAACCTTATTTACCTGTGTGTTCTCAGTGTTAGGTTTAGGTCTTTGGTGGCTGGCCTTGTGTTTTGCTGTGATGAAATATGTTGCCCAAAATAGCAAGGCTTACCGGGCAAGGGACTTCTGTAGATCAGTTGTCCCTCCTCATTATTGTTTACTACTTTAGTTATGTCAGCTGCAAACTTTACCAGCAGTGACTTTGTGTTTTCTTTTAAATTGGTGATTAAACATCAGTAGCAAAGGGTGAAGGGTGCTTAACAAGGACATGTCCTTTGACTACTGTTGTGCCATTACTGAAGAATGATTCCCCAGATTAATGTCACCTTCTCAGACCCAACAACTAGTCAGATTTTAAAGCAGTATTTTTTACTACAGCAGCAAACTGTGCCCTTTGATGTCTTGATATTATAAGTACTGCAGAAAGGTGTTTAAGAAATGTCTATTAAATAGCTTTTTAAAAATAATCATTAACCTAAATCTTGGTATTAGTACCCTTACTCTGTAGAACTATCAACTAATAGAGTAACATTGTTTAAATGTGCCTTATGTTGAGGTTTTTTTTAATTGCTCAGTTGTATTGCCAGAGATATGAAATAGTAAAGAAGCAGAGAAAACAGGTGTCACTATGCAGGAGAGTGGGAGTGGGGAGACACTGCTTTTTCTTTTGATGTTCATACTAATATTAAAGCAGCAAGCGTTTGATACACTGCTTTCATAAGTACTTTTTTTCCCTAAAAGAAACAACTTACACCTCTAACATTTGACACCCTGAATAAAGTTCTGATGTTTCTAAATCTGTTTTTCCTTAATATGGTCAGTTACCTTAATTTTGACAGGAAGTATGATTAAGTTAAAAATCCAAGTTGAATGGGTTATGTGTCAGAAATAACAATGAAGTCAACTGACTTCAATACAACCTAGTCCTGGCCATAAAAGGGGTGGTAATTCAAAGTGACTGAAAAGACAGGAGAAGTGATGAAGTGATCCAAAATCTAAGTAATTAAAGAAAGTTGTATTCTGCTTGCTGACAAAGTGGCAAATAGTACTACATGTGAAAGTACACAATGTTTAGTGGAACTCAGCTTTGCCACTTAACTAAGTACAAATTAGTATTGCCACAATTAAAGGCCTGCCTGTTGATTGCTGCAGTAAATTTATCTGGCTAACATGTTTTTCTCAAATATGTTTGAGGTCAGCATAAATAAATTAATGTATTCGCTACTTAGTTTAATTTTTCAGACGTTAGGTGATACTTTCCAGAAGTAATTTTTTTCTCATTAATTGATTAGCTAAATGTTAGTCATGAAGCTCAGGATCAGGGATCAAAGATCAGTGTTTCTCATAGACAGTATTTAAAAACAATCCCAAAACCCACCAAAAAAAGCACTTCATCTCTTCTATTACAAACCCTACAGCAAAGGCAGGGGCTGGCAAATGTATTTAAATATATTTAAAAGTTATCTGTCACTCTAATAACATGAACAATGTACAGTGCTTTGCTATGAGCAGGAAGCAGAAGCACTAAGGGACAATTGTTAGGGTATTAGTAGTTTGACTTGTATGAAGTTAGGGAGTTAAAAATGAAGTTACAAATCACACTAATTCAGTCCCAGTTTATAAATAAGGCTCTAGGGCCTTGTTTTGCAATGGTTAGGCATTCAGGATTGCTTTAGACAGAAAAGTAGCCTTCAGTTAGTTTTGGGGTTTAGTTATGAAGGACTGTACAGTAAGTTAAGCCTACCTCCTCATGTGCTTGGGTTTTTTTAGGGATCTCCGTAGATCCTTTAAATAGCTCAGACACTCCAGGCTGGTAAACACTGCTATTGCTAAATCAGAGGAGGTGATGAAGGGACAAGCTCACATCCCCTTGTTTTCTCCATGGTTTCTGGTGGGGGCGGGGGGTGGGTATAAATCAGGTTTACAATGAGGACATCCAAACTTATTTCTATCTTAACTCTTTTCTTCCCCATCCCCAGGCACTGCCATCAAAAGTTATAGTGTGGGCTGTATAAACAATGAATTTTAAGGAAAAAAGTGCCCATACATGAGGAGAACTGGAAGACGTTTGTGTTCTTAATTTTCTCTTTTAATGTGTATATAAAGAGAATGTAGTTGTCAGTAGACACATAGTGAATAGCAGACAGGAAAGAGTCACCAGCTCTTCAGGAAGGGAATTTGAGCCACTTGTAGATTTAACTGAGTAATGGTAGCATAGTTGAGGAGTTCCTTGAGGGAGTTCCTTCAGAGGTTTTAAAAGCCATATAATTAGGAAATATTCTTGCCTAGAACTCCTGTCTGGGCTTTGCATCCACATAAATTCATTGGAAATACCAGGTTCTGATCGAAGCTGAAGGCATTTTTGGCAGGACAGGGCTCAAGCTTAAGGATTGCATTTTGAGCAAATGGGTGAAATGCTTGAGATAAGAGTGTCATTGACTGGAGTTGGAGTGAGATGACTTACCTGGGTGTATTTATTGTGTATACAGACTCCATCGTGGCTGCATGCATTTTACCCTCACAAAGGGCCTCTTTAGAGCCAGCATACCAAATTTTAGTCTGCTTTCGTTAGCCATGCCTATACTTGAGCATGAGTCTGCTGCATGATGTGGCTTGAGCTGTTTGCATCTGTGTTGCCTGGAGGTGACTTTGTGTCAAGCTGATTCCAGTTCTCATCCTCTCTGGACTGAATTTCTCTACCAGATAAGCTACCTTCTTTCAGAATCAGTCAGGGTAAAAGCCACAATGTAAAACCTTCAGATAGGGCAAATTCACCAGGATTGTGAGATCCAACCCCTCCCTAGCTCCTCTGAATGTATGAGAATGCAATGAGGAGCCTTGCTCCAGAGCTAAAGCTCAAGTGCTGTGACTTTAGCTTCTATAAATATAGATAATATGAATAGAGGTACTATGAGTATAAAACAGTTTTCTGTATTTTACCTTGAAGTCTCTGTGTCCCCTCCTTTGGGGGTTGTGTGTAGGATTTACGTAGTAAGACTAATGAGACAATGCAAATGTCTGTTAATCAACTGGGTTAAACAAAGATGCTTCTAAGTTATCTCCCAAATGGTTTTCCTGAGAGGAAGCTTTGGATAATGAAGTGTCTTTGGCTTGTAAGGTAAGCACAGACTATTTCCTCTCACCAAATTCTTCCCTGTAGCAGGCTAATGATATTGGGAATTGGGCAGTTCAGCACGCTCTTTTCTGCTTCTGGTTTTAAGGGAAAGCTCCTAGAGACATCCACTTTCATGACTGTCTGTAAAGGTAATTATATTTCTAAGTGGGTTATGAGACAAAATAACATGAAAGACATCAAAGGAGAAAATAGTTAATGTGTGCAGACAGAGTTTTGTTACTAAATGTTCAAAAAGTCTTTCCAGAAGGGGAGGTAGGATATCACTCTTTGAATGCAGGGAGGTGCTGCCATTGATTATCACTAAGATCATCACTGGAAAAATTGAACACTGGTGTAAGATTATAGTAGCTTATGGCAAATAGGAGATCTAGGATGCCAAGCCACATAAAACAAAGGTAATTTTAACTTTAAAATCCATTGATCCCATTGCAAAGGTTCTGGCTTTACTTAGCAACTCACAGCTAAAGCAGAACTTTAACCATGGTTTGCTCATGTAAAAGTTCATGGGACATTCTTGCAGAGTCCCATGATGGCACCAGGTAGTTATTGGTTTACTTGTTGATTAACTCTGTCTCCAGCTTTTCTGCTGCAGTGCACATGTGAAATCACACGGCTTCATTCTGGATCAGTTTGGTGACTGTTGTCTCCTCCTTCCCACAACGTCAGAAGTACTTACATAAAAGTTCAGTTCTCTTCAGTGTCTATTTGACAAATGCAGTTTGGTACAACTTCTTGCACATTCCATCGTGGGAGGGTTACAGAACCTGTTTGGCCATTTATATATTGACAGAGCACTTGTGTCATTTGGACCCAGACTGATCAGAGCAGACTGATCTCAGTGAAAAGAAAAGCTTGCTCAAATTCTGAAAAGCCTTGCCTAATGTACTGGCGTATCATCTTACTGGTGGTTGCCTTTTTCTGGCAGAAATCCAAAGTTAGCAGCTGAAGAAGGGATGAGGTAATGACCTCTGAAATATTGATCTGGTATGCTGGCGACGCAGCAGATTTCCCAACAGTGAGCTTGGGTGCACAGCACTTAAAGTCTGCTATTCATTTTGTCCAACAGATCCAGTGCATGGCCTGTCTCGGGGTGTACTATTGCATACTTGTAGTTGATGCATCAAAACTAAAATGTGGTGCTGATTTACCTTTTTGCAGTGAATTTTTGCCCTTGGAGAGCGTGTGACAAGGGGAGGAATGATGCCGTTGCTTTTTAGTAGGGTAGATGTGCATTGTCTGCTCTATTTCCATTCCCCTTTTCTTCTTGCCCTGCTTGAGGAGTGGCTGGCTGTACGCTTCCTGCCTTATTTTTAAGTCCTAACCAACTTTTATCTCTCCAGGAATGCTGTAGCAACATTTTTGTTTCTTCCTTCCCACTGCTCCCCGTGCAGAGAGAGAATTGAATTGTCAATGCTTCTTGGGGATTGAGAAAATAATGCACCTTTACTGAGTGCTTTAGTATAAAGATAGAACCAAAAGTATTTAACTGCAGTATACCTTATGTCCTGGAGATTAGAATTCCTGTAATGATAAGGTTAAGGGAGAATAAATAGAGATTTCAAATGTCTTTATTATCTGCTACTGAACAGTTGGAGGCAACATGTGAAGTGCTACAATAAACAAATCTTGCAATAAGTATATCCACTGCCTAATCTGAGGCTGAGCTCTTGTCACTGATGGAGTAGACGAACTGCAATATGTGCTTGCATTATTTGTATGGTCCCAAGGCCACACACTGGGTGTTTCCAGCAGAAAAAAGGGGTACATTTCTAATGCCAAAATTGCAGTCAAAGCACAGGTAAATGAAAGGTAAAAAGCAAAACCTGCCGCCAAAAAGTACCTACCTGCTGGTGGTGCTAAGAGAGTGATTGTATATAACATATGCACACTGTTACAAAGAGAGCATTTCTAGCCCAGGCTTGTGGCTGCTGAGAGAAAACAGCAGAGTTATGTGAGAAGTAACTAAACCCTTCAGTTTCTCAAAAAAAGAGAAGAAAAGAAACGAGTTTGCTGGAGGTCTTTGTACTTTCCCCGCTTTAATCCAAAACATGTTTGTGTAATTTGATGCTTTGACTTGTGATCTGCCTTTCAGATTAGGCAACGTTTGCGGGGGAACACAAGGGGCATGAGGGTTTTTTGGGGTGGTAGGAGTAGGGGGATGACTGGCTTCTTAGTGACACACAGGCTGTAAATCCATCCTTCTGGCAGGCAAAATGAGCCACTCAGTTTACTAGTGTGCACTTTGTCAAACCCACTCATTCCTAGCTTCATATCCTGTATCAATTACGGTGTTCTGTGTGTTCTGTGTGGCTCCCCTGTCTCATTTTCACTCCATTGGTCACCTGCCCAAATTCTCTTGATGCAGGGGGCACAGGGAACAGGCAGAGAAGGAAAGACAGGAGGGTTCTCATTACAAATCTGGATTTGAGACAACATATTTAATCCTTAAAGCAAAACTACTCCAGTGACAGTTAAAATGTTCAGTATCCCCAGTCCATTCCCCGAAATGGTATTGTTTATTACAATCCCTTAACATTATGTCATGAGCTTGCAAATACATGAGCATGGCATATGATCATCCTCCTGAAAGGAATAGCAAAGGCAGCAAGAAGGAACAAATGCCGTCTTACAGGTTTCTGTTTCAGCGAGGGCTGTAGCTATCACTGTCAGTGATGTCAAGGTTATCCTGAGATGTGTGCCCAGTGATGTATTTCTTGCTACTTGCCTCACTGCTGAGGCAGCAATTTAGCCAACACCAGCCAGATCATGCAGAGGTAACTGGAAGTTTTGCCTCACTCCCAGTGGAGAAAGCAGTGGCACTGTGTTTATTGTGGGAGCTCTCTGTGTGTACAAAGCTCAGCACAGCTGGGCCAGATCTCAGGTTATGGGGTAGGGGGGCTTTGGTGGCTGTATTAGCAAAAATGAGAGAGATTGTTTAAAGAAACCAAAAAACATCAGCATCTGGTAAAGGCAGCATCTAGATAATATACATTAAACAGTTATTGTGTTATGCACAAGCAAAGTGCCCAATGCCAAATAATCTTCACAAGAAAGCACACTGTTCCAAGTCATTGGAGAAGTATGAATCAAACAGTGGCCCAAACTCAACTGAGAGCTCTATACAGGGGCTGTGTTCCAGCTCCCATTGCTTGTAGTCATCTTTAGCTGGACTGTTCAACTAAAAAAAATTTAGGATTAGTCTAAAAAAAATGGTCCTCTGTGAAAGCTTCTAGTTTTGTTTACCAGGGCTTCACATGCAATCTCCATCACATTGCTCTCTCTTGAACTGTATCTATTCCTTTCTCTTCTCAAAGTAAGTCAGCTAGATTCAAGCTTCCCTCCTTCCCAGGAAAGTTCTTACTGACAAATTCCAAAACTGCCTGTTCCACTGAAATTTCACTCTTCCTTGGCATTTCTCGAATTGCTCGATTCTTCATCTCTTAGACAGGTAATGGACAGATTTATATTGACTAGTAGCTTTAGCCATGAAATAGAGTTTCAGACAAGTCTCCCGATTTAAACAAACTGTCAAAGAAAGCACGTGGAATCAATTATCCGTCTTTTAATTTCCTTAGCATCCCTCATGCTTAGGGTGTAGTGGAAATGTATTTTGAAACAACCTCTTAAAGCTGGGGCAGTCTCAGGCCAATCCACCTTGGTATCTAGGAGGAAAAGCTCTGCCAAAGCGGGTGAATGTTTTGTGAGCACCAACACGTAGGTTCATGTAAAGGCCTTCCAGTGTTGCCTGGCTGCTGTCCTGGACAGCTCCTGTTTTGTGACTCATCAGGAAGTTTGGATGTTCATCAGCCTCACCTCTCCCTGGTGGCTCAAATAAAGCTGGCCAGGAAAGGAGCAATGATGGCTCGGAGGGTGGATGTACAGCAAGGATATCCAAGCCTGTAAGGGAGGTCAGTGACCTACTTCTCCTCCCAGAAGAGGAGACGAGGTTTCTGTGCTTGTGCTGGAAGCCCTCATGATAGGGAGAATGGTGGCTGGAGACTCTTGAGAGGTGTTTCCAAAACCTCCAGGGAATTTGGAGACAAAAGTATTCACTCAGTGGGCTTTCTCACCCACCTGGGCAACAACAATGGACAAGTTTTTTAACCTGTGCTTTTAACCAAAAAATTAAAGCCCATAATCTGCCATAAAGATTTCCTTATCTGAGTCTCAGTTTTCAAAGAATATATCCAGAATTTGCCTGATTTTAATTTTATCACTTTTATCAAGCTCTAAACTGGTTATAGATGGATTGATGCAAACTGCCACAAGAATTCATCCTTCTTTTTCAGTGGCTTAATCTGAAGTGGCTTTAACCAAAGAGAACTATAAATAGGCATAAGTATCTCTACTAAAAAGATCACTTTGTCACCTCCTTAATCCTTTCTTGTGAAGGCAAGAACACACGTGATAATTTGTGCAGGTTTCATAAAATTGACATAGAGGTTAGTATTCATGATCTGCCTTTCAGCTCTTAAATAAAATCCCGTGTAAGTCATGTATCAGAATTCTATTGTGGGACAAACCAGACTAAAAATAAAGTATCTTACGAGTAGAGCGTGAGACCTGCCCTGGAACTGAAGGCTGAATGAAGAATGAATCTCTCTCAAGGTGGGCTAGAATCATCATTCTACCATCTCCTCATTCAGATTTTGAGACTAGTATTTACTTACATTTCATAATTTGGAAATACCAGCACTTTCAAATTCATCTTAAATATGCTGCCAGAGGAATATTACAGTGCTGGAAGATGAACTATTTTGGCATGGCAGATGGATAGTAGCAGTCAGAACACAGAGGAAACTGTGGAAGCTGAGCCAGACTTCTGGCTCCCACGTCAATAGTCCAGCTGTGGCTGTTGCCCTCGCACATTTGTGTCTGAGGCCAGACTGACACCGAGGTGCTGAGCTCTGTTTTATGCTCCTGGGCTTAGTGCTCCCAGGAATTAGACCTCCTATTCTTACAGTCTCCAATTCGGGCATGCCGGCAGACTTGGCTTCTTCTGTCCCTGACTTCAGTAAGAGCAAGTTGTCAACATCTTCAGAAGCTGGATGGAGACGATTTGTGTTCCTCCTACCCTTCCCTTTCTGTGTATTCCCAAGAGGAATGTCTGCCTGAGAACTGGAAAAACTGCTGCCCTGATGTGTGAGATTTCTGTTTGTTTGTTTTCATCTGTCCTGTTGTCCTCAGTGCAAGTGTTGGGCTTAACTCAGGATATCTTTCCCAGTCAGGCAGTCTGGGAAAAGCTGGCAGTTGTGTCTGGGGTGGGGGGGAAGAAAGAGTGTTATTTTTGCAGAGCTGTAAATCCAGCACCTTTCGCCTGTGCTGCATCTTTTTTTATTGCTTGTTTCTAAGAAGGTATTGCTGCAACAGCACCAGCTGCAAATAAAGTCTTGTTTGCTCAAAGTTCATGACAGGACAGGTTGTGCATTTTGGGCATTAGTGGAACACTTGTAAAGAAAATACAGAGCGCACTTTCCAAAAGCTTCAGCTTGAAATGCAACAGTTTCCTTGCTGCCTGGCGCTTCAATGTCAAAGAGATTTCTATTTTTAGAGAGAGATTCTACTCAAAGAACTATATAAGGCTGTGCTGGGGAGACCATTGCTTTTTTATTATAGACGAGAGTATTTGTTACTCAGTTGGGAAGAAAAATTCTGTATAAATGTGGAAAACACAAAGAAACTCTCACTTGGTTGTCTTTTGTGGGTGAGAAGGACCTGAGATGAAAACTGAAGACTCAATATTTGTTTTTCAATATTCTAATTTCTCTCAACTTCTTGAAACAAGTGCTTTAGCCATTCAAAATGTCAGACAAGGCTCTTGATCTGAAGTGATGATGCAAGAGGGAAGAGATAGTTCCAAGCAGAGTTTGGTGCCAAAAGACAACTTGCCATGCTAACATGTGACAACACTAGGAAAACCCCGCAAATAAGCATCATTTCCTTCATGGGGAAACTAAGTAAAGCTTGATATTACAGATTAAGCCTTTAAAGGTACAGATTTATCAGTTATCCTGAGTACTAAGTGCACCTAAACTGAATGGGTGCTGCAGCAAAGCCATCAGAGACAGTGGTCAGGTCTGCTCAGAATAGTAGTCACAGTTAATGGCAGGAAAACAGAAGAGTATCTGAAGTTCTGGCTTTCCTACGGAGTCTTCTTCTGAAGTCTGTTTTTTGGTCACATATAATCATCCAGGAAACGCCTAATTCTGTTACCCTTATCTCTGGATTTGTATTAATAGATAGGAAAAAAAGGTCTGTGCATAATTGGATGAACCTGTGTTCTCAGTTAACGTTCTCAGTGTTTTTTCTCCCGCAGTTTGAAGAGAAACTGTTGGGCTTCTGGTCTGGTTGGGCTTTCAGAGGCAGCCCAGGTGACACTGGTTTTAGCAGCTGTCACCAATGTTAGCACAGCAGCTCGGGCCAATATGGTTTTGCTTGAGTAAGGACTAGATGAGGTAACAGAACTAAATTAAGGACACTGGGTCCACTTCTGCTGTAGTCCGAGACAGCTCCTGCAAGGAATTCTGAATTGGGGACAGGACTGAAATTGTGCTAGTCTTAACCTGCCTGGGGTTTCTGCTTCTGTTTTTATATTGTCTGGCTAGCTGTGACAAAACCTCTTTGGCTTCAGGTGAGTGAAATTGGGAACAGCTACACTGAATGAGGGGTGAAAAAACCACAGCAGCTGGAACTAATGAGTGCATTCCAGTAACATAAGGAAAGACAGTGGTCTTGGGCTGTGCAGAAGTTAAGGCAGACTGGTTGGTGGCAAAGCTGAAGCATAGGCAGCAATGGCTGAACAGCTTGAATGAGGGAAATTCCTTCATCCGCTCAGTGCGCTCAGCTGGGAATAGCGGGAGAAATAACACTCTCTTCTTTGACATTTGTCATTCAAAAGAAACAAAGTTACTGCCATTTAGGTGTGCATTTAGAAGCACGCGGCATACTGATCCTGGCTTGTTACTAACACTATGAGAAGCAGTTCAAGTGTGTTGGGGCACACGGGTACCGCTGCAGGGTTATTGGTGAAATCAACTTTAATTACTAACAGTATTGTGAGTATAGGGCAGGGACGGATCAATCGGCTGGCACTGAGGGCGTTTGTTGCGCTGGAGTTTAGGAGCTGCACCTGAGGGAATGGACAGAGGGATGGGGCGGGAGGGGGAAGCGGTCCCCGCTTCCCGCGCTTTTTCGCGGTGCTGCACTGCCCCCTGGCGGCGAGCTGTGAGGGCCAAACCCGCCGTCAGAGAATTGCAGGAATTGCGGGGGGTTATTCCTGAAAAACCTGAGGAACGCAGCCCTAACTCTGCAATACCGTTCTGCTAAAGGCCTTTTGTGTTGTCATATTCGCTCCTGGAGCGGCTCCACACAAAGCAGCCCCTCACCCGTCACAGGAGTCGGAAGTGTCTTTCCCCCTCTTCGCTCTGAGGTGCCTCTGCCATTCCCCTGAGGAAGCCCCCAAGAAATCTCCCCATGGCAATCCCCTCTTCCTTCCCAAATGTCTCCGCTGTGCCGCCGAACCCTGCCGCAAAGGCGCGTTCCTCACTCGATCCCCCTGACAGCTGTCTCCAGGCAGGAATCCCGGGCTGTCTTTCCATAGTTCCTGGACAGTTTCCTTCTGGGATTAAACAAATCCCCGCACTTTTCCGAACAAGCAACTGGCTGAGGGTTTGGTCGATAATTCTGGCTATTGCTTCCTGTGCATTCAGGTGGCAATTAACTTCTTCCTTCTTGCTTTTATTCATAAACGCAGCAATTTTTTGATATTGACAAGCCATTTCTTAAAATGTTACACAACTGGTCAGTCATTTGTCTTACTAAAGGTATTCTCAATTAACTTCTGCAGTGTGATTTCCACTGAAATGTTCATGCTCCACTTGTAAGATACTGTTCTGCCCTTGAATTTGTTTTTATTTTCTTAGCTACTGCCCATAGAGAGATCAGAACTGATAATTGCTAAATAACTAAAAGCTTCCATTTGATCAACACTACCTTTTTAATAATGACATAAATCTGTTACATAGTGTTTCCATTTGTGAAATGTAAATACGAAAACATTAACATACAAATGCCTATTCCAAGGCAGTAATAAAGGACTATATGCTCCAAGGTTCATTTTTGGATATGGGAAAAAGAAGTATTAACTGAGGCAAGGTCTCTTTTTTGTTTGATTACAGCAAGGTATATAATCCTGCATCACTTGAGCTTTTCCCACTACATCGGCTGGGTATCTTGAAGAAAAAAGTTGAAAGAACTGAAAACCACGGGGACAAAACATCACACCTGAAATTTTAATCATTGTCGATTGATCATCTAAAATGGTTAGTACAAGGATATATTTGATCATTTAAATTAGTTTATATTTATATTTCATTTGCAAACTCATTTTTTATACTAACTTCAAAATTTTGATGAATGCCATTATAAACTGAATCTGCAATTTTTTTCTTTAGCTTTGTTCCAGTGTCTGCCCCTCATGCCCCTCTAGATAAGCACACTTCTATTTTCTGGGCGCAGTAGTCTGCAGTCATGTCAGACAGTAACATATTCTGCATGTTAAAAAGTCTTTAAATAATATAGTGAGCCCAAGCTCTTCTTTAAGAAAAGAAGCAGCATCTTCTTACTGAAATGCTGCTGTAGGAGACAGATGGGATTGAGCAACACCGTTGTGCTGTGAACAAACACTATCAGTCTGTAAATCGTGGCTGTACAATGATTTCCTCAGGCCTCCTCTTATTAGCTGGAGGTTAACTCAGCAGCACAAAATGCACAATGTTACAAAACCCAGCTGCACTGTGCATGTGTTTGTACAAGCCTGAATTTAGTTATGGATAAAGCTTTATTTGAAAAACCAATTTCCAAAACATTTGTAAACATCTTACTACTCCTGGAGTCCCTTTGTGTAGCTGTTTGGAAACATATTTGCTGTGATACTTGTTCTAAGTGTCCAAGAAAGAAGTAAACAAACTGGGTAGAAGAAATGAGATTGAGGGGAAATGATAAGTAGTTATTTTTCTGTTGAGTACTTTTAAGTATTGTCTGGTTGTGTGTGACCATAAGTGTTTGTCATTAAAACTGAATATTTAAACATCATATATAAAGAACACCAGGCAAATGTGGGATGTTTTTTTTGCCTTTTACCCCACTATTCTTGCTTTCTTGTGATACAGAAAAAAAATGAGAAAAATGTTATGGAATTATCATAAAGCATGCATATCAAAATGTAACTGACACTATTAAAATCGTACTTTGATGAATGTAACTTCTCTCTCTAGCTTTATAAAGTTCTGGATTTATATGGATATTGATCACCACCAGCAGGCCCCGATCTCTCTTTGAACAAGCTAGATTATATATTCAAAGTAGGGGGGTGGAATTTGATCTGTTTTGATAATTACTGATATTTTTTTTTGCTCCTGTTGCTCAGGTGCACACCATGCTGTGCACTTTGTACAATGCAATATAATGTTGCCTTACTTTAATTAGATATAACAAAGGCCTTCACTGTAATTGAGTATTATTTTAGTGGGAAGCTTTGCCACCAGTACAAAGTTTAATTCTCCTTGTCAGGTGAAACTGCTATTTTCTGATTACAGGTTTTCCAAGTTAGGTTGTGTTACAGCTGAAGTTCATCTGTTCCCTGATTGCTCTGTGCTTGTCTCGAGCAGTAGAGGGCAGTAAATCCATTCGTCAGGAAAATGAAAATGTCTGATCGTATAAAAATTATTATTCTCTTTCCTTAAAATCTCATTTCCCAGTCATTCCCTATCAGAAATGGCCACTGTAGGACATACCCAAAGTAAATTACAATAAATTACCTGTATAGGTATCATGTTTGGGGGTTTTTTTTAACTTAATAGACCTAATACAGGAATGATTCAATAAACTGGGATGATTTTGTAAGTAACTGTAACTTGCAGGCCAGAGTACTGTTTGCTACACTGCATATGTTGTTGTCTTGATACACTGCAAAATGGAGTAGAGAAACAAGGAGGAGGGAAAAAGAAAAGGAGATAAGGACTCAGGGGAAGGAGTACTACAAACACAAAAAGCATTAGCTGCAGATTCAGTAGTGGGTGGCTTTTCTGTAATTTTCCATGTCTGAATATTTTTTGACAGAAGTGAAATACGAAACACTAAGATCTATTCAGTTAGGCTGAGGGTGTTAACCCACAACCCACCAAAGCCCAATCAATCAAAAAACGCAGAAAGCTTTGGACTTTCCCTCATTAAAACTCTTTGCTCTCCAAAGCTACTGACTTTGAAACTCAGTTTTGCAAAGAGGAGTATTTTGATGTGAAATATTATTTATTAAAAGAGGTGATGTCAGATGGAGGTAAGCACATTCATATTGCACATTCAAAGTATTGCAAATACTTCAGTACCATTTTCACATTTCTTAATCTGTTTTTACAGTCTCTTCGGATTAACAGTAAGAATCACAAGTTTGATCTAGCTGAAATAGGGACGTTTTATCTTTTTTTTTTTCCTCCTAAGATCATTCTGAGGGAGCATTTCTTGTGCTTCTCTGTCTTCTCACATGTTATTTGATGTAAACATAAGAGGATTTTCACCAAATCTCTCTAGGCAGGAAAATATCCCCATGGGATTGAAAATTGGCTGTTATCATTAGTGACAGATCTCCTGTGAGTTTCTGTATTTCCTTACACAAAGCATACCACACTTTATTGCCAGAAGATTCTATCTTTGATTAGAAAACTGCTAGTGTTGTACTCATAGACACCAGGGAAGGAATTTCCTTACAAGTCTTTGAAGGCATTTATTGTTATTGTCTGACTTTGCAGGGTTAGTTCCTTTGGAAAATGGTATTTCTTAAAAGAAAAAGAAACGTTCTACATCCAAGCAGTGTTATATACTTGTGTAAAGGATGCCCTTTTATTACTTCTTTTCATTAATCCCTCACTGAAGCAAGAGTATACACATATAATTGACTAATGAGAGCCCACAAGGTTTGGTTGTTGGCAGTTTAAAAGTGCCACATTCAAAATGATCTGGCAAGACAAGAAGTGGATTTTTGTAATTCGTTAAGAGTAACACAAACTGTTTCACTTGGAAAATGGAGTTTATAAACCAAGAAGTGTCTTGTGGACACCAGTTCAGCTACAGAGGTTCTGGGGGGGTGCTTAGTGTGGTTCTAAACTAAATCAGGGTCAGGAGGTAGGTGGTAGGGTTTTGTGTTGTCTGTTGGGTTTTTTCCTTAGGAAAAGAAGGAAATGTGATCCTGGGCCATACTAATAGGACAGCTCAATCTGCAGAGCATGGGAGGTAATTATTCATCTTTACTTGGCGCTGTGAGTACCCTGTCGAGTTCAGAAAGATGTGGGCAAATTGGAAGGGGTCCAAAATAGATCAGTAACTATGCTCAAAGAGTTAGAAAGCATGACCTATGAGGAAGCTGGGGAGGAATTTACTGTATTCAGTCTTTCTCTTTTTGGGAAAAAACCCACAAAAACAAGCACAGCAATGGGAAGGAGAACTTAACCTCTTCACAGCAGGAAACTATTACAAAGATTGCAATGAAATTGTTGGTTCTTGTTTGTAGGCTTAAAACAGCAAGAAATCAACTTCGCAGTGAAAAAAATTTAAGCTTACATTTTCAGTATTTCTGAGGACAATGGAAGATTTTGCTAAGTTAGGAGTCCTGGAAACTCCTTCACTGAAGGATTTTAGAAGAGTTTAAGCAAATTTCTGTCAGGAATTGCCTATGCTCATCTAATCCTCTGGGCTAGAAGCTGGTTTCGGTGGTTCTTGAGTGGAGTTTTACTTGGGCCACAAGTCCTGATTTATGGTGACTGAGGTTTTGACAGAGCCCCACTGCAAGAGGTCTTTAGTGTAGCTGGTAGATATGAGGTGGTTTCAGCTCCGGTCAGTGGAGTAATAACCTCTCAAGGCTCAAGCAGCCCTACACATCTCTGCTCAAGGCTAGCAACCACCTAAATAATCTTGTGGGAAAGGGAGAAATCCAGCCAGGAGCCCAGCCTACAGGACCTGACTGGATGTGTAGTTGCCACAGTAACTGAAAAGGCCCACACAAACATGTCTTGAATTGTGCCTTGGTTCATCTTAGACATATTTTTGAAAGAGTTGAATACAACATGAATACTTGAAAATGCAGAGCCACTTTACCTCAGTGTCTGAAAAGAAATAGCATAATAGAAGAGAAATGCATTCCTTTCTAGAATAACTTAGCATGGAATTGAGACTTCATAAGTCCCAGGCTGACTACACAAGAGGGCAGCAGCCACAGAAAAGAGTGTATTATATGATCTCTTCAATTCTTCTGGGGACAATGGAGGAAGCTGCAGTCTGTGCTAGAGAGGATTCTGCAATCATCTTGAAAAGGTTACTCCTCTTGTTGGTGACTCTAACAAGGCCTGGCTATGGAAAATAAAACTCCTATAGCTCCCAGTGCCTTTATCAGGCCTTTCATCTGGTGTCATCTGGCAAAACTGATTTCAGATCACTTTTGCTATTGGGAGTGTAACTACCTTCCAAAGGACAGCTAGGATGAGTTAAGAGTCTGGATGATTCAGTAAACAAGTGCTTCATTTCTTCCCAAGTTTGTATCTAATATGGAGAATCTGGAATGTCTTTGACATCACCCTAATACCCTGCAGATGCTTGTTCACCTTGCATTTGGAGAATACTTCATTTTGAGTCATCCATACTGAAGAGGCCCTCCACACTGAAGGAGAAGCTCAAGACTGAAATATTGAGAAGAGGCACACACACAAAAAACTTCTGGGAAGTCTCTTCTTATTACTGTATTTAGGCAGTGAGATATAAGAAACCCATACAATTCCCTGGCATGGGTAATGTAAGGAAATTAACTGCTGGATTTAGCACGGCTGCCTATCCTCTCAATCAATTGCTGCATCTAGACTTGCTCTGAGCACTGAGTCACAACAGCTGTGCTGGCTTTCCTATTCAGACTGTCAAGTACCAAAATGGCAGGAGATTTTCTCAAAGACTAATGGCTTGTAGATAGTCATTGGATATGTATAAACTATAGCTTCAGCTCTGAGCAATGAATATAGCAATGTTATGTACTGCCCCTCAGGTATATACAGATATTTGTGGGCCATGAAATGATAAATTCTTTCCTTACAATTAATTATGACTAATGTAGAGATTTATGCTTCATCCAGATCTGTTCTCCAGATTTTCCTTAAGGGAAAGGGAACAGGATCAATGTATTTAGAAGAAGCATAGCATATAACAACAAAAGTTTGCAACATGCAAGATACATTCTTATAAGGCATTCTTATAAAAGTCGCTTGTCTTTCAACACTTGCTTGTAGTCCAGATGGATATTTGTTGTTTAAATGTTTTCCCAAAATCTCTTGCAGTAAAGCACAAATCAGTGTTATTTTGATGACTAGCTTACTTAGAGGAAGTTGGCTTAATTATGTCAGTTGTCATTACAAAGACTGCAGCAGCTCCGAACATGATTCATAAAAACTGAAACTTCTTATACTTGAAGATACACCTTAAAAAGGTAGTGGAATGGAAATTCTGTTTTCTGTCCAATTCTGACAGTGGTTTGGTTTTCATTTTTTATTTCCTTTCTCAGCAATTTCTTCTCTCCCTCTGGGCATTGTAGTAGCTTTGCATTCAGTGACACCACCTTCAAAAGACCCTATTGAACCTATTTTTATCAGAGAATCCCCTTGCTTGATGATTATTCTGAACTATTCCTTGCTTTGTGGTACATTACAAAAAGAGGGAATACCTGGAAGGATACTGTGCTGAATGGAGATGCATATGGTTCATCTGCTCAAATTCGCATGCTGAGGAAGATGAGGAAGTCATCAACGCAGTTGAACACAGACACACAAAAGGCACAGGAGCTCCCTATTTCTGTTACTGTTAGGGCCCTCTGACTTCTCTTCTCTATACCCCTGCTTCTCATTTTTCTGTTACTCAACTTTTCCATTCAAAGCACTAATAATTTTTAATTATAAAATATTTTGGTAATGTCAAAAGGAAATATGAGAAGTTCAAACCAGTTTTGACTACCCTAAAGTATTGTGCTCAGAAGAGTGAGAGTACTGCGGGTTGTGAAGTGAAAAATTATTCCATTTTCTTCTGGAACAATATTTGTTCTCTGCACCTCATTCCTGTCTGTTTTCACACTCAAATGAAATGAAGTGAGAAACCTTAAACCCAGATATTAAGAAGTTTTCTTACAATTAATCACTCTGAATAAGAAGCATCTGGTTCTGAGTGTACTAAATTTATGGGAGAAATCATAAATGAGATGAAATCTTACATCAGGGCTTTATCTTAACATAAGCAAATAACTCTTGTATTTCTTTTGGAACTCTGCTGTCCCCAGTCAGATATGAGAACAAACAAGACATTAGTTTTATTCCCCAGTATAAAAGTCCCTTAAAGCAGTCTACTGGGAAAAGTGAGTCTGGAAACCACTGGCATTGTCTCAGCTTAAGCTATTTGGGTTGTAATGAATTTAAAAAGGACAAAATTCTAATTTTAGTAGTGTTTTAAGTAGACTTGTGAGAACTCAAAAAGAGGATTGAGGTTGCTCACTCTTAATAAAACAACTTTTAGATGTGGTTTGATTTTTTTTTTCCCCTAAGAAGCAGCTTAGATGATATTTGATGAATATTGATTAGGGCATTGGTACACATCTCCCTGCAGATCAGGAGATGATCAAAGGGCATTACCTTTGTGCTACCCCTTTTTATCTCACAGTGCAGCCTGAGAGAGATGAGTTGCAAGGGCAGTTCCAGCGGGGAGGTTGGCAACCCTGATGGTGATGATCCTACAGCCAGTTTCCTTGCATGTTATGTGCTCCTCCACCGTAGATTGCCCCCAACAAGTAAATGAGACCATCTACTCCATTCCCTCATAAATTATAATGTGCTGGATTTGACATGCAGCTGGAAAAAGCATTTGCTCTGGAGGCTGTATACGATGCAGAAACCCAAGAAAAGGCAAGGCAAGAGAAATTTCTTTCCACTTACCCTCTATGTAATGGCAACCATTGTCAGCCCTCTGTAGAAAAATGTCCTCTTACTTAACTTTTGCTTGCCAGATCAAACATTTCTCCTACTTTCCACTTAACACATCTCTAGCTATATTTTGTTGAATCAGCAGTGTTTCCTTTGTTTAAAAGAAATTAGTCTGTCCCATAACAAAACATTCCTCCCTGTTTTTCCTTCTTCTGTTTAGCTGAAATGTGCAGGCTTGTTCTGCAAGCACAGACTCAGGGATTTCCAAAAGCTAAAGGTCAGCCTGAAATCTCACAGCATACTTACTGTACAAAAGCCAAGCAAAGAAATGTTCAAAGAGTCTTTGGAGAGCATTATCCTAAAATATAAACTTAGAGTCACGGCAATCCCATGTGCCTCATGGTCTGTATCTTTTCTCTTTTTTTTACAAAGGATGTTATTAATATGAATTTCCTCACATCCTGAACTCTCAAAATAAAACATATTTAAGAGATCATTTTTACAATTATTCCTTTTTCCATAGACTGTGGCTATCACCTTTTAGGTGAACCTTTATTCACTGTTTTAAACAGCTTGGATTGTTGGTTTTATTTAATGGCAAAGTGAGTAATTTTTGCTTCAGACTGTATCTTGCCCTCAAATATCTTCTTTTGTGATGTGTTCTTAAGGTAAATGGGTATAGCTATTGAACACATACTTTAATGTTCTACCATTACAGTGCATGGTCTCAGCAATGCTGCCCATCCCATGTAATTCCCTTATCAGGGAAAACACTGGTATCTCCCTGATAATAAAAATAGCTGATTTACCCTGATGATATAGATATTTATTGAGATTTTTGCCTGCTTATTGCAGCTTAAAGCTATCAGGGAGAGTTCCTTTATAAAGTATTGAAAAATACAAGTGCATGGACACCCACACACATTTTCAGATGACTAGTGCTGTTGCTGAAAAGAAAATGCTTCCAACAAATCTGCTTGTAATTGGACCTGACCCAGTGCTGATTCTTCCAAACCTGGCTAGAAAAATATATATTAATTCCAATCAAAATTGCTCATATTCTGCTGTGAGAGAGTGGGACTTACTGTTTGCTATCCTTAATATTCTCCACAAAAAGATGTGAAAGTTGTAAAAACTGATTAAAGAAGTGTGTTCTTTCAGTAATAAAATTGTACTGAATGCATCTCAGTAGTACATGGACCAGGCTTAGGGAAATGGGAAATTGAACAAGGAAAGGAGAACCTCAGGAAACTGTTGCCTAAATATGTCACAAACAAATGGGATCCAGTTAGTTTGGAAGCCTGGATCCTTATGGTGTACTGAAGCCAAATAGCAGGGGAATCCATAAATCATGTTAAAGAGTGAGGCAAGTTGGAAAACTTTAAAGTCATTCTGTACAAAAGTCCTCATTAGCTCGCTAGCAGTTGGGGGGGATTTTTTTTCTTAATATTTTTTTCTCTCCAGATAAATCAGATATGAATAGACATACAGTATGGGGGAGATCTTGCAATGGCTGCAGTTGGAACAGAATCCACCCCTTTTACAGCAGTTTCACATTCCATTTAGCGACTATAAACTCTTTTTTAAAACGTTCGTGTTAGCTTCCATCCTGACAATTTTCTGTGCTAAAACAACTGCAGTTAGCGTTACTTGCTGCGTGCATTTTCCTCTGTAACTCTGCCCTTCTGGTGCTCAGCATTGGAAACATCAGTGGTGCAAGATCCTCTGGAAAGGTTCTCTGGATTTGTATCCTCAGCAGTGCTCGACAGGTTGTGTGTGCAAGGAACTTCTGAGCTGCTCAAGCCCAGCCCTTGAGTTTCCATCATCGCTGCCCTAGAAGATAAACTGATGATTGGCAGCCAGACCATGCCAGCCCAGCTCTGGGCTGTAGCACTTGTATAAATCCACAGGGAACTAAGGCTCGGCCAGACACCAGCCTGCCAGGCCAGGCTTCATTCCAGCTCTCTTTGATGTAAAGGCACTGCCTGAACTCTGTAGAAAGTGATAACGTGTGTAAGATTAAGGCAATGATTTTTAGCGCTTTACATCTATATTACACTTTTAAAGTTTAACAAGACTTAGGCTTTTTATCTCTTTTTTTTCTCTGTGCAATACTAAGGTTATTAACTCTTACCATTTTATCATTGTATATTTTTTCCTACATGTTACAGTCTCCTGCTGCTAAAAATTCCTTCACTCAGCTCTATTCTCCTCTTTTTCTATGTTCATTTTTTATGTGGATGCATTCATTCCCAAGATGTCTTGTAATCCATTTGCATATTCAACACAATATCTTCTTTTTTTTAATTATTCAACCTATGTATGCTAGAAACAAAAAAAGAAAACAGTTGTGTCTACTTGTGTTCTGGAAGATGGGAGAAGAATGAGTGCCAGGTCTGTGAGCACAGAGTATCCAGGCAGTTGATGTATTCAGTTTGGACTATATCTACACAAAAAATTTTGCTGGCATAACTATTTTTCCACATCTATATTTCTAAATCCTATGAATGGGTACCTAAACTCATGGCGGTGGAAACACAGCATGTGCACCTCTCTGGCTCCAGGTTTTAGCTGCAGAAACCCACCTTTTCCATTATTGTTGTCACTGGGACTCAGCATTTCCCCAATGGTCTGTGTGAGGCTGCTGTATGCTTTCTATTCTGTCCTGTTCTTTAGACCAGACAGAGGTTTGACACTTGAAATTGCTTTAGCAGATTAAAGATAGAACTCAAGTTACTATTCTCTTGCAAAAGGAAAAAAAAAGATCTGTGTGTTTTAGATGCTGAGAGGGTTTTCTCTTAGGACCAGTACAGCAAACAGCAAACAGCACCAGCATTAATTTATGGAGTCTCATATGGGCATATGAAAACCTCCAGTTTTGTGGCAATAGAATCCTTATAAAGAAAATTTTCCTTCTGTTGGCTCTATTTTATATTTCGTTGCCAGATTAAAACTGTGTAACAGTTCTGTGTGCTGTGGTTCAGCCAGCTGTATCAGCATTCATCTGAGCCTAGGCAGATCGCTCTTGGGTAAATGAATGCTTGTATATTTATACAAATTATGTGCTTGAGCACTCTGCTGGGTTATGACTATTGTTAGTGCATGTCATGTGCCACTTCTGGCTGAGAGAGTAGATAGGAATCAGTGTTTATGAGTTATAGATTCAGTCCCAAAGGATCTGAAAAACACATCTTCCAAGATTTTTTTGAGAAACCTTGTCCCTCATTACATTAGCACAGCATAATGCTCCATGTTTTGTTGGTTGCTTATTTATGTCTCCAGATTACAAGCACTTATATTGTTGTCTGTACATTTTACGATTGCTCTATATATAGCTTGTGCAAAGATGTTTTTTCTATAAGCATAATTGACTCTAATGTTCAAGAAATCATATATTGTGATAAATTAGCTTTATTTTTTCCTGATGTTTGAAAGAGGAAGGCAGAGATGACACTTGTCCTTAATTTAATGATAAACTCTTAAGTATGTCGTTTTTATAGCTTCATGTTTCAAAGTCACAAGCATGGCTGTGAAAACTTAAATTTTGCCTTCTCTGGGTATGTCCATGTAAACAGCCTGTATGCCTGGTAATTGAATTTAAATGGACTAATACAAATCTCCTTGCAAAATTCAATTAAAATTGCTCTATTCACTAAGTTCCACATGAAAACTGAAGAAACGACAAAGCAATTTCATGCTTATTTGAAACTGAGCTGAGCTCCTCTGAGCTTGCTTATTTGTGAAGAGGTTTGCACTACTCTCTAAAATGCAGTACTGAAGTCTATTATGGATATTTGGCATTCCTTCAGGTGATCCCCACAGGAACATTTGCTTCCTACAGAAAGTGAAACCACAATTTAAAAAACAGTATTAAATTACTTTTCTGTTTTTAAAGTGCTTTTTAATTTTTTTTTTAATCTGGAATTTAATGTTTAGCCAAGATTACAAGCTCTGATGGAAAATTAGTAAGGCCGAATTGCTTTCTGGGGTTCATAATGGGTTCCTGTCTCAAAATTCAATGAACAGAAGTATTTCTGCAGCCAGAATTCGAACTATTAGAGGATTAACTGATTTTACACAAAGTATAGTAACTGTAGTGGCTGCTTTATGCTTAGGATTTATTATATGAGGAATTTGCCTTTAGCCTTGGGGATAATTAGTACTTCACAACCTTGAGAAAACATCGACACACCTATGGACAGAAGGTAAATCAGAAAGTCTCTGTTTCAGTTGGGGTTTTATCAATTGAATCTTCTGTCTGCATTTCCTTCTTTAAAGAAAAGTTCTACAACTTTCGCGAGCAGGTGTTTAAGGTAATTTCTGTGGCCATGTTTAACATATTCAGAGCACGAGATTTTACTTTGTGTGCTGTAATTAGTCTACACTGGTTTAGAAATGGCTTATTATTTCAATGGATACACTGTGAAAGTCAGAAAAGCACATAACACTATATGGTGCTCTCAAAACAAAAAGCAATCAGCGTTAGTTTGCTAACCAGAAGCCAGAAACAACAACCAGATTTTAGAAATTCGATATTATCATATTGGAGGATCACTCACACAGTATTTCATATCTTTTATACTCACTCTGGATTCTACTTCAAAGTGTTGAACAGTGATGGTGGAGTTGGGGGTCTGCTGACACTTTAGAAATGCTTGGTTTATTTATCTGTTAAAGCAATAGGTGGCACCTTTTTTTCCCCCTCAGGAAGAGGAAAGATGGATAAAAATATGTTTATGTGGATATGAGCAGCAAAGCTGTCATTATTAATCAATTTCCACAAGTGTCTAATTGGTTTGAGGCATCTCCAGTGCAATTTCAAAAACCTGAATTGATACAAGGCATGTATAATCAGAGAAGCTGCTTTAGAAGGAAAGAAAAAGGTATTTAAATGGGAATCACAAAACTGTGATCAATAAAGATCTTACCAACTTTTCATAAACCCTCTGTGAAAGCCTGAGAAAGACAGGGGCCAAACCAACAAGATTTCTAAGCAAAAAGAAAGCAGCAGTAGTGAAGGTAGTGATTGCTCACAGGGAAAGAGAATTCAGAAAGGGTGGTCTTTGTTGGGTTTAGGTGCCCTGTGTCTCTGTGATAATGTGAATATGGCCATTGTTCGGCTTATGTTGAAAAGCCCTGTATCATATTTGTTGAACTTGTCTTAAAATGGGTAATAAGACCATAGGAGTTCCTCACAGTTCCTCTTCAAAAATTTTGCAGTTACTGGTTTTAGTGGTTGTGTGTTCCTACCTGGATTTCCCCTTTTTAAAAATTTTTGATTCCCCAAAGAGCTTTGTGGTTTTGCTCTTGCATTCTGTGTTCCTTTTTTTAACTTCTGCTCTCCATTCTAGCCGGGTACTTTTGGGAGGCACAGGAATAGCCCCTGACTTGAAGTACATGATTTCATCTTCTTAGAACTCTAGAGAAGATAATAGACAGTTTACTTCTGTAGAAGGAAAGAGCAGGAAACCTCGTCTTATAGGAAAAGGTAGTTTTATTCTTGGATTTAAAATGAAAATGACTCTGCTGCTCGTTCAGGAGGAATGCTTGTGATTGCAATAACTGTTTGGGGCTTGAACTGTGAGAGACAGACAAGGTTTAAGAAAATGTGACTGACATAGAGATGAGTTAGGGTAGTCTTAATACAGGCTTTTTGTGTGTTTGAGGAAAGCAGGCGATCCACTAGTGCAGGGTTACAAAGATGAACTTTTTTCATGTGGTTTTAATCAGAGCTGGGATGCCTGGAATTAAGGGTCATCACCCTGCGAGGCACCTTGAGAAGAACTGCTGTTTCAAATAAGGCCCTTGCTGACATGAATGTGCACTGAAAGTTATGCTTTGTTAGAAACCAGGCATAACAACCAAACCAAACAAAATCAGAAAGAAAACCCAAATATCAACAGGATATCTCAATTTGTATTTTACAGTAATTTATAGTACAGAAAAGAAGGAATATTGTTTCATTGTCCAAGAAAATGAGAAATTTACCTTGTTCAAGCACATCTAATATATTATACAGTAATGATTCTGAGCAGTTCTGAGGCCAAACCATGCTTGAAAAAACTGGCCAGCTTTGTTCTCCATTATATCCACTTCACCTTGCTCCCACAACTGGCTGCAGCATCCTCCTTGCCTCTGCTGGCTGCAGCCACAGCCCTGAGCTTGGGCTCATAAATCTGGTTCCACCTGAATGAACACCTCCAAGCGGCTCCTGTGCCTCTCCCAGGTGCTCCCCAGTACTCCCAGTACTCCCAGACTGGGATACAGGGGCAGGTGAACCGATCTTATACTCGGACTGGCAGACTTCACACTGTGCCTGGCTCTGTAACAAGCCAGAGCCCCTTTGCGGAGCCACAGCTCATCAGGTACCACACACTTCCTCTGGCAAGAGCTCATTTTAGCCGTCTCAGAGGTCATGATGCATTGCTCTCTATGCACTCAGATGGGGAGTAGGTAAAGATTAATCAAAGCTGCATCTTCAGCTGATGGTAAAAAAGCATGTGGGAGTTCAGTGTGCCAAGAGCCTGCAGGATTTGGATCAGAAGTTAAAGCTACCATTGTTTCTGTCACTGATGCTGGGTGGTAGCAGCATTAATTTTTTGAAAAAAAAGATGAAGATAACATTAGAAACCCACAGCTCCATGGCTTTGGTCTAGATTTTACATTTGATTTAATCTCGACACTGAAAAGAGTTGGACACAGACAGCTTAATACAGTGCAGTTTTACCAGGTCATGGGTACTTGTTCCCTTGTTGCCTAGCTATCCTGAGTACAAATAAACAGACCATTCAAGGTAGGCATAGTTCTGGATGGAGAGAAGGACTTAAATGTTGTTCTGGAAGACTTAAATAAGTGATGAAAATAGGTTCTGACACATTTATCCTGGGCTTTTTTGGCACGGAACTAGCCTTGTTTTTTGGCCAAAAATCGTATCAAATTCATCTTAGGATTGAAAAAATGAACTCATCCAAGCAGAAAAAGCTCAAAGACAAGACTGCAATAACATATGACAGCCCTCTGTGTGATGTTGCACCAATGTCTGCTGCGTCCAGTTACTTAGGAAAGAGCATTGTCAGATGGCTCTGCGGGACTGGAGCCATCTCCACCCCGGTGGCCACGGGAGTTCTAACAGCACAGCTACCAGTAGGGCTTCATACAGAAATTCCAATGTGCTTTACCCCTTGCATCCTTCAGAGATTCAAAAGCGAGTTTGAACAGAGAACTGGAAGCCTGAAGTTTCCAGGTACCTCTCTCTACATAAAAGATTTAATGATGAAGGACTGTCAGAAAAAGGAGGAGGCAAAGCAATTATCCAGAAGTGGCCAAAAGATAATTGCACATTTAGGCTCATTTGAATCTGAATCTCTAGTAATCTTGAACTGAAAATTTAGATTTATGTAATGGAAGGGACAGAGAAAAAAGAAGGAAAATAGCAAATACCTTCCCACTGTTTCCACTTACTGCTTTCCACTTACTAAGTAAGGCAGCTCTCATGCCCACTGCTGAGGAATGGGATAATGTGGGCCTGACTTGGGCTGAGTAGCATCATGTTCTTGATGCAAGCCCACAAAACACTTCAGAGCACACCTGGAGTCTCTTGCCTTCTGGATTTAGGAGGAACTGTTATTTTTTTCCCCCCAGAACACTAAATACAATCGAGTCTTTCCAAGCTCCATGCTTAGAACATTTATGTTGTATGAGAATTTGATACACTTGGAATTAATGTCCCTTACTATTCTGTGTATAAATACAGCAAATCAGCAATACTAACAAATTCTGCCTGAAAGGTGCTAGAAACTGACTTCTTTCTCTAGGAGCCTAACAGGTCCTTTGCAATCCTCCTTATGGACAAGCAGTGAAGCAGCATCCATGTCTGTGTTCTCCTACTGCACTTGGAATGAAGCCTTTTGTCATTTCGGATCAGCTTGCAGTTACATTATTGAACCCAAACAAAGAAATCTAGACAAAAAAATTTCCTAAATAGGACATAGATGGTTACATGGCCTAATGCTCTAAAATTCAGCATGCAGTAGATTGCCAGAATGTGGGTATATTTTTGTTTTTCTTTCTGCCTGCCAAGCCTAGTTAAATACTGAAGCATACTGTAATTGGATGTTGCTATTTGCAAGCATCTATAGGTGATTTTTGCTGGGAATTGGCAACTTGTGTATTTCACATCAACACTTTCAAAGGTGTGTTTGGCTGATGGTTGTTTGAATGCATAATATATAAATTGTTCAATTTTTCATTTGTATACTGTTCTGTTTTGTGACACTTTATTTATTGGGCCATAAAAGTTCTTACATGACTGTCCCTGATGCTGTTTTCATTTGGGGTCTATTTTTGGTGTGAGGAGTAGAAGTAATATTAGGATTTTTCTAGAAGAGCCTTAACCTTATTGAAAGACAAAAACCCCCAAATAAATTTGGCATATCTTCAAAGCTCTCTCAGCTGTACAGATGTGTTCTTGTTCTGCAGTCCGAACAGTTTTCTTAGACCCCCCACCCACTGGCTGGCTGAAGTAAATTTGCTCAGCTGCATAAATGAAAAAGAATGTCATACTGAGTATGTTCGAAGGCTTGTGAACCAAGTTTAATCTACTGTCATCATCATTTACATCTTCTTGTGCACGCAGCGTTTGTAGTGAAGCAGTTAATTCATTTAAGTTACTGTTCTTCCCTGTTTGATAACCCTCACAATCCCAGACTGAACTGTTGCATTCATCATGTACCAGGGCTTCCCAGTACCTTCACCTGGAACGGTTTCTCTCAGAAATGCCTGTTGAGTTCCTTTCCTTAAAACACCTGATGGATGAAGGAATGGGAAATGTCAGGAAAGATGTGTAAATGCCATTAAACAGGGGGAAGCACAGTGGAGCTGTTTCCCCTGGTAGAAATAACCAAAAAGATGACCCTAACACCCCAGCTGATGTTAGAGTTGATGTAGTTGATCTATGTGGAAGGACATAGAGGAAAAGGACCAGAAAAGCAAGGGGAGAGTATAAGAAAATAGGGCCCAGTTTAGAAGTTAGGTTAGACTAAGGCAATGCAAGGTGTTTGAAGACAGCTTTTTAAACAAAGGTAATTTAGAAGTGGATAATTCAAGGTTGGCAGTTGTGTGCTCACGTCTCTGTGCAAAAGGAAATCAGAGGAGCACACTATGGCTGTTAGAGCCTGAGGAGGGATGAGGGACAGTGAGACATTAGATGAGGCTCTGACTGCAAAATGTGTTCAGAACTGATCCACTTAACAACTCAGATGTGATAAAAGGCAGGTTTGCAGATAAGAGCAGTAGCTGGAAACCCAAGTCATAGCTATTTCCAGAAAAAACTGTATCTGACTCTTAAGCTTAGGCCCTGGCCTCTAAAGTGGGACTATTCTGTGTGGATTCGTAACTCATCCCAGCCCCTCATCAGCTCTTTGTAACTGCTGCAATAGTTACTGGAACCAGCTCTTCCAGTGGAGCCCTTCAGCATGATTGCATTGCCCTTAATCAGTTCTGCTGATCACATCTATATGAAAACTGAACGTGTTTCTAAAATGAGTTTGCTGGAGCAGTTTTGGGCCCAAGCTAAGAATTTGGTCCTGGTATCCAAACGCCTCAAAATATATAAGCAAAAAATATTAAAGACTTCTCACCTACATTGCAGGAGTTCAAAATGGGTCAAGCTAGGAAGTTTGAATAATATTTCTGACTTTTTGGTTTGCACTCCATCTTTAGCTTTTGAGAGTACACTTTGATTAATAGAACCTGTCGTCACTCTTGTTCTGTGCATCAGGCTATTTTCTTTCAGAAGTAATTATTGCAGTTATACAACAGGGTTTGAAACTTGCTGTGCTTTCTCTTGCAGCTGTGATTTTAGA
This sequence comes from Oreocharis arfaki, assembly GCA_013398015.1. Taxonomy (NCBI): domain Eukaryota; kingdom Metazoa; phylum Chordata; class Aves; order Passeriformes; family Paramythiidae; genus Oreocharis; species Oreocharis arfaki. The sequence continues at coordinate 77,411 of VZRR01001425.1, read as the reverse complement.
CATTCTAAGGAACATGCTAAAAATGTTGTTTTAAAGCTGTGGCCGTATCTCGCATGCGTACTGTCAAAAACGGACTAGATTGACATCTAGTAGTTTAGCTCCTGGCAAGAGTTGGATATTTGTCAGCACCACTGGTCCATAACCAAAAAAGGTATTACTTGGAGAAAAAAAAAAATCTTTCAAGCAATTTAGGTTTCTGCTTCTGAGTGGAAAAAAGCAGGCAAAGGATATTTTATGTTGTGAGCGCGGAGATTTTCCTCCAGGAAAAGTATCTGTTAAGTTTTCTTCCATAAGGGTTGGTTTAAATTTAGGCTTTCAGAACACACCGAGTTGGAGTTCTGGTGGTGCTGTGTGTAAATTTGTGGTGCTACGAGCTGAGGCTGCCAACTAATGCATAGGAGAACTCGGAAACCAAAAGAGCAGAGCACTAAGGGGAGGCAGCAACAGGAAGGGGACTCGGGGAAAGGACTTAACTTTCAAATTGCATGCTTGACCTCTGTCAGTCATTTGCTTTGCAGTAGGAAAAATATAAACTAAACCATTGGCCTCTCGCAAACTTTGAGAACCCTGCTTTACAGAAAGTTGTCATTTTGAACTTTCGAAGGAAATGGGAGCTCAACTGCAAATTCCAGAGCAGTTTGAGGTAACATTTTTATGGACTATCACTACACTTTCTTTAGGGTCCTTTTTTTCATGTACAAAATGTGTGCTGCTTCCTGCCCTATTATTTTTGATAAGCTTGTTTCCTTTATTTCTCATTGTTAACCTGTGTTTATCTTCATTATTCTTTTCCTCTTTTAGGCAGGAAACCATAATTCCAGAATACCACCTAAAAGCCAAGATACTTCTTTATTCAACACTAGTAAGTATTTCTGTTGTCTCTGCTGGACATTTTATTATTCCCCTGAATATCTGCCCTAGCAATCTCTTGCAGTATATGCTCTTCTCATAGCTATTGCTGTGTATTACTACGTTTTTTCACTTTAATTTTTCACTTAGACATAACTATCTGCAAAAGCTACAATCAAGGAAGTCTAAGCAGTAGAGAAATGCACTCTTATATTGTTCAAAGGACCCACTTGTCTCAGTTGCAAGCAGTACTTTCTCACACCCAGTTTCTTCCTAAATCTCTGGCTTTATTATAAAGTGCAATGGCTGTTATAAATTAAAATTAGGTGTTTGCTTGCTGATGAATGCCTTTACCGGTGCCAAACAAGTTAACTCTGCAGTCCAGGAAATACTCAGGATGCTTCCTTTCAAATAAAAAAAAAAATCTTTCTCATTAAATCAATTAGGTAGCACTTAGAGGAAAATTGATCCAGGATATCCGAAGGCATTACGAAAGTGTTGGGTTATTTCTACTTGTTCAGGGTTATATCCTGGGCAGTGGTTTGATCTGAATATTTGAAAAATCTGGATTCATTCTACCAGAGGAACCATTGCCCTCCCTGCAGGTGTTCAGCAGGAGTCCTCAGCAGAGGGGGAAAGGAAAGGTTTGCTCACGGTCCTGTTCTCTCATGCTGTTACTTCTGGTTCCCTTTGATCCACAGACCAAGGCAGCAGCTGCTCAGTCTCTGTGGGGAAAGGAGCCTTGCTGCATCTCTGCCTGCTGTGGATCCTGAAAAATGACCAATGTCAGAGGGGCCAAGGTGGGTCTCTGCCACGTGTGCAACCCTGAACACAATCATGTCCTCAGCACATTTGCAACTGTGCAATGCAGTGGCTCATGTTAGAAAGCACTAATAGCTCAATGTGGTATAAAGAAATCTGTAAAGGCTCCAATTTCTGTGGTCATAACCCTTTCTGATTTAGGGAAACTGTTTATTTTAATAGTTCACTTAGTTCTACTGATGCACTCTAATTGAATTCAGCTGAATTATTTCCCTATCTGCTGCCAGCCTTCTCCCTCCTGCAGCTCCCTGGCAACCAGGTCCAGGGTAGGCCTTTAAAAGAGGCACAGACTCTCTTTTGCAGTCTGTTGAAATATCACTCCTCTCATCATCAGGCAGAGCAGCATCCAGACTATTGTCAAAGAGGAGCCTCCTGTGCCAGCTGGCCTCCCATTCCCAGCAGCAGGACCCTTGATCACTCCTCCCAAACAGCAACCTTGTAGGTCCCCGCAGCACTTTGGGACAGTAGCAGCAGCAACAACAGTTTCACTCACACCTTTTTTCTACATGTGAGATCTACAAAATATATTTTTTAAAAACCCATTAAAATATCCAAATTCTCTATTTTGTCCATCCACAATCTACTGCAGTGGTAAATTATGGCTGTGCCTGTAGCTCTCTCATCATCAAAGGTACCCCATAAAGCATCTGGGTATGTGCATGTATGTGCATGTCTGAGCTCTACGGTGTAGCCTGGGCTAGACTATAAAGCATAGAGTCATCATTCCTGGGTTTGCAGAAAACTGAGTGCTTGTTACACATCCATGAACCTTGTTTGGCCAGGGCATTCCCAAATGGTCCAACATGAGCAAGCTGGAGGTAGGGTGGAGAGGTCTTTGAAGCATTTTTCTTTTAAAACTTAGCTTTGAAGACTACAGGGCATTCTAGATATATTCAGAAGAAGATTCAAATGCAGTTAGCTTCATGGAAATGTGAAATATTCAGCATTTTCCTGTAAAATTCCTAGGAATGGGAGTTCAGGTACACCAACAGTCTTGCCAAAATACAGTTGTGTTTCTGCTTTCCAAATGTGAAATTCCCATTGAAATCCCTTGGTCACTTTCTATTAACTTAAGCCTCGGAACAATCTTAGAGAAACACTCTGGGAAAACTTTCATAGTGCTTCAAGCATGAGAAAATAATTGAAAAAAAATGCTACTAGCACTTTGGGAAACTATGTAAATGGCCAACATTGGACATGAACTTTCAAACCCAAAACCACGTAATAGTCTGAAATTTAAGGGAATTTTACCTTGACTACAAGGGACAAATGCAGCAAATTCCTTTACAGTATATGTACACTAAGGAGAAAGAAAATAAAAATCTTATAAAATTCTCTTGCTAGATTAGCAATATGCAAATAGCTAGTGCTGAACTTGAAAAAAAATTTCATTTTTCCATGTTTTGCATGGAACACTTGCTAAACAGTCAGCACCCCTCACCCAGCTACTGCATCGGCTACCCTGCACTTTTTCAATGCCTATTCCTAAGATGAACAAATCACAAACCCTGTTAAAACTTTGCTTTATGAGGCATAACCCCAGTTTATCCCCCTGAAAGACAGGATACTTGAGTGCTGCAGCACAAAGAGAAGCAGAACTGTAAGTGGCTTGTTGAAGACATGATCTCATTTATAAAACTGTGAAAAACTAAGATGAGGGCTATGAGGAAAGGATGCTGAATCATAAATGGTAACAGAAGTTTTTCTGTCCTAACTTTACTATTGTATCCTTTATGGCATTGCAGGGAAAAAAATGCAGGGAGTAACACAACACTATTTACTTGTAGCATTTGCAGTCTCTACTGTGCACAGTATTAATGTTGTTTTATTGAAATAATTTTATAATTTTGAACAGTTTGACTGACAGTGTTGGGGTTTGGGGGCATTTCCCAGTAGCTGAAGTACATGGGCTGCAGTAGTAAAGTCCCATTATCTGTGCACAGCTCAGTAAGGGATCATTCCCAAGCTCAATGTCTGGTTTTGGCAGTCAGTGATCTGCCCTGGTGCTTGCAGGAGCTCACTGCCAGGCTAGGCCAGACCTGAATAAAGTAAATTAAAATTTCCTTAAGAGAGGGGATTTCCATCTTATCTATAGAACTGAAACAAGGGGAAAATGTTTTAGTATTTCCTGACCTTCTCCCCCTTCCCTTCAAAATACTACAGTATTAGGTTGACTTACAGCATTCTGAAAAACTTCGTATTTTGCTCTTTAAAACTATCCTTATCATGCCCAAACCAGAAGATAATTTGGTTTGGTTTTATTAAAATCCCTTCTGAACTTTTTACACTGTAGCTATTCTTCCCCAATGAGTCATACAATAACCATTCCCAGTTTGTAGTCAGTTCTCCAAAGAAGCAGAAGGAAAAAGAAACAACTTCCTTTTAAGGGAATGAGACCTGTTTGTAAAGATAAACCTCCTTCTATTTCTATTTGAAGACATTCTCCATAACCAAAGAATTGATAGTTATAAAAACACTACCTACTTTATTTGGACTACAAAAGCAGTCCTAGCTATAGAACAGTGTTTAATGTTAGCCTAAAGCATCTGTCTATACACTCACACACAGGGGCATTGTTGAAATGACACATGCAACATGTCAAATGAGTAGCAAGTTTACCAGAAATCTGTAAGAAACAGCTTGAAAATAGTTTGGTTTCCTTTTATTTAATAGTTTAAAATAAATTAGTTTAAATAAATGAGTATTTAATATTTATGTGAAATGAAAACAGCTCAAGAGTGTGTAATTGTATAAGTAAGCTAACAGCATTTTCTTTTAAAGTTCTCTATGATTCCCAAAAGGCATCATACTGCTTGAATGCTGGAGAATTCACATGCTCTTAGGATTTGGGAAAATATCTACACGCCATAATTCGCTGTGACAATCTCTGCAACCTCTGAAAGTCACTTATTTTAGTAACAGCTTTGTTGTACTGCTCAATTTCTGTCCATAGAAACTGTAATAGGAATTTAAGTGTCCTCACTGGGTATTTTCTTCTCAGACTGTGGGCCTGCCAAGCTTATTCCATTAGCCCTGCAACCAGCAAATACCAATTTCTCTAGTACCACACGAAAAAAGATTGAAACATTAAAAAACTTGGGATTACTCGGGGTGTTTTCCCCCTTAGGGGTGGGATCACTTTGCAATCCAGGATATCCAGAAATGTATTTGAATTTTAATGAAAGCTGGAACTCAGGTAAGAACCAGATTCCAGTAGCTGGTACCACAAGGAAAGTTGCATTTGTCATGAGACTCTCAATAGGGTTTTTTTAAGTCGGGCAGATAGTCACAGTTATTTTACAGGGATTTTTTAAGTTATCTGGCTATAGGTACATTCTTTTCAAGATATTAATTTTTAAAGTGTAAAATGCGTGATTGCATGCAAATTAAAATATCACTGGATCTGTTACTTATACTGGAAGGTAAGAATAGAGTTATAAATTAGTTAAAGGTTGAAGGGGAAAAACCCCTGATATTAATTCAGGCACAAAAGCAGAGATGAATTGTTTAAGTTGTATTGCCATCCATTTAGCTCTGAACCCCTGACACTATAGTTTATTAGAGAGGTGGAGACAACAGAATCCTTTGTAGCAGGGCTTTATATTACCAGAGGAGCTGCAGCAGACTTTTTCTGTGTTGTTAAAATAAATTAATCAAAAGCAGCAGGGGAGCGTCCTTGAATTACAATGGTTGCATTATTCAGAAACTGTAAAGATTGAATTTTTAAGGAAATCCAAAAGGCATGGAGCTTGGGAAGGTGCCAGTTGGTTTTTATTTTAATGCTGCCATTTTTGACAATTCTTAATATAAGAAGCTGGAGTATTGTGTCAAGCAGACCTTTGGCATGCATTTTCTATGATTTTATTTAATTTTCTTCCTCTGAGTTATTATTTTTATGTACTAACACAAACATAATATGGCATCTCTCATCCCAAATAGATCCTGAAGTACTTTCATGATCTTTTTCCGAGATCTGTGCCAGCTTTAAGACGTTTGCTAAGTCAAGGATGCAATTCCATACACAGAAGGCTGCAGCCCAAGCGTCGATCCTATAGCAAGAGCAGCCCTATGTGTACCTTCCGGGAGCTAAAGCAATGTTTTCCTAACAAACCTTTCACAGAGGAAAGGGATGCAGGGTAGCTGATGTCCTTAGATCATGGGCACGAGTTGGAAGTTTAGTTTAAAAATTTTTTTAGAAGTGAAATTCCTGCAGAGGGTCAGAACCCCCAGGTGCACATTTCTTGCCAGGATCACTGAGGGACAAACTCAGCAGGGAATGGCCACGTGCTGAACGCACAGCGTTGACTTTTTGCAACATTGGCTCTGTCAAGGAGGAAGGGCCCTGGAAAACATCACCATTTGAAGTGGTATTATTTATGTTGAAGCATAGCTTTTATTTTTAGCATGGATATAATTTTTATAAACCCATACTGCTAAATATGACAGATAAATATCACTGATGTTGCTGATTCCCTTACATGAGTGGGGACGAAACCTAGGACAAAATTCCTACTTGCTTAATCAGTTTAAATTAAATCCTGGTCTCTTCCAAAACTATAAATAATAGAAATAAGGATTAAGAAAGATAACTGGAAAATGCTATGAGACTAAAATAAAAAATATTTTCAAATCTTCGTCAGATGTTAGAATAATAATGTTTTAAAGAATTTCCCAAAAATAACAACAAAGGAAACAAGCGCATGCAAATGAACAGGATAATCTTGACTGTATCAAACATCTGGAAAATATAAGTGCACATGAAAGAGCTGCTCATTTTAAGGATTTAATTTAATAACTCGTCCTGCTCAAGAAGATTAACATGTGGCTATAAAATACCTGCTTGCCATCAGATTTCACCCCAACATGGTCATGGAAGGATTTTAGATAGCCCTAGTTGTATTACTCTAGGATAGCAGCATTCCTTTTCATTTTGTGTGGCTACTGTTGCTCCAACTTTGCTCCAAGATATCTTGCATATTTTTCAACTATTAAATGATGCATCTGACTTGGCTGCATTGTTGTGGAACCTCCAAGTAACCTTGGGAAGTGTAAATGCTAAAATGTCCCAGATCCTCATGACTTGATTTTTAGAGTGAGCACTGCATAGGAAGGCACGAAACAACTGCATCTTGTACCAAGAGGCACCTTTTGTAAGTGCTTCTGAAAGGAAGACTCTGGCAGCTACAAACCCCAAATCCTCCATGTGACATTTCCCTATGGAAAGTGCGTTAACGCCCAACAAAGGTCAAATAGTAACTTTAAAACAGGAAACAAAAGCAGAAGAGGAAATGGACATCACTGCCTTCTCCTCTCATACACATTGTGCTGCTCTCAGAGCTCATTTGTGAAAGAAAAAGCAGTCTGAAGGAACATCTGGCAATATGACAGCATGGTATTCATGGGTGATTTTTCGAAAGAGTGTCAGGAAGCCCCTGGTAATATCAAAGTTAGCCCTGATCTATGGCATTTTACCAAATGCCAAGCACCAAACGAAGGGAGTAGAGGCCAGGACAAGCTTGTGAAGGCACAGGTAAAACTTGAAAATACATTTATGTGAATTGGTTCCATAATTTCGTATTTGTTTCCTGAGCAAGTGCTTCCCTACAATTCAAATTACTGTATACCTTAAAAGAGACTCTCAATAGTAGCTCCTTATCTCATGGCACTGATTTTAGCTGTTTAAGAAACCCTTACAATCAGACACAGTTTTCAGCATACTGGTGATGTAAGGAGTCATTTAAAAAACAACTGAAGATCAGGAGTGACATTTTAAACAACAGAATAGGAATGTAAACATGTACAGTGCTCTTTTTCACCTAAAAGAAGGTAAACTGACTCAGATTGCCTCAGAAGACTTTGCTGACACCTCTTACTAATACAATTTTGAGGGAAAGCTCCTATTATATGAACTGCTACTATCTCCTCAAGTTTCTCTGGGAAGCACACATTTTAAGGATTACGTAGTCTCTAAAAAGGTGTCACAGGTCAGCACCTCCATAAATTAAATGCAGTGTTAGAATCAGTGTCCAGTTCCCTTTTCTTTTTATTATTTTGCCCCAAAACTTACCTTTTTCTTATTAACTTTTACAATTAATTGAAAAAACACAGAGAAAGCAGTTTAATGTCGCTGTGTCAGAGAGGATTGTACATTCTTTTAGCATGGAAGAAGTGAGTCAAAACCAGCCAAGAGCAGTTGTATCATGATCTCTATTTGAGATACTGGTTTAGGGTGTTACTAAGAGTGTTAAAATGATGGACAAACTAGAGGTACCCAAGGCCTGTGTGAGCCAAGTTAAATGGCCAAAAGGAAACCCAAGCACATGAAAATATCATCTGGCCTGAGAGCATCCTCCAAATGTAAAATTGAAGAAATCCTCAAAAGTCCACAAAAACTTCCAAATGCAACTAAACTCACTTGGGCCTAAGTGTAATTTTTACTATAAGGGACATACAGGTATAACATGAGATTATGTGAATCCCCATGAGTGAGCACTGCTTTCTGTAGCACTACAGACCACTAAAAGCAGACAGGACTTCGTAACACAGCATTTCTTCTCATAATGATCTGATGGAAAGCTATTGGAAGAAGCTTTTTAGTTGGATATCAGATGAGAGAGGCACTGCGTAGGGCTGAGGCAATAGGTAACTCCTACAGCTGTCAATCACTGTGTCTGCATCCCGCACATTTGATCCAGTCACTGAAATAACTCGTGTTCCTTGCTCTTGATGGAACACACCTGCACATAAACATGGAACAATGAGTGTTTTCCAACCTTTGGAAAAGTATTTGGGTCTAGAGCAGTAAAAGGTTTTGGGGAAAGATTTGGTTTGCCCCTCATTTTTGGTGAGCTCGATTTGCCATGCCATCGCCTATGGAAACACCCGAAAAGAAAGCATTTCCCATAAGAGGAAGGGTTCCTTCCCACCCTTTTCAGTTTCAGCTGATTATGCTAAAACGTGATCCTGTTTCTGCCTGTCTATTTTTATCCCAGGGCCCAGCAGCTGATGAACCGTGCCAGGGTTCAATTCTTCAGTGCTGTCTGATGCAGGAATCCAGAGGCCTGAATTCAAGTCTGATTTGAACAGGTCAGTGCATCTTTAGTTTTTGCCTAAGTCAATTAGCAGCCAATATCAATTTGTGCTAATTCCCAGTCTCTGCAACTTTTCCAGGCCTCTTATGCAAATCAGGCCTGGAAGCAAACAACCAGTGAGTGACCCAGAAGGCTGGTGGGGCTGGGCACCATTGTTCTCAGGCCATGTATTTCAGTGCTCTGTTTGTTCATAGTGTAGCTCTAAAATAATGACAGGCCACAGCCAGAACTACCTCCTCAGGCTTAATTATTGTAGCCTTTGTACTGTTCTTGCCAGTGTAGAAAAAGAGGCATTCATGGGCCTCTCACTACATTTAGATTCATTGGATTGTTTCTCACTGTTCCTGTAAATATAGAGGAAGAAGACTGAAACTAGAATGACAAGAGGTTTTAAAGTCAAACCCTTTCTATAGTCACAAATTGTGCCATGAAATCAGAAATACTTTGGTAACATTATCCTGGGGATCTGGAAAATGACTTAAAATGTAGCACATTAAGGAGCTTAATCAGGGTTCTTCAAATGAAGATTCAATCATGAAAAATTTAGTTAGATCACACCTGTACTGATCTGTTGATTTAAAACTATTTGAGTAATGGGCTTAAGCTGCAAAACTCAGGTAGATTTCCAACACCATAGCTGGTGAATGATGCACTGCTTCATGGGAGTCCATTCTTTATCAAATTAGTAAAATGAAGATCTAGTGTTACACACTGAAGTCATGACTAAAACTGAGGGCAGAGAAAGGATAATGAGGAATTTATTAAAACCACCATTTTAATACAGTTCAAAATTTGATTTAAATTGGATACAAGACCTGGGAGAGTTCTTACACCTCCAGGGCTCCCAGCCCTGTCTGCTCAGGCTGTCGTCATATTGGGCTGGAAGAAAGTGAGGTTTGAGATAATAATTTTTATACTCTTTTTAATTATTATTTCACTGCATGTAATCAATAGTTGTGTGTAATATTGCTATTTCATGCCTATAATATGGTGTGACATAGGTGCAGAAATATTTTTGTTTTCTCTTTGAAGGATTACAACTGCCTCTTTCTTCTGAAATACTACTGAAATATTTTTTAGTAGTATTTATTTATAGGTTACTAGTATTTAGTAGTATTTATTTATAGGTACTAGTAAATATTTATAGGTTTTTTCTAAGATCAGAATTTGTCCTAACTATAGAGTTATGAAACCACAAGTCAAAGCCTAGTACAAATTTATGGAGCCCTCCTTAAGGGGATTACATTCTGTTTGTGTGTGGGGAATAATAAGTAGAAGTGAAAGGAGGATTTGGAATTACTAATCTGATGTTATGATTTTGATTCATTTGATATTCTGTGATTCCTGACTTGGTTTATATACAAATTTTCCTGAGGGCATTAATTCGACACTTTAAAATTACGTGATCTGAGGGGAACTGAGCTGAACAATACTTTTAGCTTCAGTAAGGAAACATTAAACCTTTGAACCAAAATTTCTCCAAGGTAGAACTGTCTTTACACTCCCTTACCTGTGATTTTGGGGATTGTGAAGAGCACCATCTAGTGATAATCAATAATGTCAGTATTGTGAAAAGCTGATTATTTAGACTGGACATAAAGGCACACTGCTGATTCATTTACCAAAGGGACTGGGGGGCTCTGAAGGAAAGTGTCCTGGTTGTGATTTTCAAATGTTGAGTACCTTCCCTCAGATACCCCCAAAAATGCAAAATGCATCCAAAGGCATGACTAACAGTATGGATACCATGAGATTACAACTTTAATACTAAAATTTTGTTTCAAAAGCTAATTATGTAATCTTACTATGTATTCTGTAATGAAACTGTCCACTTTTGTGAATGGCTTATTTTATGTAGATCAGCATAATATACTTATTCCACTGACTGACAATTTAGGTGAAACACTTCTAATTTCCTAGGTATTCCTTTTTTTTTTGGAAAGCCAACCATTCTGAAACTGTGGTCTTTTTTTCTATGAAGGATGTCTAACAGCTGCTCCTTCGTAAGAATCTTAAGCATTAAATAGTATCACATGTTGGAATTTGCTTAAAACGTCCGTGCTTAATGATAGTTTTTCCTAGTTTGAAGGATTTTGCAAGCGAGTCTTACACTATCCATCCTGCAAGTATTATTTCAGCATGCAGAAAGCTCATTATGAATATATGATAATATAGAAAGCTATTTATCCCTTCCAGATTACTTCCATATGCATCCTCCGTAATTAAATCAGTGGCTTATGGCAGCTGGACTTTGAAGTGATCTCTGCAAAACAGGAAAATGTAATTTGTGGAACAAAATGCTGATCACTCTATTCCAGCCACATCTGTTAAGCTCTAGTAGTTCAGAGATTTCTGTGCAGAGAGAGTTCATGAAAGCAGAAAGTTTCCTGTATTTCTTTCAGTCCAAAGGAAATCCAATGGAAGTGATGGGCACTATTCAAACCAAATAACAAGGTTTGAAGTTGGAGGCATTTTTGCCCACCATTTTCGGTGAATTCACTGAAACCGATGTTGAAGTAACTAGCTGTACTTGTGTATTTAAATAGAAGTACTACAGAGAGAACAATAAGGTAAAGCAGAGCAGGAATTCCTGGCAGAGAAGACAAGGATTTAGAGAGATAAATAGACAGATAACTGTTTCAGGGGTGGTGGATGAATAAAGCTGTTAGAACCCATGACGTGATTCCCCTTGGTAGCCACACATCTTGGAAACACCTTCTGTTACACAGGTAAAGACAGCCATTGCAATTACTGTTGCACAGTTCCCCACAGAGATGCTTTTCTTACAGACGAAAAAACAGGACCCTTAGAGCCTTTCCAAAGGGATGCCAGTTAAACTGTTGGAGATACATCTACAAGATGGGTGTGCCAAGGAGGTACTGACTTGTCTGGCCACAGCTGTGCCTGCTGAAAAGGTTGTCACCCCCAGCTGCCTGGCACTCCTCTCCCTTTCCTCCTTCCTTTCCTAACCCGGGGGTTTCTACACTTCAAATCTGACAGACAAACTGCTCGTAGGACTGTTGCCTGAGCTGGCAGGCAAAAGAAAGTGAGTTAGCAAAGCCCTGAAATCTAAATTGTTTAGGAAATACCATTCAGCCAACACAGGTCTGTCTGTTTGCAGAGTTGAAGAAAGCAAGAGGGCAGTTACAAGGAGTGCCTTCAACCAGTAAACATTTGCAGCTGAGGGATATGCCCACTGTCTAAATTTCTCCCTTAGCTTACACCGAAACATCATCAGTCCTTAAAGAAATGACCTCTAGTTTCTCGTAGTGTCAGTCTACTCTGTACTATTAGCAATCATTTCTTTCTCTTACAAATAAGCAGATTGAAATGTCTTCAGCTCAAGTGAGTGTCTTTGTCCTCACATAGACTTCCAGGACAGCTTGGAAATGAAAGGTACTGTTACCAAATAATTTGAATAACAGTTACATTATACAACAGTGTTATCACACTACCCCAAAGTCTAAGGTGGCTTTTTGTTCCTTAGAAGGGAATGACTTCTGCTAGACACAGAAATCTTTACTAAATAGATCCATAGCAAAATCTGCTACGCCCTTCCCAATGAGGATTTTTATTCATATCTGCTTCTAATTAAATAACTGCACTATATTATACATGCTAAGTCCCAATCCTTTGCCCTTTGAAGTCAATGGCAGAGCTCCCAATGAGTGCATGGGAGAAAAAAGTAACTCCTCTGTTAGGGCTTCCTTTAGTGCAATTTCAACTGTTAGGTTTTTAAAACAAAGATTCAGCTTTGCCACCTTTGCCTTCAGACAACAAGCAGTTGCTGGTATTCCTGTATTAGGTAGAGAGTGCCAGGAAGGGCAAATTTAGTCTAATTCAATTATGTTCCCCTGCCATTCTGTTTGCTTTTCTTTCTATTACTGTAAAATGCCACACTGGACATATGGTGTCATACCTTTTTTTTTTTTTAACTTTCTAGTAATTCAATATTGCAGCAATTTATGCCATACGTGGCATGTTTATGCTATAGAGAACGTATCAAATGAAACCAGCAGTATAGAACACCACAGTTTATCTGCTTTCTTCATAGTTTTGACCCATCACCAGTTCATCTGCTAATGAGCTGTAATATAAAACATGCCTTCAAAACCCAAAGCATCCAGTTTCCTAAATAGGACCATATTTCTAAAATACACTTACAAAAAGGCAAGTTTATAAAATAATGGCTCCACAGCTGCTCAGTCCAGGATTACATAACTCTTTTGAAGCAAAAGGTTACCCACGCATTCAAGTGCCCAGTCCCAGATGTGGGAAGGAGATGTAAAACAAAAGAGACTTAAAGGATTCAAAATATATTTCTATAAAGTAGAATGACAACTTGCAGACAGAGTTTCCCTGCTAAACAAGGGAGGGACAGTCCATGCTGTGCCCAGGACTGCAGCATGGTAGAGAGCTCGGGGTCCAAACCTGTTGTCTGTGGTGAGCTTAGAGCCAGGTTTTTGTTAGAATTTACCTTCCACATAATCAACAAATAACGCAGCCACTTTCACTGTTCTTAGCTCTTCACTGAGAGCAAGGCGCTGAGGTGTTTTGAAGATTTTTGGCCTTCATGCTCAACACCAGGTTGTATTGGCAGGTAACCAAAACACAGCACTTTGATTTTGGTGCACATTGAAGTGTTCCAGTCCAAATGTGCATTAGTCTCATCCTGACATTCCCACTGACTATAGCCTACAGATTCTAATGAAATGGTGCAGATGGGAAAAATTACAGTAAAAGAAATCCACTGTGTAACTTGTGTACATTGGGTTTGAAATTTAAAACCTTCAAGCTGATATCCAGGGGTTTTTTTACTGCCAGTTTTGTTCCAGCCAATGAACAGTGCTCATGAATACTGGTTGCAATCTAAATGTTATCATTTTTGTCCATAGCTAATTCCATGAACAGAATTATTCCTCTTAAAGCTGAAGCTATCTCTGCTAATCCATCTCATTTTATAGAGTGCTAAGCATTTAACTTATGAGATATGGTCCCTTATGGTAATTTCTGCTCTAAATATTTCTGCTGCAAATAGGAAGAACACTGAGTTCTGCATTTGAAAAAAACCCCTTCCATGATATGCATAAATTGTTAGCTGTGTCCTCTCAAACAATCTGACACAATCCTAGAGGACTCTGTAAATAACATTTCCTGTTGTGATATTTTAATGTGAACTTGGCCAGAAGTCTTACTATTACATTCACATTCACAATAAGAATGCAATGGCAGAAAATGCAGAACAATGACAAGTAATAATGTCTTGCAGTGTATTTTAAATGTTTCCAGCAAAGAAACTACAAAATGAAGCAAAGCTCTATACAAAACAGCTAATCTAATTTAGTAGGAATACACTGTTTGGTTTTTTTTGTTTGTTTAGTTTAAACCAGTGTGAATTATGGTGTTCATTCTATTCCATTGAAAACTCGCCTAGCGTGAGAGTTGGAAAAGCATCAATTGGAAATAAGCACAAATGAAAAATACCATATATCCAAAACATGCTTGTGTTTGCCTAAATACCGTGGGAAGCATGCCAAAAGCAGCTTGGTATGTAGTCCTGCATATCCAAAACAGGGTATACACTCATGTGCTAGTTCAGCGGGCAGCTTTTAAACAACTAGATGGGACTCCAGTACTAAACATTTCCACTGGCACAATGGCTGGAATGCAAAAGTTTGAAAGTAGAGAACACAGAGCCCTAACCTTTAGAAGAACATGTAAACCTTTGGCGGTTAAGGTGTAAGAGTATTTTTTCTTCATTATTTTTCTAACTAGCACTGGCAGACTTTTCAGAACAGAGTTATTTTCCAGTGGTCTATTTTTGCTAGACTTGGGGAACCTTACTTTGTTCCTCTGTTTTGCAAAATGAATTAACTTAACCTCCATAAAGCCCAGCATCTTCCAGTCTGTCAATGGAAGTTCTGTAATCAACTTAAATAAAAGCTGAACTATGTCATCCAAACACGTGCAAAAATGTATTGGTTATTAAATTGGGTCAAGGCTTGTCACACAGTCAAAATCCTCTCCAGAAAAGATAGATAAACCCACAATTTTCCACATAACTCCTTGTGTGAAAGAATATGTAAATATGCCTTACAGGGTTTTCTGAATATCAGCAAATAGCAGCTGTGTCAGATGGTCTGAAGGGTGAATCTGAGAATAAGAGTCTGTCCAGGCTGCAAAAACAAACTATGTTTGGAAATGTATTAGCCAGCAAATTTAAACAAACAGTTTAAAATACAGGCCAAGTAAGGCAAGTTGTGTTTAAAATCATGTAGGTTGACTCTAAACTCCCCTCCTTTGCTGCCAAAGTTCAACTAGCATGTTTTAAACATGGCTGGTTCTGCTGATTGCTATTGCATAAAGTTGTGTTCAAATCCTGCTTGAAATGTCAAGTCATACAAACAAGGCAGTATCAGCAGGGTCGTGTCTGCTCAGTGCTGAGCCTTCACCCAGCACGCTGAGAACTGCAATTCCAAGCAGTGCTGGAGAGGAAGATCCTGCTTTTACTGACCTCGTTTACCTTCCTGCAGGTGTGAGCGTTTGCCAGGGGTGACAATGTAGAAGCATGACAACAACTTAAAAAAGTTTCCTTAACCCAGCAGCTGTGATGTCTCTTGTGGATAGACCAACTGTTCGCTAATGTATATGTTACACATATTTATGTGATGTGCTTTGCCTCACCTCAGGATCCAAAGCATATCTGTGCTAACATGTCTCACCCCTTATTTTTTTTCTGCTGGACAAAGTGTAGAGGTCAACTTGATGAAAGCCTCTTTGGGTTGTTCTGTACGTGTCAAGTACTTTGGATAAATGCAGAGGAAAAGCAAAAGTACCACAACACAGCCCCCCTCTGTTTACACCCAGTAGTAAGTAATCATATTCAGACATCACTTTTCACGCTGTTGGTTCATGTTGTTCCCAAGTCTTTGAGTTTCACTTTCTGTTTCAGGTTCCAATGAATCCAAAATGATGAAACTGAGACTTGAAATCTGAGCATGTTGGTGGACAAGAGCACAAGTCTAAAATGACCAGGCAGCCAGTTGTCACATGTCATTACTAAGCCAAAGGTAAAGCTACAATACGGGAAGCAGTAGCAGAAGCCTCCTTGTAAGCATCTGTTCATTTTTACTTTTAGGATACTAATCTGAATTTCCTTTGACATTCTTACAGGTCTGAGTCATGCAACTTGCCTCCTTTAAATATTAGAACTATTTGGTTAAGTTCCCAAACTTAACTTACCAATATTTTGACAGATACAAACAATGAGTTCATCAAATTACTGTTTGGTACAAGTAACAAATATGCTGAGAATGATGCACCTCTCTTGCAAAGACAATTTATTAGAGTCACATTGCAGTTGAATATAAATCTAAATCATCTATAGGACAACTCCATTAAATTACCAGTTGCAAAAGAGATGCTTCTTAAAGGATTTAACTTCGCTGTATATAACATAGCCAGTATTGTTAAGTATTAATAGAAAAAATCACAGAACTTTCTTTCAAATGCTATTCAGAAAACCAGCCATTATTTGCATATATTTTAAATTAAAAACTGCAAAGCAATTTTCAAGGAAAAAAACCACAATAATATTAATTTAAAAATATTCTTTCATATATCCCATGGTAAAACAGAAAGGACATTATGTGTTGCTTTGCTTTTATATATCTTGAATTCTTATCCTTCTAGGGTCACTGCTACACTGAGATTTCCCATCTCCTGCTTTGGGAGACCTGTCCTACAGCACAGCACTGACATGGTTTAGTGAAGGGATACACACAACCACTGTTTTCCTCAGCTTTGGACTCATGATCAAACTTTTTTTTAAAAAATAACACCCATTTATTAGATAACCTTCTTAGCACAGTATGCCTTTGGACACAGCATTCTAAATACTTCCTTTTAAAGCCCTTATGTTATGTTGGGACAGTATATAGAACATGCAAATTTTTTTAAACGGAAAAAAAAGTTTTTATGAAGTATTCGCAACATTATCGGACTTCACAAAGCAAATTGGTGTACACAGCCAGGGTTTAGAGGAGGAGAGTTGTTAAACATTTTAGTGTTTTTGTTTTTACAGAAAATGAGTCTAATTTATGTTTTGAATCAGGGCTTAAAATGGACAAACAGAATGATATTTTCTCATACTTTAGAAAAATCCACTTGTTGCAATCTCACACTAACAAGTTACTGAAAAGTCTTGAATCTAATTTAGTGGTTGTAAAATTGTTTGCTGATGGAAATTGCCTATTTTATCTGCAAAAGGGCTCGTGAAAAAGTACCAAGATATTTTTTCGTAAAAGGTTGGTCTTTATCTCTCCATTAACACTTTGCATGGTAATGGAAAACAATAATTTATACTGCAGGCAAAACTCTCATGGATTTCAGTGGGAATGCTACTTGAATATATGCTTTAGGAGCTAGGCAGTGGGGAGATGGTTTACATATTCTTTATAAATGTAATAAAACTATTTTAAATGCCATAAAACAAACTGGTAAAAGCTGCTTCTGACAGTGAGCTGCAGCGACTTATTCCATCAGCTTTAAAAACAAAATGTTTCCTTTATCAAAGAGTAGGTAAGTGTGAATTCGGGAATTTTGTGTCCTGAGATATTTTAATGGATTATCTCATTTCCCTCCATTTCACATCCCTCTCCCCTATAGATCTGTATCACAATCACTTTTTCACTCATGACCGGAGCCCGAGTGCCCTTCCCTCTGCTCTAACAAAGGTAACCAACGCTGCTGGAGCCTTCACTTCCATTTGCAGGAAAAAAACCTTGTACCTGTGGGTTTTTTCTAAAAATACGAAATATTATTTTTCTAAACGTGGGTGTATTTTCCTGGAGATTTTCCCATTAGAAGTAGGGCACATCTGTTACTGTGTATCTCAAGTCCCAACTTTAGTCCTAAAACAGAATCCAGGCTTAAGTGCCACAGTCTAGGACGTAAATATGAAAAAAACCCACCACACTTGAATAGGCCATTATCAGGAAAACTAAAGTTTAGCCAGCATCTTGTGTTCAAACTGCCGTGCTTTTTACCTTTGGTTTTATGTAATCAAAGCCACTTGCCTCTTACCGTTACTCACGATTTTTTAAGTTCTAGCTACAAGTTTTCACTAGATGGCAGGAGTCCACTGCCATCTGTTATCAGAGGCTGTACTTGCACAGCAACAGTTTCCCAACGGTAGGAAAAAAAAGTGAACATGTTCAAGTTTTGCAAAATACAGAAAAACAAATAAAAAACTCAACAGGAATGAGAAAAATTATTCAGACCTTCAATAAATCGTAGTTCTGTTACTGGATATGGTTAATATGATAGGCTGGAAATAAGTGAACAGAATAGTGAAAGATGTTCTTTTCTTGACAGAGGAGCTAAAAGGATGTCCTCTTATAAAATAAGGTAGATTTATTGTTTCTGCTGTTTGTGAAAAGTTAACAGATCCAGTGAATTAAAGTTAGCTAATTGATAACTAATTGACAGCTTGAGAAAGTTGCAGCCTAAATACTATTGATCTAAAATACTGTATCAAAGTAAAACCAAAACACTCAGTGTACTGCATAACCAAGATACTAAAAGGAGATAAGATACTTTTTAAACTCTCTCCCTTAGTTTAACAAGGCAGAGTTCATGGGATGATGATCAGTCCCCGAACCATTTCAGCCAGTGGCATTTTGCTGAGCTCAGAGCTCTGGACAAAATTTGTCCCTCTTGTCTAGGAGAAGAGAATGCAGCTCCATACAGTTACATAAGCCTTAATAGCCGTGACAAATCTTCATTGTTGCACCAGGGGAGAAGCTGTTGCCCTGGAGTGAGCACTGATTTTTAACAAAACTACTTTCAAAATACTGTTTTTGCAAGCTGGGGCTACCAGTTCCTATTTTTAATTTCTTGTCAACTTCTACTGTCTGTCTTGCCTTCTTTCTATACATGCAGATAATTTATGAAGTGTACAGTAATTCTCAGTGTTGCTCATGAAATATAAGAGGGAACGTTTGGCATCTATTAAAGCTGCTTCTAAGACTGGATAACTTTCCAAAACCAGAGATAAGTCAGTGTAATGCTTTCCAAGACTCCCAAAATAGTAAGAACATTTTCTCATAATAAAGCTGTATTTATTCTACGACCAGAGTAGAAAAACTATCATAAATAGATGACTGAAGAAGCATTTCCTAATATGAGATTGAGTTTTGCGATGTGCAGAGTGCACTCAAAACCACAGAGCGAAGCAAACAGGAGCTGAAAGGCACACATCACGTCACAAGTGAAACACTGAGCATTTAACAAAACTTTGGCAATACTTGCAAGCGACCAAAAAGTAATAATCCCTTTCTATTGAAACCAAGAGAACCAGCACCTGCAGAGTCTCTGCAAAACACGTTAGCCAATTCAAACAAGCATCACAAGATCCACACCAACCATTTCCCTGGAAGCAGGATGGATTTAAACGAAGTGGTGCTGTCACCCGTGCCCACAAAACTGCAACATCTTTCTGTCATGCTCCTACCTTGGCGATTTGCAAAGGCTGCTTCTGCTCCTTGCCCCCTTGCAGCCTGAAGCCCCACGGCGCTCCTCCGCTCATAGCAATGCAGAGATAATCCCCTGTGCCCATTTTCCTGGTGCAGTTGGGCAGCGTTCACATACAGGAGAACATGAAAAACTTGGCTTGCAGATGTTCAGCGGGCTGGAGATTCGTCTGCCGGGCAGAGCTGGAGACCCAGAGCACCACACTGTTGCTGCTGCTGTGTACTGCACGAGCAAATGTAGTCATTGAGGGGAATGGAAGAGCTCCCTCGGACCGAGGGCACAGCCCACTCTTTCGTCAGATTCCGACGCTCAGCCCACCTTCAAAGGAAAGTAAGTGAACTTGAGGGAATGCACACAAAGAGACTCGGCCATGAGGCAGGGAAGGCTGGCTTTAAACGAGACTCTCCTGACAGCTAAATCAAAACAACAGCAAAAAGAAGTGTACATTTCCCTGTGACAATTTGGGAAATAAGTTTACTTTAGTAAATGGTGCCAGACGTTTTAAACTCCAATTTGCCCATTTCTTGCAAACAGAATCTCGAGTGAAACAGCATGTACATCCTCTGAATAACTGATACACTTAGATTGAACTGGCTTTAGGATTTTCATCTCTACTCTGCGTGCACTTTCTGCAGCACTGCAAGCTCGTAAGCAAAAAGAAAAAAAGAGAAAAGCTTTATAATTTCTCTGTCTTGGAATTGCTTCTTTTTCTAGTTCTCTCTAACCTTAGTATAGTTTAACGTGCACTGCTATTTAGTAATTACCTGAATTACTACAGGACCCTAATAATACCTGTTCTTAAGCAGCCTGTTGCCTTTCCTACCAGAGAGGGGAGGAGGGTTAGTGAAATGAGGTAGCAGATCCCTCTACAGATGCTATCGATGGATGATTTGCATTGTATCATTAAAGGGGAACCTTACTATCAGCACCAAAAAAGAAAAAAGAAAAAAAAAGAAAAAATCATTGGGGTGGTTTAAGAGGTGACTGTTCTTCAACAAGGGATGCATATTGCTCTAGCTGAGTGTTAACAACTGGCAGCATAAGCTCCTACTCACCTCAAAGTCAGGTAGCCTGCCTTAAATCACACTGCATTTTGAACTAAGCTGGTTCTAAAGGAGACTGTTCAGCAGCTGGGCCAGAAACATCTTTAATGTCTGGACAAGTTTCTGAAAGAAACACCTCTTGCTTTGAGACCCAGGGTACTGGGGCATCAGATTCTCACAGCATTAATTCACTGAGGTCCCTCTCTGAAGTGTTTCCACTTGGTTGGTTCTAAGCTGTCAGAGATGTTGGGGCAACAGGAAGCACTCACCATTTAAATTACATTACTTTGCATCTAAGTAGCAGGTAACCACTGAGGCTTTAAACCTATCCAGTGCATCTGTCAATTAAGTGACCCCTGGAGTGATGATTCAAAGGCAAAATATCAAGGTAGAGACAGGATCTTCTGCTAAACTGAAATATTCTGGCTGGAAAAAGTAGACAGGCTTTTAGGAGCTTGAGTCCTTCATTAGCCCTCTAAGACACTAAGGTAACACAAAGCCTGGGTGGAGACAAGATCCCTACTCAAACAGAGGAAAATGTCACTCTCTCAATAACAGGATTTAGTAGGAGGAATAGTGCTTGCTTTATTGGCTACAAGTCAACAGCTCTGGAGAAGCAAAACAAGCACAGGTTGCCATATAATTAAATACTTAAGGAAAACACCGTCAGAGAAGACATAAGGGAATGACCTTCAGAGGGACTCTGCTAGACAACCTTTGAGTGCAGACACCTCATTTGAAATTGTTCAAGGTGGCTAACTGCTTATTATCTTCTACAATGTTGGTATGTTGCTGTAGCAGACATTTTTAATCTTTCCCTAGGCAGAATCTTGCTTTAGACAAAATTCTCTCCCTTTTACCTAATGATGCAAGTTTTTATAGATTTTATGGCAATAAAATTATTCAGTATATGGCTGCAACAAATGCTCTATGACACTCTGTTAAATATAAAAATTAAACATTTGTTTTAGGAGAATGTATCATGAAATTATCAGCCCTTCAAATGTCACAAATTAGTGATGAAATGCTAAATTACTCTTAGGGTGTTTTGAGCTTGTATTAGTCTCTTATCATTTTGGTAAAGAGGAATAATCAAATCTGATCTCTGTTTCTGAACTTCTTCATATACTTATTGCAGACAACAAATTAAAGAGAATCACCCCTGCATTTGGATGGTCACATATGTGATGGGAATTTGTACTGGACACAGATGCTTCTATCACTTTTGAACTGTGTAAAGTATTAGAATAAAACAACCTTGATTAGTTATTGCTCAGCTGAAAAAGTGACCAGTCAGAACACGAGGATCTGTTTGATTTTGGTGTATGACAAAGCTCTGGGGATATTTAAACCTGATATATTTAAAGTGATATTGGACTCTTTGCTTGAACTGACAAGAGCTGTGATCCTAACAGGAAAAAAAAAAAAAAAGGCAGAAATAACTTTTATCTAGTCAGCTTGTTGAGGGACTTTTATAGCAACAATTCCAAACAAATTGCTGCTTTCCTCAAAGGGATAATTTCTTGTTTGCTCTGCAGTAAGGAAACCATTTGAAGTCTGTAACTAAACTATTCCCATGATGGGGAGACCCAAGCTTCCTATGTCTAAATCTCACAGAGAATATTCCATAGGCCTTAACAATTCTCATTTGCCCTATAGGAATTTCTTAAATGCTTATCCTGCAGTATGTTTTGCTTTTTAATACTACTCATATCCTTTTGTACACTCTTGCCTCCTTTGGGATTTCTAAATGCTAGTCATAGACTGGCCATCAAGATAAAAGTGGAGTCAGTCATGGAGTTTATGATTTTCTGGTCTCTGTAATTTCTAGATCTTAAATAAATTGCGTCAATTCTGAGATTATTTTCAAAATACACTGAAATATTTCAAGCTAATGGCAACTACAGCCATTTAACCTCTGCCACCATCTCCATTGTTTCACTAAAGCCTAGAGATCCAGTTCTAGGCAACAACTGATAGAACTTGTGTGTCACCAAAAAATCCTATAAACTGGGCAAATGACGAATGGCAGAACTCACTCAATATCTATCTGTGCCCAAACACAGGGAAAACTTTGGCTTCAATCTGATCTTGTATGACGAGATCGGTATGAAAAGATTGCCAGGTCAAACCTCCCCTTGCTCATCTCCTTTCAAGAACTGCCAGTCAAAAAACCCAGCGCATTATCCTTGATGAGCTGTGATAAGGTAGGGATAGCTATTCTTGTAGAATAGCCAAAGTGAGACCATCTGCCCTGAAGCGTTGTCTCTGATAACAGATGGAAAATGGAACATGGTGCTTTTCTTTCCTCAGGCAGCTTCTGCTCAAAGACTTCCTCAGCTGGATGTGGCTGCTCTGTGCTTGTTAACGGGAATTTCTCTTCCATGAACTTTTGTGTGTTGTTTCCTCCTGAACTCACATAACTTTGAGTATCTTTAGCTTAGTGCAGGAAGTCACCCCTAACTAAATAGTGACATGAAGAATCACCTTCTCTGCCTTGAATCTGGATCCTACTGATTCATTTGATGTCTCCTGGTTTATGGATCAGGGGAACCTGTGACCAGGCAATCCCCAGGCACTTCTTTTACAGACCTTTTGCATACCCACATTTTTTTCAAACAGAGAATAGAATTATTAGTCATCCTTCATAAAGAAGCTATCTCACACAATTCTCCTCATTTTCTTTCTCTACATCCTCTATAGTTCTAAGTCCTTTTTGAAGTGAGGGTCTGCAACACCGCACAGCCTTCAGGCAGCAGACAAAGCTGGGATTAATGCAATAACATGATGTTATCGATTTTGTTCTCTAGCTGCAAACCCCAACACTGCTAACACCGAATTTGCTTTTTCAGACACTGCTGAGTTAATGTGTTCCTGGAATTATCTTTCAAAATTTTAAAATCTTGTCTGATGCTGCTTAGTTCAAAGCACATAGTTTTATATGTGAATTAATGTTTTTTTTCCCCAATGTGTAGCACCTTATACTTCTAAGCCATGTTATGGTATGGCTGCTTAGTTTTCTTAAAAGCCTTTGGTGAAGGAATTTGTTGAAAGCCTTTTCTAAATCCAAGATCAATCAGATCACCCTTATCCACATGTTTTTTGATCCCCCCAAAGAACTGCCTTATGTTTGTGAGGCAGGACTTCCTTTTATGAAAACCTTTTTAACTCTTCCCAGATAAGTCATATTTATCCAGATGTCCACTGTTCCATATTACAGCTTCCACCTCTTTGTTTTGGATAGATACCAGGCTGACAGGCTTCTTGTTTTCTGAGTCTCCCTTGGAACACTTTAGTTAAAAAATGGCACTCTCTAATCTCAGTAATGGTCAGCTATTTCAGCCTTGAATTCCTTTAAAGTTCTGTGTGGTCTTGGTGACCACTTCTTAGTTTTCTTTGCCTCATCTGCTGCCACTTGTCCATATATTTTCTTTTCGTTCTGTAATAATAATTCATGATACTAAACAGTTTTACTACAAGTGGATTTATCTAAAATCTAATTTAAACCAAGTATTTCTGCAGCTGAGTTCAGAAGACATTCTCCAAATGTGAGAAGAAATAAGACATACGTTTGTCTTTTCATCCAGCAATAAAAGCAAAGCTTTCATTTCACCTACAGTTTCCTACAGTAGTATCCTAGGTCTGTGGATTCTTTAAAAATGCAAATATTTCCACCCATTCCTTAGTAATGAGGAAGAGGCAGAGGGAAAGGGGATATCATGATCTCTAATTTATGGGCAGCATTTTACTGCTGTAAGTACCCAGATGGTCTGACTTCCTTTTTTTCCTGCATTTCTTATTTTTTTTATATCTGATTCTTTTCCACATTAAAATCAACATAAGCTAGTCACCTAATAATATCTATTTTAACAGCTTTCTAGTAGATTTAACTGTATCATCTGTAAGCAATTTAATAAACTACCCAACTTATTGTAGAATGTGATTTTAGCCAAATGGGAGAATCAGCAAGGGGGGAAAAAAGGAAAAAAAAATGCTAGTGCTTATTTGTTTGGTGGGTTCTTCATGGGGTTTTTTCATTTGTTTGTTTTGTTTTGTTTTGTTTTGTTTTGTTTTGTTTTGTTTTGTTTTGTTTTGTTAATTACATGGGAAAAAGCCCTCACTCATAAATATATAGCTGGTTTAATGGAACAAAAGATAAAATCACAGCCATGCCACTAAAGAAATCATGACACACAGTCTCTTCCAAATGAAGAGAAGATTACCTCTTCCAATATATCCCCTCGAGTGATTTTTTTTTAAAGTGGCTTCTGCCAGCTGGGCAATGTCAGGCGCCTCAGCACATGTTATTTTCCCAAATCATTGCCTAGTAACACACCTTGTTTCATAGTCCTACAATTCAGTAGTTACATAAGGTAAAAACAAATTTTGGAGGCGAATCTGAACGTAGTTTCCCCCAAACATTACAGAAGTAGAAAAACACATTTCTGCTTAATTGCTACCCTTAAGTTTTGTTCCCCTGACTCAAGAAGCACCAAGGAACAGAGACACATGGAAAGGATTTAATTTTCAAAAGAGGTATAAAATGACAAAGTGAATTAAATATATTGATGGAAGGTTCAAATGGATGGCTCCAACTAACATCCATTAAAGCTGATTCTCTTCATCTTTTCCCATCAAAATTCTCTTGTCCTACAAGAAAAATTAATAAAATCCAGATGTTTTGATGGCATGAGGAACTTTGCAGTGCACTGCCAGTTAAGAGGATTTGCTCACAGAAAGTACAGACATTGAGTGGCAAAGGTACCAAAAACAGTAATACCAAGTTCTTAGTGAAAAGAAATTAAATATACAGGTCATGTATAATTCTTAGCTACCCATAAGGCCAGGCAGGAAAACTCTGCTCACACTCATAAGGAGGCATGACCAGTTCCTCACCATTAAAGGTAAAAGCTTTTCATTTTAATCCCTAATGTGGATTATGAGGCAAGGTACTGTATTATGGGTTGGAATTTTAGAACTAGTCCTGCTTTCTTGTTTTTTTCCTCAGCTTCAAGATTGGCTAATGCAGTGTAGTGGAAGAAGCAGAGAAATCTACAGGAGGGTATTTCTCAGCATTTAGGTTACTGGGTGTCATCCTCCATTAGGAATTTTGGATTTATTGTGAGGAAAAAAAACCCAAATAAACTGGCAAAAGAAGCCACTTTGCTCCAAAACACAGAAACAATGTTGTTAGCATTGAGCATTGCTGAATTATACCAGAGTAAGTGGAAATTTGTGCAGAGAATGTAAGTACAATTCAACATCTTAGAAGACAGGTTAATGAGAGCTCTTAAAGCATGTACATATCACAGGCCCTCTGCAGCCAAATACTTGCACCATTAAATACAAGACATAAAAATGTATGGACAACTCAAAGAGACAAGAATTTGAGGAAGAGAACTCTCATGTTTCTTTGGTGTTTCTAAACTGGCTAAAGAGAAGTAAACTTTTTTTCTTCCTGGACTTCTTGGGCAAAAATCTTTTGAGAAGGTTTTCCTTTACAAAAAGACAAGGATTTCAGATTGCATCCAAAAATTAATACACCAAATAGCTACAAGATTTTATTGTGAGAAAAAGTAAAACACATTCACTGCAAGGCTTGTGAACATGAAAAAAAATTTTGTGACACTGGAATTACTACCTGTTTCTTGTTAATCTAGAAGTAAGGTTTTGGGCTAGAATTCATGTTTCCAGGTGTCATTCCACTGCTGGTTTTACTTATCCCTGTGTTTTAGCAAGCAAGAACTAATTTACTCTTGGGACTTGGAAAGACTCTTAGGTGTCTCTTTCCTTTTCATTTTGATTCCTAGGAGATGGGATGACTACATTTTTGGCTTCAGTTGATGGAAAAATTCTGATAAAAGCCTCTAAAATAAAACGAAAACTATTTATGTGTAATTTTCTTTCTGTTTTTGGCAGGGAGATGCTGCATCACATTCTTCCTAACAGAGCCTATGGGAATCAAAATTGATCTTCTTTGCCAAAGCTTGGAAGAGCCTTGAATGGAACATGCATGTAAGTTATGCAAGCAGGTGTTCCACTGTCCTCACCTCTGCCCTAATGCTTCATCCTGCTCTTTGAATTGTCATTTAAAGGTGGCAGTTAACACAACACCTTTTATCCAGCTGTTCATCTTCGACAGCCAGATTTTTTGATCTCCCCTCTTCCTATTGAAAGAACATTTCATGCCAGCTTGTTGGGCTAAAGAAATACACCATGCTAAACTCTCTCCTGCTGTACTACAGTGAAATTAATCAAAAGTAACCATATCATATTCAGTTAAAAACTGTATTTTAATCATAGCTGAGATATGGATTAGGCCCAAATAATCTACGAAATTTTGAAATGATGGTTTAATGTGGATTAGGATTGAACATGAAGATTTAAAATCAGTCTGATGAATACTCACCTGCATCAGATTTCATCTTTTAAATTTTGTTTCCTGTTAGCAAGTGTAGAGGTGATTAACTCCCCTTGACTCGTTGCTTTGAAAGAGCTCGATTACATGCATGGCCAAAGTCCAGCATAGAAATCAACTATTTTTGCATGGCAGTTTAAAGCAGGTATTGTTTGTTACTTGGAAGGCTCCTAAGAATGAATTTTTCCATACTGAAAACAAGAACAGGAGAAGCAGAGAACAACTGAGTTCTAATGCAGTATGGGTCTTGGGAAGTTTGGGTTCTGTTTTCACACTTAAGAACTCTCATTTTTTGATCTGGGCCTGGAAAAATGGGAGAAATAGCTGCTGTATATGCAGTAAAACCTTGAGAAATAAGAAAACTTCCGAAATTCTCTGATTGCAGTTTGATAGTCTGAGTTCTCCTGGAGCATCATTTTCTTCCCTCTTTCCTCTGTCTTACAAAATAAGCTGTAAGGTTTGTGAAGCAGTTTCTAACACTCAATTTACAACTACAGTGAAGTATTTTGCTCAGTGTCTGCCCCAGTGGGTTTGATGTTGGTGGTTCCAACTGCAGCATCTGGCAAAAGGACAGGGCATAAAAAGTTGCCTTGGCATCGAGTTCTGCCTGCAAAAGGCAAACAGCATTGCTCACTCAGCCTCTGAATGGTTCTGGTTAGGCTTTACCAGAGAAGCAGAGGTGACACAACCAGGACCTCCCTGCATGAAATCTTACCCCCATCCAAATAACTGCAATAGATTAAAAAGCAATCCAGCTATCTTCATTCCTGGCAATAGGAACAAGAATTCCAACTCTTTGATAACTAATTCCTTTCCAAGTGGAGCAGATTATATTGGAAAAATCTGCCCTCCAAAAACACCTTGATATCTAACCCCTGCTGATCCTGCAGCCTTGCCTGTTGCCCTGCATCTTCTTGCCAGGAACCAGTTTCCAGATTTCTCAGCTCCTTCTGCCTTTGGTACAGGCCTCTGCTTTTGGTTCTCATGTACTGTGTATCTGGCCTTGACATGGATGTGCCTGTTTTCCAGACAACTGCCCATGTCTGCAAACGTTGAACAAGTGTTTTATGTGCCTGCAAATCTACCATGCATGCTGTGACACCAAGCATCATGTAGAATTTTGCTCGTGCTCTTAATTTTAATGCCAGGTGCATCTCCTATCCCTTTGTTGCTTCTGTGATGTAAAAACAACATGATGGATTTTTTTAAAAATTAATTCTGATCTTTATTTTTGTTGGTCATGGGGAAGGCATCAATTGTTTTATACTAAAGGTATCCAAATAGCACAAACCCAGTATTTTGAAAAATAGTTTGCAATCAAGACTGATATTTTTACAAATAACAGAGATTCTTTCTTGGTGTGTAAATTTTTCCATGCCCAGGTAGAAGATTTTTTTACTTCAGCATTAATGGTGGAGTAAAGCAGAAGCACAGTGAGCATAAGAACACACATAGAAGCATTTGCATCTTGAGTAACTCAACCAAAACACCAGTTTGTTATGAAGAATTAACTCAGTTACTCTTTTTTAATGAATAGTAAGTTTATTTGAGTACTGCTCTATAGCAAGACTCCACTAATACATCAGAAATTTTAAACACAAGCAGGAAACATAAAATGAAAGCCAGTGTAAATAAAGCTGCTTCAGATGTTTTTGAATGAAAAAGTGAAATACATCAATGTTTGAGAAATTCCATACATTCAGCAAGCAAACACAGAAAGGATCGTTTAACTTTCTGCTGTCCTTTCTCAGACTGGTGGCCTAATGTTTATTCACAGTGCTTTGTAAGTGATACATTATTCATCAAATTATAATTAGATCTCATCTTTTTTTTTTAATGTTGCAGTTCGTTATGTAGCAATTACAGCAGGATAATCAAGTCTTGGGGTTTTTTTTGTTGTTAAGAACAGGTAGTGCAATCTTCCACTCTCATGCATCTTAGATAGTAGTAAAAGAATTAAAAAGATAATTGGAATTCCCCAACTGAAACATCACAGCAGTTTTCTCAGAACTTCACATCTATATCCTGTAAACGTTCCGGATCAAGTTGCCAGAATGTTGATTTCATTAGAAAACCAAAATAGCAACACTCAGTGAGAGTTAGCAGAGGAGTCTCACAGTTTGCAGATATTGGGAAATCCAGAGGCTTGAACTAGCCAGAAAGTATTTTTTGGGAGAAAGCAGCCGCAGTCATTTTTCTAAAGCACATTGGCTTTTGTAACATGTGGCTTGCATAGAACTTACCACATGTGGACCATAAAGCATTTTATAAAAATTTCTGTTTTACTGAGTTTAAGGGAAAGAAAGTGTTTTTAGCGAACAGGGGACCAACTTAACAAAAGATCAGGACCTTGGCTTTAAGGCAAGTGCCCTGTTCTCAAGACCCAGGGTGTCTCCTAAGCAAATAATAGCCTCAAGTACCCTTGCACTTGCATATCGTTTTTTGTGCCTGAATAGAATTTTTTGCTTTGCAAATATGCCAGCAAACTCTACCAACAGTTTCTGAGGTAGGCAGTGAATGCCCTCTGTGGTGGTGGAATTTTGTCCTCTTGCTTGGGAGCATGGAGACAACAGAGGCCATCATTGCAGACTTACCAGCCGCCAGTGATGTTTAAAAGGGTTGGGGCAGGGAAGGAGTGAAGCATTCCCAATCCTTCCATCCTCTGCAGGGTATAACAAAATTCAGCCATTTCTAGGGTGAAACAGTGCAGCTGTTCTAAAGCTACCAGCAGCCAACAAAATATCCCAGTTCACAGCAGGGACTAGAGTGTATAATCAGTCTAAATGAATCCGTACATGAATTCAGACAAACAGAATAAAAGTTTATGAATTGGAATTGGATTTACACTTCTCATCTAAAAACACTTTGGAAACTTTAATGAGCACGAGGTGCCAGGACCTCTTTGTGCTGAAAGCAGCCCAAGGGGTAGCACAGCTTTACCATCACTGTGGAGGGGGAGGTCAGTACTCAGCAGAAGGAAAAAGGGAGATGCACTGGCATGATCCGTGTGCTCAGCAATCCCTAATGGCCTCCCAGAGCCCTCCCCGACTGGCCAGGACCCACTGTGGTTCTGGGTGCTCTGATTCAAAGCGTGAGTTACCTTAGTGAAAAAAAACCAAACCAACAAACCAGTAAGGAATTAATTCTTCCTTTATTGTGGCCCCTTGCCTGAGCTGAAATGGGTGATAGTGGACAGTCCTTGAAGGAAGGACTGTCCCCTTTTTTAAGCACCCCTATTAACATGGGGTACTCAAAAGATGTACAGCAATGAATGTGTGCCCAGGATTTTAACACTACTGCATTGTTTTCCCTGAATTACAACACCTACATCAGCCTGGCATTCTGAAAACCCTTTGCTGTTTTCATTCCCTATAGGGCAGTGTTTAAAGGGTGCACTCCAATAATGTTTTCTAATTGCCTTTGAGACTGTTTAATCAAAATATCAGTATTCACTTCTGCTGTACCCTCTTTCAGGTTTCTACTGTGCTTAGCTTTTTATGTCATAAATGTAGCTGAGTCACAACACTGATGTGTTTCTTCTTACAGTAGTGTTCTGATTCCTGAAATACTACATCTTTTCTTTTTCTTCTTGTAGCATTTTCTAACCTGACACACGATTTGTTTTTTGAGAAGAACATAATTCCTTCAAAGTTTGATTGGGTTTTTTTATACCAAAGCCTTTGCTTTCATTTTAATCAAATACAATATTTTGAAATATACTTTCCATTTTTCTTGTAAAGCACTTTACTCTGAGCTGTAAGCTGTTTTTCATAGACCTTTAATATACAGTAGGCAAAACAACAAAGAAAACTGTAGGGATTATATGTAAGCAAGACAAGAAAAGAAAGTAATCATTTTTGTGTAAATAGCTCTTAGGACCCTTGTGATGTGCAAAAGCAGACCTGTAGCTTTGTCTGCAGGACATACAAATGAAATTAAAAGAAGAAAAACAGTTTCAACAAAAACAAGCACCTTTTAAAAGTATAATCCTTGGAGTATTATGAAATATTCCTTGTGATGAAATAGTCTTTTCTTTAAAGAACATACCCAATATTGACCACATCTTCCCCTAGATAAAGGTTTATTCTGATTCTTTCTGGCAGCTTGTAGCAAGGCCATATTTTAAGGACATCCTGTAACTGAAAAGGTTAGGATAGGATTTAGGCTTCCTGGAATCACATGCTGTCTTAATGTGATGTGCTATGAGATAGAGACAGGAGATCTGCACAGTTTGCTTAGCAGGGGCTTTTATAGATGTCCAGTAGTAATTTCTGGGAACAGTCCAATCTCAAATTATTTGAAAAATAATAATAATTTAAAAATAAATTTAATAATGGTCTCTGAAATATTTGACCTAGCCCTCTACAGAGCCTGTGTTGGTTCTGTAACCAATAATCTCCCAAGCTGATGGCTGACTATGTGTTTTCTTCATTTCAGAACTAACAGAAAAAATTGTAGTGAGAACTTTAAAAGTGAGATTTTAGAGACAGGGAATTTATTGTTTTTTTTAATATAGACGGAAAAACCATATAGATTTAGACAAATTCTATTTACTTCACCAAAATAGGTCTGAAATATATTAAAACACATTTGTTTTCAGCAGTATTGCATAGGTGCCACTAGAGGACAAATTTTCCAACCTACTTGATTCTGTTAAGAAAGGTAATTTAACCTACAAGGTCATCATTACTGACAATGATAGAGAACAAACCAGTCTAATTCTCAGATTTTATGGTTCTGTTTAATTAAAATGGTTTAATAAAATTACTTACAATAGTTTAGCAATCCTGCGTTCTCATTTTTGTGAAATTACTTTCCACACCAATAACACACTTAAATCTTTAATGATGTTTCCACATTTCTGAAACTGAAAACCTTAAATTACTTTTAATGTTATAGGTGAAAACTGTAGATAAATCCTACTTGTAGCTTCCAAACATCCAGACTGTGACATGCTGCATGCCTTTTGTCTCAGTGTGCCAGGCTAAAGGACAACAGGAGCATCCTCAAAAAAAAGAGGCATCTTGATCCATTTCCAGAGTGGGCCTGAATTAAGGGAAGAACTGCCAATGCCACGGCCTCTCCATGCTATCTTTTGCTGATCTCATGTTTCGGTTTCACTGGAGCTGATTTCAGGGAGGAGAAATCTGATAGTAAGTATTCAGTGGCCTGGTAAGCACACGGTTCCTCAGTGCTGAGTTATCCACAGCTGCTTACTGTTAATAGCTCGGAGCGAGACACAGCAGGACTGGTGGGACAGTGGCTGCCTGTCTCCCTGGCAAAATAGGGAATGTCCAAACTTAAACCCGTTCTTTTCCTCAGCGGCGTGGTATTTCAGAAGAGTTTTGCATAACTTCAATGTGTCTGTATAACCAGGAAAAGAGACAGGGGCGAGGGTTGAAACTACAGCACAGCAATGATGAAAGGCATTGGTTTGCATCCTGCTTATGAAAGAGTCACTGATATCCTGCAGCCAAAACCACATCCAGTTTAACTGATGCTTGTCACCTCGGGGACGAAATTTTCCATTCTGATTAGACAGTTGGGAGAGATTTGAAAGGTTTTAAACCTTCCCTGACATATCCAACAGTATTGGCTCTGATAAAACGTAGAAAACCAGCTTGTATTAGCTAATGATGAATCCAGCTCTGGATAGCAAGAATAAAATAGGTCAAGCCTTGTTCTTGCCTACTTTGTGTTGCTTGTTGAGGTTTCTAGTGAGTCTTTCATGTAAAGGGTGCTGCTGTGTATCTTCATTTTGACATCTATTTCAAAGGCACTGGGGGTTTTTTCCCGAATTATTTTGTACAGTAATGAATGCTTTGGACAGTTTGTTTTGAGGTCACAAATAATAATTTAGTATAGCTCTATACAGTCTATATATCTGTAAAACTGCTTAGTACTTTCAAAATACTTATTAAGGTTGTAGAACAAGGATAAGAAAGCCTCTGGAGCCTGAATTCCAGATGCATGTGAGTTATGTAGCTGTTACAGTGTGATTCTTGAGGCTGTCCTGTGCAGGGCCAGGAGATGGATTTTGATGATCCTTGCGGGTCCCTTCCAATTCAGGATATTCTATGATTCCGTGACTCTGAGTGATTCCTTTTTTTTTATCTGCCACTTTCCTTTCTTTTTACTTTAACACAAATAATGTTTATTTGGTATTGGGAGGAAAAGTAACTTTACAAATACATCTTCCTCATGTTACTTCCAATCTCTCTCATGTTACTCCCATGTTTCTACTTTGTTAATTAGACAAACATTGCCTATCTTGTAACCAAGGTAGCATTTTTAAATGCACTTGAACAGTAACTAAAACCAGAGCATGCAAACAGGTAAAGTACCTGCATCATATTTCACTGTAGATATTCAGGTGGCATAATTTTACATACAGATATGCAAGATATATATGTGTAAAATGTATTTGGAAATATACATGTATGTCTTCGACCAGGCAGCCGGAGACAGGATGAGAGGAAACAGTCTTGAGCTGCTCTAGGGGAGGTTATGTCGGACATTAGGAAGAATTTCTCACAGAATGGATGATTAGACATTGGAATGGGCTGCCCAGGGAGGCGGCGGGGTCACGGTCCCTGGAGGCGTTTAAGGAAAGCCTGGACGTGGCGCTGAGGGACATAGTTTAGTAGACGTGGTGGCGTTCGGTCATAGGTTGGACTCGATGATCTCAGAGGTCTTTTCCAACCGCGATTCTGTTTTTCAAGCACATACGAGGCAGAAAA
>VZRR01001425.1:0-43910 GCA_013398015.1 Oreocharis arfaki | reverse complement strand
GGCACGGGCACGGGCACGGGCACGGGCACGGGCACGGGCACGGGCACGGGCACGGGCACGGGCACGGGCACGGGCACGGGCACGGGCACGGGGCTCCGGCCGCCCTCAGCACCGGGGAGCCCGGGGGCTGCGCCCACCCGCGAGCACCCGGCGGCGGAGCGCGGCCCCGGGCAGGCACAGGTACTGCCGCGGGGCGAGCGGTGGCTGCGAGCGCGGGGCCGGACCTGTTGCGAGCTTACGGCGGCTTAAAGCTCCTAGGTGATGGGGATAGAAAAAGGTCCNTGGGAGCGGGACGCGGCTCCTTGAGGTGCTCCAGCCTCCTGCAGTCCTCTATCCAAAAGGAGGCGAGAGTGGCATCTCTACCCAGCAAAGGGGGTACCAGCTCTGCTGCCAGTGCCATATGGTTGGCACGTCATGCGCGAGAGCTATCACATGAGAGCTAATGATTGACATGCGCTTGCATTCAGGGAGATTTGTCTCTCTGGGGAAGGAGGACTCGCCATCTGTCACTCTGTACTAAAAAAAAAAAAAAAAAAAAGAAGAAGAAGTATCCCGTTTGTAGGACTACTCCGCGTTTGGAGCGGGATGCAGCCCCCGGCGCAGAAGGAAATACGGTCCCACGGTGACCGCCCCGGGCTGCCCTTCGCCCCCGCCCGTGAGGGCACAGCCCGGCCGCGGGCGCGGCCTCGCCGCCCGCACTGCGCAAGCGCCGCCTGCTCGGGCCGCCTCAGACGTGGCACTCGGGCGCGTGAGGGAGCGGGCGCGCGGCCCCAGGTAACGGTCCCAACGGNTGATTGGGATAGAAAAAGTTCCATGCATTAAAAAATGTAGAAAAGCTTTGCAGGGTTGCCACTGAATGGGGGAAAATTAAGATTTTGCTTTCATAGCTTAGTTCTCAGTATATTAGCGAAAAAGCCTGCTAAGAGATGTATATCTGTGTTGCATTCTGTGTGTGTGTGCAGCGATATTCCATTCTCCGTGTGTGAGCCTGTGTAGATAAAGGTGCACACCCCCGAGATTGGTTGCCAAATGGAGATTGCGGCGTGCCGTGGGAAGGGACAGCACCTCTGCCTAGATGATGTGTTGGGGAGCACAGTGTCTCCGAAGAAATACAAAGTTGATATTTCTCCTTCAAGGAGCCAAGGACGCGAGCCTGTTGTTTCTCTTGTCCTACTTCAGCTTGAACATGGTTAAGTTTTACACCTTCACGGAGACACCTGAGTGTTGCATAGGTACAATCCTTTGAAAAAGATGACAGCCTATTCTGTAAGAGAGATCAGTTGAATTCTGCAGCTGTTCCTCAGTGCTGGTGTTGTCCCCCAGGTTGTGGGGTATAAGATAAACAACTGTTTGAGACAGGGAGACACAAGTTTTCGTGACCTTCTGTATGAACTCTTTTCGTGGTGTGGTGGTGCATCCACACCCTCCCCCACAGTATAATTTCTGAAATGCTCGTAGTTCTTCAGGCGACCTTAAAACACTCTTTTGTGATAGTTGGTACGTATACCTCTCCTAAGAAGAGGCTAAATATCCTTGGTGCTGAATAGAATCTGTAACTGTGTTCAAAAAACTTGTATTATTTTGTCTATAGTTAGAGCTCCTGTCTCGCTTCAGCACAACCTCTGTGTGTTTATACTGTCTGTGGGAAGTTTGACGTGGCAAGATTTTTTTTTGTGTGTGAGTAAGCTGGGGAGGAAGTAATTTCCTCTGAATGCTCTTGCACCTTAAGGTTTTGGTTGTTGCAGCTGCCTCTAAGTGAGAATTTCTTCCTTTATATAGATATAATATACGTATATGTCTGTGCTGGTGTGTCAGTAATTTAATGCTAATTTAGTGTGTTTTGGAACAACTAAAGCTCTCACTGCCACGTCTCTTCTGATGGAAGTGGGGGAGGGAAGAAGGTACAGCTGGCAGCACTGAGCCTCTGATTAAACATTTTTCTTTCTTCTCCCTGCGTTTACCTTGCTAACTAATAAATAGGAGAAAACTCCATAGGATTAACTCCCGGAAGCAGTTAACTACTGCAACTGAGAAATCTTGTGCTGCATTGAAGAGTGTGGTTTAGAGGGTTGCACGGGCAGTGTGTGGGGAGGGCCCGGCCCTGTAGACAGCTCAGAGTGCTTTCTTGTCCGATGTGGATGATCAGTAAAACTGTTGAGGTTTTTTTGTCAGCAATATCTGTCTAATTTGCAAAGCCTAGGAGTGGGCTTTCTGATAGGGATAACTTTTCTCTACTGACGTGTGCCAGTGCAGCATAAATTTATCTGTGTGTTCTTGGAGCTGTAATTTCGAGGTGCCTTTGTGTGTGCTTCTGGAGCACAATTTGTGATTATTTTCATCCAGTTTCCATGTTTTAAGATGACTGCACGGCTTGAGCTTAAGAATGTCAAGTACAGGTGGTTGGGAAAGCTATTTCAAAGGAGCACTTAACACCTGAAATGCTAATCTATGTTGTATGTCTTTAGTGCTTTGGGGATGCCTGGCCTGTGTGCTTGGGACTCTACAGGAGTAGTAAGTGCTTGTTCAAGGTTTGGATCCTCAGCATTTCTCATAACAGTTTAATTTGATCCTCAAGAAAGTGAAATTCTGTTATTGTTAAATTCAGTCTGCTATCAAAATAGGAGTTCTCACGTGGAAAAGAGGAAGCTCACTATCAAGGCTGCAGAGTGTACAACCTTAATGACTTTTAAAATTCTTTGGTGGCAAAGGCCCTCTATCTGAAAACTAATCTGGTGAAATACAATCATGTGGTTTGGCAATGCAGGATTCTTCAAATTTTCTGGTTCTAAAAATGATGGCAATTACCAGGACACTCTTTCCTGAAAGTTTTCTGAAATGTTACTCTGTCCCATTTTTAAAAATCTGACTACAAGAAAGAAATTCCATATCTTGTGAATGCTCTTATTAGAAAACTCTTTCTGAGTTGCCTTTTTCCAGATTCTGAGTTTTGCTTGTTTCATTTTCTTTAACAACAACAGGGTCAAGATGTCAAAGCTTAGGGAAAAGATGCCTGATAACAGCAAGGGCAGCATGCAGTGCTGAGGCCATACTGCCTCAGTCTTCCGTTGTGGAATATCTTGTGCTCAATTTTGTCACACTTTGGAGTTCTGGAGTAAAAAGGCTGCTCAGGCCTGGGCCAGTAATGCAGAAGACAACCAGAAACAGCAACTCTCTCTATCCTGTACTTTATTCTCTGTTTTACCAGCATCAAAAGCAAGGAATCTTCCATCACTTTCTTGGAGTGGGGCTGATGTAAAGGTTTGTAAAAGGTTTGGTTGAAAACTGGTGTCGTGCTCCACAGCTCCTCTAAAATTAGGTGTCCTAGCACAGGAGAAGGGTTTAGTAGGGGAGTTTTCTGCTCTGGTCACTCGGCCTTTCCTGATTTTTCAATGTGTTCTGTGTTCTTTGGGATGGCTGCTATTTGGGGAGCAGGATTCACAGTGTATTTTCCATGAGTAGTTGAAGTCAAGGTTCTCCTGGTAAAAAGAGTACTTTGGAACTTCCCTCTGAGAATTTTTTCCATCTGCACATCCATTGCTTACAGTTCTCTCCCTGGCCTTAGGAGAAGTGGATGCCATTTAAATGCAGCACGTGGTAATGCTAAGAAAACTAAGCTATCAAGCAAAACCAATTTTTGCCCCTGACTTCAGGTCATTTTTTTGCCTTCAGATGTGTCTCTTATCTTTTTTGAGGGGAATACAATTCACAGCCTTTTAAAATGCACAGAGAGTGATGGATAGTAGCAGGTATCATTTTCCTTTTTGCAGATTCCTGAAGAGGATACAATACTTGGAATGAGAAAATTGCCATCATGAGTCAACAAGGTTATGTTGCAGCTCCTCCATATTCCCAGTCCCAGCCAGGAATAGGAGGTTTTGGACCACCTAATTCTTCAATTCATTATGGACATTATGGGGGTCCTAACTCCTCGTACTCAGCACCTCAACCAGGTATTATTTTGGCTTAAAATTTGTTTTCAGGGTCTACTTTTCTATGATGGTGTTTTGCATCTTTCTACCTTGTGTAAGTTTTACACTGATACTGCAACAGGAAATAGAGAAAAAATTTTACCCAGCTTCTCTAAAACTTCGTATTAAAGACAGCAGGAGTTGTGTTACTCTAATCGAATGCTGAATATAGTCAGAATTCTGATAGAAATGCTTCTGGTAGTTGGCTTATTAGAACACTTGGGGAAAATACTAGTTTCCATACCAGATAATTTTTTCATGTTAGAATAATTTAAAGGGAAAATAGTTCAAGAAATATGGTTTGAAAGGCTGTTCATTCAACACTGCTGTTTACATAAATGACAGTTTCTTCACAGTCACTATACTAGATCGGAATTAAAAACCATTTTTGGCACAGGAGAGCGGGTTCTACACATGGAAACTCTTTTTGTTTTTATTTTTAAAAGCTGTCTTAAGTTTTTATTCTTACCTTGGTCTCTGAAATCAAAGGGACCTCTTGTTTCTACCTTGAAATATAACTGGGTGACAGGGAGTTACCGCTGTCCCGCACTGTCAGTTGCAGGGTCTGCTTGTTCACTCCTTTTGCTTACTGTCCATGTTGGGTTCTTTGCTGTAAAGTTATGAACTGCTATTTGTTTCCTTTTTACTCTCTCTTAGTTTTTCATATCTGCTTTTGTAACTGTCCAGAAACCTCTGCTTTCTGATCACCGAGATTGAAAGGGACCTCTGGTCCATCCCTTCTGCTTAAGCACGGTGACCCAAAGCTGTTATTCTTAGTGCTAGAGCAGAGCTGCACACCTGTATTTCTTGCCCATCTTGTTCTTTCTTACACAGTTTTACATAAAAGTGCTGCTTAATCTTTTGCAGGTGTGTCGAAATCAACTGTGCCTTTTGGATCTCCAGCTCCTGTCGGGCCTCCACCACCTGGTGCACATCAATTCAGCCAGAACAGTTTCCAGAATGGGTCTGGTACTCCAGGACAGCAGCCACACAGGTGACTGGAAAGGATTAATACCTGACATCTGAGCTGTTTGACCTCTCTTACCTCTCTGTGAAAGAGACAGGAATGGGAAGGGGAAAAAACAGGGATGGGTGAAAGCTGTTAGAAGAAATCTTTGAAAAAAGGTTGTATAAGGGGATAGCCAAGCTTTACTATGCAGTGCTTGTGTTGCAAGTAAAGTGAGTCAATATGCAGCTTTTTTATTTAGTTCTGTTGAATATTAATTATTTTGCACATCTCCCAGGAGTGGAAAAATTAGTTTGTGTACTCATAGCTCCTTCACTTTTCGTGAACTTGACACCATTTAACAACATTCTTCTTGTAGTTGATTGAAGTCTTAATCTGCCCCTGTGCTTTTTAGTTGTTGTATAATTATTTCATGTCAAAATGGGGAAGCCTGTTTGTTATCAGTGTGTGAAGGAGGACCCAAAAAGACTGGTGATCAGTTGTTCAAGATGATGGACTCATGCACAGGGAGAAGTTGTCCTGAAGATTAAAAACAAGGTGAACAGAGTCAGGTTGACATGACCCAGCAAAATACCGGTTCTCTTCCTTAGTTTCCAGTCATTGCCCAGACAGCAGCACATCTCCTGTTCTTCACCTGATCTTGGTTTTTATTCCAAAATTGCTCAGAGCTGCTGTTCTAGGCAAGGAAATTTCCAGATGAAAATTTCAAGTAAAGTGAATTCCACTTCTCTTGAAATAGCTGGACCCATCCTCAGTTTTACAAGGGGTCACAGGAAAACCTATGTTGACTGTCTCTGGGACATAACATGAAATCCTATATTACCAGAGTGAAATAGTCTGGTAAAAAATAGCTTTGTAAGCCACATGTGTGTTACTGCTTTCTTTTCTTTAGTTATTTTTCTTGCATTCATGTTTTCCATATCTGATAATCATGAAGTTTTTCCCAACCCTCATCTTCTTTTTTCCTCTACTACAGAGAACTCCTCAACAGTTTCTTATTTCCTTTTCATCTCTTCACAGATTTTTCTCCTAATCTTCTTCACCCATCCCTGGTAGGGAATCTTCCTTTGTAAGCTTGGAGAGGGGATGGCGTGCTGTGATATGATCAGAAGCTTGTGTTTCTTAATCTTCAGGCTTACAGCTATTACTGCTCTCACTTGCCCTGGCAAACTCACTCTGCTTTGTTTCTAACAAGTGTGCAAACAAACATAGACTGCCTGTTTTTATTAAACAAGTCTGCAGTCTCTCTGTCCTTTGTGTGCGCCGTGTACTTTAATACAAGTGTACGTTTTCTGAGCAGAATGTGGGCATACTCTCTTAGGGTTTTGTCCTAATTAATTGTTTCAGCACCACCTTGAGGAGGTAAGAGATTTTCAAGAGTTATGATCGGCTGATGTAATTTTTATGCATAACTGCACTAATTTTTCCCTTTAGGTTTCAAGGCCCTCCCCCTCCAAGCAACACAGGACCTTCCTATCCTCCCTACAGTCATCAGTCACAAGCAGCCTTCCCAAATACTGCATCTGCTTCATCTACAGCACAACTTGCTGACCAGCTCAGCAGCATGCAGATAAATAGCTATGGTAATTGGGTTTATCTGACTGACTTTTTCTTATTTATAGCATTCGGACTATGATAATTAGCAACTTATTGAACTTCTGTATAAGAGAAAATGAGACCTTGGACCACCATAGTTGGCTTAAGTTCTTTGAATTTTTTTATCTCATCCAGTTCCTTAAATTAGTATTATTAGGTTAATTCTGAATTGATGTTTGACAAACCTTGCATAAAATTCGGGTATCTCATCAGTCCGTTCTCAAATTACTTAGTGAACCTCTCAGTAACAGCCAAGGCATGAGCAATAAAATGCAGACAGGGTTTAATTTTTCTCAGCTTTTTACAGTTTCTCTAGTTACAAAGCTATTTTCTTTTTTTGTCCAAACGTTTTTGGGCTTTAATCTAAATTTATCTGCATTTATTTTGGTGTTATACCATCTCAAACCTAGACTATGAAGATGTGATCATGTAAATTACTTCCAACCACGAATGCTGATACGTATTTAAATTATGCAGAATATATTATATAAACTATTTTAAAACAATTACATAAAATATAATGTTCTGATGTTATGTGCTGGGAGGCTTATATTTTGCATGTATAGACCTTTTTTCAGTTAACATATGTGATAGAAGATGTATTTCAGTACTTATATATGAACACATTGCTTCTTCTGCTTCAAACTTAACATTGGTTATTCTCCTAGCTCTCTTTAAAATTATTTTGTCTTTGGGGGAAAATCTGACTAAAAAATGTAGGTTTGGTAAAGTGATAAGTGTTTACAGATTGTAAGTCTCAAAAAAGCCTATTTCCAGGGTCCTCTTAATTCTAATTGGAATCTGGATGTTATAAACAACAAACAATTCCTTGCCGGTGTGTACAAAATAATTCCCACATGTTTCATCTTTTAGTATCAAGTGGATTAATTTTCACCAAACCTGTAATGCTGAAATACAAACAGCAGACGAACAAAAACATGCCACATAGGAGAAATTCGTTATTTAGCAAAAAGAATGTTGTTTCACAATCTGAAATGAAGTATTATTTTGAAAGTGGAGTGATCTATGCGTGTTCTAGTGAAGAACTGTCTAACTGTGGCTTCCCTCACTCTGTTTCCCCATCTAACCCAGCTGTAGGGTTTTATTGCAAGTAGAGCCAAAAGAAATAAAGTGAATGAATCAGCTGGGACTTAAACCATGATTTGTCACATGAACAGACATGTAGAGTCCCCATAAGGCAGCGCTGTCAATATGGGATACCATATTGTCTATGTGTTATAGCAATGTATTGAGCAAAACCAGAGCACCTTTGACACAGATTTGGTAGGCTATCACTTTTGACTCATCTGACACAGTTTCTTGCTCAGGTCCTGGCCCTGCTCCAAGCTCTGGCGTGTCTCCTGGGCATCCAGCAGCTTTCCAGAGCCCACGACTGCCGCCACCAACCCAGCAGCAAATGGGTTTGCCACCTCTACCACAGCTTCCTCCTCCACCAACAAATAGTGTTAATGGCCTTTGTGCTCAGCCAGCATTGCCTCCTATGGCCAGGCAGGGTGGAATCCCTGGACCTGTCCCTCCAAATCCGAACTTGCAACAGCTTCCGGGACAGCCTCCAGGACCTGGATATCATCCTCAGCAAGGTAGGGAAGGATGTTTGTGATTGAAAACAAAGCATGCAGGGACAATCACTGGCAGGGACAATCAGCTGACTGGGAAAAATGAAATTTGAATTTCCTTTCTTTAGAAGGGAAAGATGTGCATTGTCAGTCAGTACACTTGAGACAGGCTCTGCTTTTGCTCACAAGTTTAGCACTCTGTTGAGACTGTAACAATAAAAAGGAGATTAATTTGCACCAGAAACAGCATTATGTGGTTAGTAATTGGTGAAGGCCCAACATACTATGGGAAGGAGTTTTTCTTACACTGTGTAAAGGTATAGGCTGCTTTCTGTCTTGCAGTGCTGTCATGAGCAGCTTTCAAAAATGGTTTGCTGTAGCAATAATGGATTGTAACTAAATACAAAAAGCCAGCTAATGACATCAGTTTTCATTGACTGAGGTTAGTGGAGAGATTCTCACTGAGATAGTGGCCTGGTGTGAGTAGCTGTGATAATCTCTACTAACTGTCCTACTTGACATAAACCTGAGAACTTTGGAGCCAAAGTTGTCACATCCAGTGTTGTTCTTACTTTTTAAAAACACAGACTAAAGCCAAACTGAGCCACAGAAATCTGTTTCTTAGTTGCTGAAAACAGGGGAAGGAGGAGTTGCATTTAGCCGAGTAAGAATAATTGCATGGCAGAAGTTGATGCTAAACATTGATAATGGAACTTAAATACTTTAAATGAATTGTCATTTGTGACTCTGCAGCAAGCTATGGTCCTCAGATGGCAGCATCTCAGCTGTCATATCCTGGTGCTTTTCCTGGTGGTCCAGCACAGCTCTCAGGCCCACAGCAGAAGAAGCTTGATCCAGACTCCATTCCAAGCCCAGTAAGTCATGTGGCACTAATTTTTTATGACAATAACTTTCTGCTGCATTCAAGATAAAGGAATGACAACGCTAACATTGTGTTTGTTTCAGCTGGTGAGGTTTTTCATAACATACATGGCTTGGTTCTCAACATATGTTCTAGTTTTTCAGTTTCCTAATACGCGCAGTTTTGTACTCTGTGCTGTCAGTTTTGGATCAATTAGTGCATGGAAATTAGTTTGAGTACTGAAGATGCTTCATAACCTTATCTAACATGGGACATACATGAGTATGTCGTAAGTACTTTATAGCAAATACTTTACAAGGAATTCTCAGCAGGATTCTTTATGTGACAGTGGCAGTACGGGAGAACTACTTGTGTTCACTGGAGCTTATCAC
This sequence comes from Oreocharis arfaki, assembly GCA_013398015.1. Classification (NCBI taxonomy): domain Eukaryota; kingdom Metazoa; phylum Chordata; class Aves; order Passeriformes; family Paramythiidae; genus Oreocharis; species Oreocharis arfaki. Next base: position 34,548 of record VZRR01001425.1, on the reverse strand, counting down.
TTTAACTTTTCACTCTGAAAAGTTTGAAGGCTTAAACTTAGATACTAGAAGTAGGATTTGTGCAGAATACAGGTACATGAACTCTGGAACTGCAGTCCTGGCAATGCTGAGAAGTCACATGCTCAGAAGCCACCTCGCCTTTTGATTTCAAGAGTTTCCCAGGCAACTGGAGTTACTTGCCAGAGCCATCCTTCCAGTTGCTTCAGCCTTGTAAAGATCTCAGCAGCCTGGAATATACCTGATGCTTAAGCTTCATGCAGGCTGAAGAGGCTCAGCTGTTGAACAAGCACCAGTGGGACAGTGACTCTTCTTAGGATGGTGCTAGAGAAAACAAGGTCATGGTTGCATCCATCTTTCTGAAATAAATAAGTCTAATTGGTATGCAAAGAAAGGGCTGGTCAGGCACAGGCAGCATTTAACTTCTTTACTGGAAACAGCTAATGGAACTAAAGAGCAACAGTGTGCTAAACTCATGGAGAAAATGTTCTGGTGCCCACACTTAGAGTGGTTCTGGCAATCATCTGGGCAGGTCGAAAGGGCCTCAGAGAGTCAGAATTCTTGAAACAGGCTGTGCCCTGCAGCTTCAACCTAGAACTTTTTAATTTAAAAAAATGTTTGCACCACTGCACAGCAAGCTAGTCTGGGTGAAGGGATCTTCCACTTCTTGCTGAGGCAGGTTTGCTGTACAGGAAAAACATTTTTGCAAAAGCCTCACACTGTCTAGTATGAAACTGTCTTGCTTCTTTAAATTGGGGTGTTCTTTTGTCCTTCTAGAAAAGATTTATTTTACCCCGTGATGGATTTGATGTAAACACCCCCCCTCGTAACTTTGGAAAAACAGTTGTTGGTAATCCCCTGCGGGTTAATGTAACAACAGCAATTGCCTTGTTAAAGGCAAATTTTAACTGAAAAGCATTGTGTAAAAAAACCCCTGAATCGAGTGTCTGTATAAATAACAAATGCCCGTAAGTCAATCATTCCTAGTGTTTCAGTGCAATGCTTTTTATATTAGAGGGATAAAATGATCTTGTCTAATGTAAAAAAAAAAAAGCAGGGGGAGAAGGAGGTCTGGCAGGAGAACATGGGCTGATGTCTTGTTTCAATTATGCATGTAGCATAAACAGCCTTGACTACAACAGCCGTGTTAAAATAGGTTAAAAGGTTTGTTTAAGCTGCACAGAGAGGATCAGAATGGATGTTTAAAAGAAACATGATCTGGGTCAATGTCTGTAAAGGACAAAAAGCTAATTCAGGATGAGGAATAAGTATGACCATGTGTATTTCTGTTGTTATATTTATATTATATAATTATAGTAGTGTTGCCAGATAAATTTACTTCTTATCTGTAGCCATTGTTGATTTATATTTCTCTTACATATGTTAGAAGTGGATATGTATCCTGACAACATCTGTGAAAACTTGTATCTGGACTTTGTCAACAATTATTTCCAAGAACAATGATATATTTAGGTCAGTTAGCTGCAGAATGCCGTGGCACATTGATGTTTTGCAGAGCTAAGTCTCAGAGTGGTTTGCTTTCTGCAGCTAGTGGACCTTTTCAGAGCATAACCTTTTTCCTTCTAATGCAGCAGTTTGCTATAAGGATGCAAGCCAAGGAGGCAGGGAAGAGTAATCAAGCAGAAGATCTAACAAGCTCTCTGAGGAATGTCTTGTATACTTAAATTGCAGTACAAAAAAACTTTATTGATGAAAAAAAGTTATAGGCCCCAGGCTATTTTCAGTGTATTAGGAAATACCTCTTGGACTTTGATCAGTAGACTCTATGCAACTAATTTAGTTTTTCTTCTCTGTTTGCTTTCCAACAGAGGCTTCTGAAGTTCCCTAGGTATTATTAGAAGTTCATGTGCAGTGTAAAGATACAATTCCATGAGGTACCAGCAGCAGTGGCAAAGCCAGTTTCAGAAATTCCCTGTCTCATTCTTCTTGCCTCCCACAGCCGTTCGGCTGCACTCTAAACCAGGTTGCTGAGGGAAGAGGAGGAATGATGATATCCCCTCAGTGATTTGATTTCTGGGGTGGAACAAAATGCAGCTTTATATAACTTAGGTTGTATCCTAAAAAGTGTCAGACTTAAACCTGAGTGAGGGACCATGCAGATGTAACAAGGAGCGGTGTATGGGAAAGGAATTTGGGCAGTAAAGTCAGCTGGATGAACATTTCGTGACATTATATTGTAAATTGTTATAAACCAGGCTTCAGGTGGAGTCTTTACTTAGTGTAGATCTTAGCCTGTTCATGAGTATAGCTGAATGCATGACTTACCTTCCTCATACTGTTCTTGCTTCTTATTCATCAGATTCAAGTAATTGAAAACGATAAGGCTGCCAGGGCAGGGCAGGTCTATGCCACAAACACAAGAGGACAGGTTCCTCCCCTCGTCACCACCAATTGTGTGATCCAGGACCAAGGTAACTGTCCTTGTTACTGATTTGGGAGTCTTCCTAGGGGAAATAAAATATAATTTTTAAAAAAAGACTAAATTCTCAGATTTCTCATCTGAAAATGGTGGTATTTGCTCTAAATTGGACATGAAATGGTGAACTTCCTTTGAACAGAAAAAAATGGGGGAGGAGGGAAGTGGGGGTTGAATTCTTATACCTTGGCTTAACACCTTCTCTACCCTTCCTGGCCTTTAAAAGAGTATGAATAGTTGAGACAGCTTTCGTTTTTAACTTAAAATTTTTGAAGGTGTTACATTTCAAGTTGAAAATCCTTTTTGAATTATTCTGAAAATTTAAAAGATGGACACTAGAAGAAGCAGTAAGACTAGACCAGCACTGTTACCTTTTAGGATATGAATTTCTATTCCAGTGATAGGGGCAGTGTGCAAGCTGTTGATGTACACTGGCCAAAGGAAAAATTTATCTGCCTTTGCTTCTGCCTGGAGCCTGGAAGTACAGTCTTCCACATGCTGCTCTTGACAGCAGGCTCAATATTTTAATACAGGTTAAACTGGTGGTGTTACTCAGCCCAGAAGTAATTTATCAGTGCTTAGATAAACTGTATAAAATGTACAAACACACCAAGATTTTTTGGCATTATCTGAGAATGGGATAATGCCATTCTGATGATCCAAGAAATTCCTTTCAAGAAACTGAGCAGAGCTTCAGTTTGTTGGTTACGAAGGGAGCATCGGGAAGCTGATTCCTGAACTCCTTTCAGTGCTCTTGTCTGCAGCACACAGCAGTTTCCTGTTGAGGGACCGGAGCGAAATGTGCTCCTGGAAGTGGGGTGGTGACTTCAGCACTCTGTATTTTGCCATATAGGTGAGCATGGTGATGTTAAAACAGATACAGTGTTTCCTGAATGAAAGCTGGCTCATTAGAGCAGTCTGCAGTAGGTATCAGTCTGCCTCATTCCTTTATGAACAGTGTTGACATGTCCACTGGGTTATCATCCATATTTTCTTTTAGAATCTTAGATATGAGATGTTTGAAAGTAATCTCTATTGAGATTCTTGTGCAAATAGTTGTGGATTTCTTCTTGATGTGTTTAAATCTTTGCTTTACACTCAGCAAGAAAAGATTTAACCAGAGGGAAGGGTGATGGGCAGAAGCCTGCATGGGAGGAAGAGCAATGTATTTAATGTAGCACGTGCACTTGTTGCTTTGTGGTGTTCTGGTTTTTCTGCCCTGTGTTGGGGTGGGCAGGTTCCTCCTGCCAGCCTTTCATTCTGCTCTGTTGGGTTTTGCAGGCCACGCCAGCCCCCGTTACATCCGCTGTACGACCTACTGCTTCCCGGTGACTTCAGACATGGCCAAGCAGGCCCGCATCCCCCTGGCAGCTGTCATCCAGCCCTTTGCTGCTGTTCCACCAAATGAGGTATGGCGTGCTGAGTATCAGTCCTCCGTGCCTCCCAAATTTTGCTGACTTCTTCTTCTGGGATTGGGTTGTTGGGGAGAGTGTTTTATCTCAGACTGTGAAGTGGTACGACCGTAAAGAGGTGGCAAAAGATTGAGATTTACTTGGGTCATGGTGCAGCTTCCAAGGGTAAAAATTTTTGTTTGGAAAAGGTACAGGAGTGATGATTCTCTAATCTGAACCGCTGGATTCCTGGTGTTCCTCCAACTGCCTCTATGCCAGCTTTGTCAGTTGCTTGCTCTACTGGAACTCCGTAGTTTTAGACAAAGGTACTAAAAGAGGATGACCATAAACTGTACCAAGTTAATTTTAAGATGTGCAGAGTTAGGTTTGAGGAAAGACATTTTTCCATTGAGCTCTTCACAAAATAATTTCTTTTCACAACAGAGCAAGAAGATAATTGTGTTTTCTACTTGGACGAGCTGAGTCATAGAAAGAAGACAAATGTAACCAACCATTTTTAGCACTCTTTTGAAGGCACTAACCTTTTCTCACATAACCATCTCTAATGACCCTTCATATTGAAAACGTATCCCTAGTGCTTCTGCCAAGTATTTCTGCAGTATTCTCTGGTCTTAAGACAATTACCCAGGCTTCCTGGCACCCCCAAAGGATTTTATCAGTGGCAGGGATAAATCCATTTTTCAAGTGCAGCATTTAGCTACATCACCTATGGGATTATCTTTCTTGGTCTTCATCTGCCATGTCCTCCATTGCTTCTAAATTCTTTAGCTTCTAAACTCTGCAAGGTCTGCAGAAGGCATTTCCTTTTCGTGTCCTACACTGATTTACTCTCAGAGTGCTGTGTCATGGGAAAAAAAGCAGGGATTTCATCAAAGTTGTAGTATGTGATTGTGTCTTCAAAAACTCCTCATAAACTGCCTGCACAGGAAAGCCTAATTAAAATTGCTAAGACATTCAGGGCTTGGTTTTGCGGTCTGATTTTTCTTTAACTTTGTTTTATTGCTTATAAATTCTTAGTAGTCTTTTTTTTTAAATATATGTTGGAAAAAAGCAGATGTTGCTCTTTATCAGGATGGATAACTTCCAATCCAACAGACCTCTGTAGTTTGAATTGAGAGCATTATTTTAGCAGGGTAGAATGTAGTTATCTTCTCTGTTGTCCACAGGGAAATAGGATGTATTACTGATGGCTCTGCAGATACGAGGTCTCACCATTTGTCTGCTAGACAGAAACTTCAGGTTTCCTTCCAGTTCTTGGGGAAAATGTGCAGGCTTGGCTTGTTGCCCCCGCTGTGTTTTCTCCTAGATGAAACTCCTGCTGTTGCTTCTCCACCTCTTCCCTTTATCAGGCAACCTTTGCTCTTTACCAGCCTTGATCCCAGTTTCTGTGCCCAGGTGGCACTTAAAAATCCCTCTTTCATGTTGGCTCTTCATTTTTGCGTCTTCCGCTCAGAGTCTGCCTCTCGTCCTTTATGTTTTGTAAACATGGCTTCCTTGTCTCCTGCATTGTGTTTGGACAGGGTGATCAATGAGTTGCTAAAATCTAAATCTCTTCTGCATACATAAATTTGCAGTATGTCCAAACATTTGTTCTTTGCCAAGTTCAAGGGGGTTTTCCTGGGGTTGGCAAAAAGATGTGCTTGGTGACCCACCCGTTGTGAAGTGTTAGTGCTCTCAAGCTGTTGGAAAGGTCAGTGGGGCTCATCAATCTGTAAAGAGCAGTGTGTTTTTCCCTAGCCTCTCTTTCAGAGAAGCCTGAAAAATGTCTCTCCGAATTGGCAAAAGCCCAGTGTGGAAAATTTTAGTCAGAACAATTATAGCTTGGTAAAATTGTAAGAACTAAGGAGATAGTGTTAGAGCAGGAAGAGCTGGGCAGTCTTAGCTGAGACAGTTTTTCCAAGGCTTGCCTGTGCCCTTTGTCTTCATTGCTGCTGCCAAAATAAGATCTTGCTCTTAAGTTCTCCAAATAAAAATGGTCTTCCATATGGGATTTATAACTACTTTAATTTTGAAAAGCCACTTAATTTGAAAGAACTGGATGTTTTATAGAGGTAAAATACATTCAGGGGCTTATTTGTGTTCATGAACTTCCTGGTATAGTGTGTTCTGCCTGAAACTGGTGACTGTGGGACACAGAAAGTTCTTTGTTTCAGAATATCCACCATATTTTAGAGATAGTGCCTTTTAACAGTGTCTACAGGTGATGCTCATCATGTGCTGTTGGGTTACAAAGTGAAAATCTGTGTAATTTCTTTATTTCATGGCAAACAGCACGTTATCCATAATAACTGCAGAAAAAATTCTGTTAAGAGAAAAGAGAAAGAGCTGAGTCTTTTGGCACTGACAGAATTAGGTATGTGTATGAAAGGGAGAGCCCAGTTGTGGAGACCTTACTCTCGTAATTGAGCACAGTCACCCCTTGGGTGGATGACTTGTAAGTATAATGAATTTTTTATAGAAAATAAGCTGTCAATTGCGTTCATGGAAACGGTAACTCAACTGGAAATTGAGTTCTGGAGATTTGCTTAGTTTGACTAAGAATACAAGAGGAGATGGAGGTAAAAGATCTGGGAGCTTTCAACTAAAAGGTTTAGATCTAGGGACTCGACAGTATTCACACACTTTCAGTTGGAAAGTTTCCCAAAGCGGAAAAGGTAATTTGGGATTTCAGAAAGTCTGAAAGGCAGATTTAAGTTCATTTATGTGGGTTCTTTTTGGCCAAGTGGAATGTCTACACAGAGGGACTGGTGTCCTTCCTCCAAAAGTGGCAGGGGAAGTGGGAATATTAATATGCAGAGTGAATTTTATTTTTAAATTTTTTTTTTAGCTAAGATCTGAGAAAGAATTGTCAGGAACAAAAAATTGTCACTTGAACAGGGACATCTTTTGAAGAGTTGTACACCAGTAAAGAATAGTAAAGAATACACCATCTTTTGAAAAGGTGTATCTCCACTTCCAGTGAAGAATAGGATACAAATTTTCTCTGTAGGAGAAAATGAGAACAGAAAGTGAAGTTGTAATGGTGGCGGATAAGGATGTTAAATGGAAAGATGTCATGCATGTCTTTGAGTAAGTGTAATGTGTTTCAGGTGAGCCCCCAAACAAACAGGGTTTGCCACTGCAGTGAGAAAGAAAAAAGTGAAAAATGTAGCCTGGTAAAAAGCAGCATGATGAAAATGGTGTAGAGAAGCCATAATTAAAATTGAGATAGCAACTGGTCACACTGAGGAAAAGGTCACAAATGAGGCTTTAGTTCAGAAATGTTAAATCACACATGAGAGTGAGTTCAAGACATAGGTGGGGTCCACTCAGTAGAGATGGTTGTAAGGTTGTGTTTGATATCCCAAGAACAGGTGAGTTAGGAGCACTTGGCATGCAGGCACCGAGCCTCAGAAGAGCGTGAAAGGGATTTACTCAGAAAACCCCTCAAGCTGAGAGTTAGCAGGGGAAAATCCATGGCAGGCACAGAGTCTTTTAGAGGTTGCTACAAAAATCCTGCAGCCAATCTAGAAAATCATAAACTAGTGAACACTGCATGTGCACTGTTTATCACTGGAAATAAAGGCTGTTAAAATATTCATGCCTTCTCTCCTTTGCCAGTGTCTTAGAAGCACTGCAAATTTCAGAATCTTATCTTTACCAAGTTCTTATTTATTATTTCTCAAAAAATAGCAGTTCATTTTCACTCTCCTGATTTGGATGATCTATGTAAAGTATTTGTTTGTTATAGATTGAGAGTACAGTATCATTGTTTGACAGAACTTATTTTTAGTCCACCAGTGTTTTAGCAACAGTCTATAAAAATAAACTAGCTCTCACAGTTATCATCCTAAACCAAGCCCTACATGAATTTGTTTTGGAGATGGATGAATGTTTCCAGAGCCTGAATAAACCATGTGATCTTGATTTAGCATTAATACTACTTGCTATCAAAAGTTAGTTAAAAGAGTATTTCGTGTTGTAAAATCCAGTATAAACAATTCAAAATAATTATCTCTAGCTTTAAATATTTAAATATCTAAATTGCTGCCTTCTTTGCTCCTTAGTAGTTTTGTGTCATTGCTCTCTGCCATGTTCTTGCCTATTTATTTGAATTTACTGGTTTTTTAGAAATATTTATTGGTGGGAATCTAATATTTCACTTCCATTTTCTCCTCAGTTAATTACCTAGTTAAGAGGATGGAATTTCTTCTCAGAAATGCTGGTGTTTGTGAGCTAAAAGCCATTTTACCTTTTTAGAATAGTGAACTTTGATGAGGCCCAGTGCAGCTGAACTGTTTGGGAAGCCATGATTTTTACAGGGATGATAGTATGGGTGCCTAGATGGAATTGTAAGGTTGGCAGCAGCTAAAAATCAAGTGAGGTGGATAACTAATAATATGATCCAATGCCATCAATGTCCTTTTGTTTTAGGCATGTCCTCATGCTCCTCCAATCTACTTTGGACTCTGTGGGACCCAGGTTCTGTTGTCCCTAATTTTTAGCGAGTGAGAAGGCCAGGCAGGCTGTGGCTTTAGTTTGAAGCACATGTTTGGATAGACACACACATTCATTAGCAGTTATGTGATTGTGCAGAACTTGGGTTAGAGGAGAGCGAGGAATGCTTAGTCTGCAAGATGAAATTATTCCCGCTGAACATCTTGCTGAGGGCTGCTTTGTATTAGGAATGTGTTAATAAGCTGGCTCTGAAGAACAGAGGTGCTTGCTGATAACACCTACTGACTGTAAAAAGCCATCATTTGAGTTTCACCCTTTAATTTCTGTCTTTTATGTGGTGACTTATTCACAGGAGGCTGTTATCCCATAGAACATGAGAGCTTGGCTAATTTAAGAGCTTTTAACAAGGAATTCTACTGAAGGTTCTTCCTTCAAAAGGATTACATTTTATCAACTAGGTCATGCTTATCTGCGTGGTGGCTGACTCTTGACAGAATTGAGTAATCTCTGTCATGACACCCTTCCCCAAGAGCAGCGTTAGACACTAAAATTGTCCATACAACTTTTAAGATAATGGTTTTAAGGAAATTGTTTGATGAAAAGGTTCTGCAAGAGCTACTATTAACACTTCTGTCCTGCTGTCTGTATTGATTGTTTTGTGTGTTCTGGTGTCTGAATTGTCCAAGATCCAGCAGAGAATGGTTTTGTCAATGTCTTCGGGTTGTTTTGTTTCTTCTAAAACATGGTGGGAGTAGAAGCCCTGCATACGAGACGTACCTTAATACATGTTGCTGTATATCGTGCTTGTGTGAGCCTAAACACACTTTTTCCAGGTATTAAAATAAACCGTTTCCAATGCATCCTTGTTGGTGCTCTCATTTGGGAGAGAACTGAGACTTTGGACTCATAGTTTGGAGTCTGCTTGGAGCAGGACAATCTTTGTTGCTCTGTCAGAGCTATTTTGTTTTCATTTTTTTGACTAACTAGTGGTAGGTTAATGTCTGCGTGTTTTGCTGAGCTCGTCTGAGGTGCCAGACTCTGCCCTGCATGGCATGGAGAGCCCAGAACTCTCAAGCATCTCCAGGTGCTTCACCCAGAAAGTGTTACACCACTCTGGAGGTCAGTGCCTGTAAGCTTGGTTTCACAATGCCTAATTTAGAGGTGCATAAATCCTGTATTAGATGAGGCTTCCTTTATGGAGTATGCCCTGTGCTAGCCTGCATTTGGTAGTAACTCATTTGGAATTGGATTGCTTCCCAAGACTTCATCATCAAGGAGAAAGTTTTTTGTTAGCCTGTAAATACACTCTGTAACTAGAATGAGCATTCAGAGACAAGTTTAGCAATGGTTTTTGCAGCAGAGATTCCTCTAATTGAAGCAAATTTTCTGATTTAATTTTTTCCATCTTCTTGGTTTTAATGTACATTGAGAAATAGGCCTAAAATGTGCCCTTTAAAATACTTCTGTTGTATGGTGGTCCCTGCACCACTGTTGTGGTAAGGATGTAATTCTGATAGAGATGAGGACAGTGCTTGAAAATGTGACATTTATATAAATCTTATTCATGTTGTAATCAAAGTTCCTAACTGATTTTACACGCATTTGAAATTTAAACTGAGAAGAAGCCTTTATAAGGATGTTGTAATTAGTTTCTGCTAAGTTGGAGACGATGACTGTCCTTCAGAGTTGTAATGGCAGGAGAAAAATCTAACTAAGTAGCAGTACAAATGAAAGGGAAATAAAAAGTAATAGTTACATCCATTTAATTAGCTGGCCAGTAATACTGATAATTTGTTTTGCCAACAAGAACGACGCTCAAGTTAAAAATCACTTGGGCTATTGATCTATTCCTTGGAAACTTCAGAGAGTCAGAACACACTGGTATTGAGTAAGTTCCAGAGGAAAGGTTTGTATTTTGCATTTTAAACTGGAGTTTTTCTTGCAATCCTAGTTTACACGTGTTTTACTTATCTATGCATGTTGTGCAATGTCGTAATTTGGATGCCCCCACATAAAGTGTGTCATTACACTGAAGTTGTGTCCATGCTAAGGTAGAGGCACAGATCATCTCAGCCCTAGAGTGAGGATTGATAGAGCAGGTCTGTCCTTCACAGGATTGCTTTCCTCATGTCGTGGTTTAACCCTAGGCAGTTTACTCACCCACCAGTGGGATCAGGGAGAGAATGGGAAAGGTAAAAGCTGGAAAACTCCTGCCTTGAGACTAAGATTAATAGGAACAGCAAAAGCCACACATGCCAGCAAAGCAAAACAAGGCATTAGTTCACTGCTTCCCATGGGCAGCCAGGTGTTCTGCCATCCTCACAGAGCAGGGCCTCATCACAGTAATGGTGGCTTGGAAAGACAAATAACCATCATTCCAAGTGTCCCCATTCCTCTTTGCTCCCCCCGTTTTATATACTGACTGTGAGGCCATAGGCCTGGAATATCCCTTTGGTCAGTTGGGGTCAGCTCTCCTGGCTGTGTCCCCTCCCAGCCTCCCGTGCACCCTCGGTGTCCTCACAGCGTGGCAGTGCAGAAAGCAGGAAAGGCCTTGGCCCTGGGTGAGCCCTGCTCAGCAAGAACAGAAACATCTCTTGTCTTATCATCCCTGTGTTCAGTACAAACCCAAAACACAGCCCCAATCCAGCCACTGTGAGGAAAACTAACTGTACCCCAGCCCAAAGCAGCACAGTGCCATAACTCAGTTCCACACAGCTGTGGCACTCAGCTCTGCTAATAGAAGAGAAGAGGCTAGTTGTGAGTCACATACTAATATTATTAATGTTTGAAGCTTCTGGAGTCTGCTTGAAGCATCCCAGCTATCATAGTAGCAAAAGTATTCATGGGAGAGAGGCTCAGAGTGAGAACATTCTGACCTGATGTGGTATTTGTGAAGTAACAGTTAGTTTTACTATTGACCTTCAAAACCACCATCCTAGAAAGGACTTGACTTTTATAAAGGGCATTAAACTCATCCCAAATGTCCTTGCTACAGAGGTGAAGTTGTTCAGTGCTGCTTTTTGTTCACATAGCAAAAATTCTCGTTGTACTTTTTAAGTTCTCCTGTGGCAATTGGCTAGCACTAGTTGGCTTGGGAATGCAGCATGACACTTTAACTATGCCCAGTTCTTTCTGATTTCAGTGGAAATAAATTAAATAGCCTTAGAGGTATGTTTACTAGTAAATATTGTCCAGGAAAGGCCCTACCTAAGCAGAACTATTCTTTCCATCTCCAATTAAAATACTCCAAAACATTTCTATGCTTTTTTTTCTAATTAAAGTTTCTTTCCTTGATATATTTGGCTGTGCAAAAGTAGGAACCAGACAGTTCTTGCTGTGAAAGTTCTCAGGAATGCAAACATGAGTAGTTGGTTTAAAAAGTCACAGTAATGCCTTCTAATGAAAGAGAGACAGCTCTGGTTTTGAGATGGAAGGAAACCTTTCACTCATTAGATTTTCATGTGTGATCTTAGGTCAGCAATCGCTTTTCTCTCATATGTTGGTAAAATATATTACGTATATATGCCTGCATCTGTCTATCCACTTATATATATATGTGTGTGTGTGTGTGTGTATATAAAAAGAAAAAAATCCCAACATCTAATTGGTCCCTAAAGTTGCTGATAGCCCAGCAGGCCAAAATGGATCTGAAATCCAAAGAGGGGTTTTGGTTTTTTTGTTGCTGTGAAGACATGGATAACACTGATAATGTTCTAATACAGAATTTCCTCTAAGAGAGTGTTGCTTCAGAGGTCACTATACCACACTTAAATTAGTGTATAAACTGAAATAATTGCTCTCTAAACCTACAGCTGCATGTTCCCTGAGGACTGTTTGGAGTGTTGCTTTATTGCTTGTCCTAGGGATATAGAAATGGTCACAGCTTTGTTTGCATTAAATGGTCTTGGGCTTTTTAAAACAGAATTGATGTGCCAAGTAACCCATTACCTTTGTAATTTTACAGGCTGAGCCTGTGTTTCAAATTGTGGTGTTAGGTTTATCATTTATTTAGCTGTCTTAAAAAAATTTATGAGGGGATAAACTTACCTTGATAAAACCATACAGCACCATACAGTAAGAGGCTGGGCCTGTCAGGAAAGCAGTATTTAGTGCCGAAATTCAGTCTGACATTTTGAAGATCTCTAGAACTCTCCTGCAGTGATTTGCAAAACATCAGAAATCATCCCCGAATGAGGTGTTTTTAAGAGTTCTGTTTGGTTTTGTCAAGTAAGCCAGATGGAGATCATGTCACTGAAAATCCAGCTTCTAATTTTAATGTGAAAATCTTATGACCAGTAAAGCTAATCCCTTGTAATTATTACTTACCATTTCTGTAGAGAAGCCTTTTGAACCCTGCCTGTCTTACTTTTCAATGGTGTTACAGCCAGTGTAACAATCCTGCCTAAAAGTCTCAGAGAAGGACTGCAGTGCTGAACCACCTGTGATACTGATAAGGTGGGAAGTGGAGCTGTGGATTAGTGCAGCCCTGGCACGTGATTTAACATGTGCTTATCACCCTCAGGGGTGCTAACAGCAGCATCAGTGCTGTCCTGGGGCAGTTATATCTGGCGCTCCTTCTTCCCTTGTGTTTGTGCCTCTGCAGCAGCTCCCACTCCTGCTGGGTTGAGGGTAGACTGGGCTGCAGGAGGTCTGCTTGAGACCGGATTGGGTTCAAGTGCTAACATTGTGAAAGTGTGTTGTGCAGCGCCGTTTCTTGATGAGCCAATTTCACACTCCTGCTTCTATCACCAGTTAATCCTGGCTGCTGGCCTTCCCTCGAGATACAGCATGTCCCTGCACCCAAAGAGCAGTCAGCACTGCAGAGCTGAGAGGGGCTGCAGAGCACTGCCCTGGTCACGCCTGGGACTCCCCCCCGGGGTCACCAGCAGGACTTGGCATGCCTCCCTCAAGGATGGGTAGTGACCTTTTTTCCTTTTTCTTCCTCTCCTTCTGTCACCTGTACGATACGGAAGTTCTAAAGAAGTAAGCTAACTAATTTTGGTATTTCTTTACATCAACATTTTATCATTATTACATGCATTTTCTCCCCATCCTCAGACTTTTAAGAATCCCTCTTCTTTTTATTCTTCTGTGAAGAATTCTCTTCACAATGCATAGAGTTGTAATGTGTATTTACATTCTTCACACTGCCAGCTCTATTCAGTTAATTGTAATATTCCCCTTAAAAAGGGAGTGCTGAGTAAGGATTTCAGGAATAGGCTATGGTATGATACACAGAAACTGATAACTAGTTTCTGTTTATTTTCCTACACACTGGGAATGGGATCGTATCCCGTGTGTAGTGTCCACTTGAAATTCAGCTACCGTGCCATGGTGTGTTTTGTAGTGCTGTGTGTGCAGGGGAATGTGCAGCCTGGGCCTGGAGGGACTTTGAGCAAGGAGGGTTTGAACATGCTTTTGGCTTTTTTATGTGGTCTGTGAAAGCCAGGATAGCACCAGGAGATCCTGCATCGCATGGGTGATGCTTTAGCCTTGCTGCAGTCTTGCAAGCAATCAAGGAAATTGATGGAAAAGAAATGTGGTATGGAAAATACTTGAACCTGCTGTGAACCTTGCAGAGGAGATAGTCCAAACTGGCCTGAGTCAGCAGCTGAGGAGGCTGAGCATGTTCAACATCTGAAAACCAAGAATAGGCAAAATAACTCCTGCTTTCAGAGGGAATGGCTTCTGATAAAGGACAGTGGGAACATCACAAAGGGAAATGCTTTCTTGACGTTTTAATGTGAATCAGTAAAGCAACTCAGAACCAAGGGATTATTTGTAGACTGGTTAATCTTTCTCAAAAGCAATCTATGATGATGGAATAAAAGAAAACAAACCCCTTCAACAGTGCTAGGAAACAGAGGCACTTTGGTTCATGACCTAGTTTTTTTTCCGAAAACATCAGTGTTACATTTCGGAATTCTCTTTGATTATCCAGAGGGGTGTTTTGTCATCTTTTTACTGTACTAATTAAACACAACATTTTCTTGGGGCAGCGGTGCCACACTTGGACAAAGCCTTCTCCTTTGTTCATTAGAAAGTTATGTTGTATAGCGTGTCTTGAAATTCTCATGGGAATATTTTAGTGACTACATTTGCATCAACATAACTGTCAGTAACAACCTCTAGAAGTACTGCCGACTCTGTAAGGGTGTGATAGAGAAACTGATCTGTTTATTTTGCTGTCTGAGAAATGGCTCATTTTGTTCAGTATCTGTGTGTGCCTCTCTTGCTCTCCAGAGGATCTCTCACTTAGGATTTTTCTCTTTACAGTGCTTTCCCAGAGATGTACCATGGTGATCTGGAGCTTTAGCACAGTCCTTACTCCTACGCTTACAATTTGCAGCTGTGGTCCAGATCCTGCAATATGAATATGGTGATAGTTTGCAGGCATCACCCTCAGGAGCGTGTCAGGACTTCATTTTTATAGCAAGCAATAGAAATTCAGCTTTCTCAGACTTTAAAGTGCAGGTTACAGTCCCTTCGGAAATTTTTATGGATGTGTTTTATCTTGGAGCTGTGCCACCAATGTCTGTCTGTTGCTTTGTGATATTTTTCTGACTCCTGAGAGATGGTCTTGTTGAAATATTTCCAAAATAAAACTCCTCTTACTGCAGCTATATTTTGGGTTAAGTTGTGGTTTATCAGATCAACTTTCAGGGCTTGCACTTCTGTGGGGCCTCAAGGTTCCAGAGAAATTAAAGTTTGTGCGGGTCCCTTGCAGCATTTTCCATCTCCCGCCCAATCTTCCCTTGATTTAACCTAAAATTACCTTGTTGTGCCTCCCAGCAAAACTGATTATTTCTGAGAGAGGAGAGGAAGAAAATGCTGATACTTTGTAGGTAAAAAGGCAAAAGAAACAGGACTATTTCATTTACTTAAAAAAAACCCAAACACCCCCCCACCACCACCAACTTAAAAAACTGTTTTTTAGTTTTATCCCATTCCCCTGCTCCTATGAGAGTTTGCCACTGATTTCAGTGGGAACATGAAGAGATCTCTCTGCTTTTTCTTCTGGTGTACAGTGACATCTACAGAGAGTGGAGCACAGCAAGCAAGCCTTTCCCATTCAGTACCACTTTTTTTTTTCTGCTGTTCTGCTTTTATGTACCCTTATTTAAACTCGGGACTTTTTGCATGCACAGTATTACTTACCTTTGTACATTCCCACAGAAATCTTTTTTTTTTTTTTTGCAAGTTATTTTACCGTGACAGAAATTACTTTGATGTTTGGAAGTGCCATAGCAGTTTACACACTGAAATAGAAATTCCTTTCTCTTGATGTGATGGTGGGATGTCTGCTTCTACAGTGCAGTGTGCTGAGAGATTGCAGCTTTTTGGAGATAAAGTTTCTTTCACAACTGTGTTGTTCACATGAAGAAGTGGATTTTTGATGCTTTTGGTCTGAGTTCTTATTCTGGAGTTATCATACAGATAGCTTTTTCATTAAATGGGTTCATTATTGATGTAATGTTAAAGAAAACACTAAAATGTGAATTCCGTTTATTTTCAGAAATGTTCAAATTAATAAATCAGTAAGGGTACAAAGAGGGCTTTTTAGAAAAACTATTCTTTGTTAGACAGACTCCTTAGTTCTGTCACATACATTTTTGGTTGGCTTATTTCATGGGTTTATTTTTTTTCCCCTTAAGCTTTTTGTCTTCAGGAAGGTAATTTATTGCATATGTGTAAGAATGCACATACTGCAGCTCTGAACTTCATAGCATTTAATTTTTTATTGTTCTTGTTTGTGCCTTTTATGTAAAAGTGTTAATTGTGATACATCAAAATGTGAACATTTTGGGGGTGATTTTTCTTGGATATCATTAAATGTATCAAACCAAGGTTTAAAGTTACTGAACCGATGTGTATAAATGCATGAGGAGTTGGTTTAGTCTTGGGTTTTTTCCCTGCCAGGTCAGATATTATGGTAATATTAACTGCAAGCCAGACCCAGGTCTCATTAAACTAATGCAGTAGAATGATAATCAGAAAATTGCCAAATAATGAACAAAACCCAGGACTTTTAAACCTTATTAAGCTATTGTGGCTGATGAGCAAGTTTCATAGCCAAGGCTTTCATGTCTGAAAAATGACCCTGGTATTTGCCAGCTGGCATTATTGGTTAATTTGGGTTAAATTCAATTTGCGTAGAGGAAAGAACACAAAGTTAAAGGATATCTCAGGGGAGCAGGAGGGAGCACTTAAAACCCAGAGTGTGTAGAAAATCCTTGGCAAAATGCATCCTTATGCAGCAGTAAAAGATAAAGTGTATAATAGATGAAATATACCCGTTCCTTAAGAAAAGACAGAATAATTATTGGGAAAAAAAAAAAAGAACATACTAGGGTGATGTGTTAGCATTGAAAGGCATTGACAGCATTTTTCTTCTTGTAGGGATCTGCTGTGTCCAAACTCTGGATATTTCTTATTCTTACCTTTCGAGATTTTTAGCTGGGGATGAAGGGAGTAAGAAAAAAACAAAAATCTTTAAAAATGGTGTTTCACAAATAATTGAGCAAACTTCCATTTCTGTAGTGGTTTCAAGTATGGCTTTTCTAACTTTAAGAATAATCACAGGAATCCTTCAATTGCTGCAGTTTTTATGGAAAGAGGCATCTGGAAAATGTCTTCCCTTAGCTGTGGGTTTTGGCAGGGGCTGTAAGCAAGCGTGGTCAGTGTAATTAAACTGACAAGTGCTTGAGGTACTGTACTTGTTTGCTGTGTGTACTTTCCTTCAATAAATATTAGTATTTCTCCTAAATCTCCCCCTCTAGCTGGTGACCCTGACACCATTTAAGCTGAAGTGTAGCATGTAACAAGGCAGCATGAGAGGCAGCATTTAAAGCAAAATATTAGAAGCTTTCTCAGTAAATACCCTTTTGCGATTGATGAGCAGCAGTAGATCTCTTCAGGAAAAGCTCGATGTGACAGAGAAGGCAAAAGACCTGACTCCAGCAGATTTCTCTTAGTCAGCTATAAAAATTACCCTTTGCTGGAGAAAATCAGCCTGGAGCCCTGAACTTCCAATGCTTGCAAAACATTGTAGAGTTTTGGTGGGAATCCTTATTCTTTTTCTGATAAACATCAGAATAGGGCCGTGAACTTGTAAATTTAGCCCCTGAGGGGATCTCTGGGGCTCAGCAGTTTTTGTGTGAGTGCTGAACAATAAATGATCTCTTAATCAGGTGATCTCTAACAAGAGTTAAATCTGAATTAACTCTTTCTTGCTCTCTTTGGTTTCATGTTTACATTGCTCTCTCTCTATACCTCTTCCTCTACAGACACCTCTTTATCTTGTAAACCATGGGGAGACTGGACCCATCCGGTGCAACCGCTGCAAAGCTTACATGTGTCCCTTCATGCAGTTCATAGAAGGTGGCAGGAGGTACCAGTGTGCATTTTGTAGCTGTGTAAATGATGGTAAGCGATGTTTCTCTAATCTGGGATTCATACAAATTCCATAGGACTAAAAAGAAGCTGTATTCCAAAAATTGTTTTCTTGACTTGATGATAAAATAGTTTAGGGAGATGCAGTAATTAGGCTTATTTCACAAATGAAAGAAAAAATCACTTCCCAAGAATAGTAGGGTGAAACATTTGTTGAATACAGTTTTTAAAAAAGTATGAAAAATAATGCTGACTCATGAAGTTCAGTCTGGTATTATCAAAACTTTATTTTAAAAATTTTATGACAACATAGGATACAGAACTGCTTGTGTTGTTAATTGAAAGCGTTTTTTATGCTGAAAGAAAACATTAATTTCTTTAAGAAATACAAATATTCAGCAAGAAGCAAATATTTAGACCCATGTTAGCTTCATCCTGTGCATGACTGTGGGTGCAATGGTTAAATAAGCTATTAATCTTACTGTGACGACTGTTGGTTTTCACAGAAGATACCATGCCATATTTGTTCAAGTGTGCTGCATGTGACTCATAACTGTTCTTGTGCTCTTGGCGAAATCCCAAATCTTTGCCAGAACTAGCCTTTCTAGACATTTGTATCAAGCTGGATTTCCTCAGCTGGATCACAGGGGCATAGTGCTTTCCCTAATACAGTCATCTTTGCAACTCTGAAACGTGAACCTTGTCAGACTCGGTCCAACTGCTTTTCTGCCTGGAGCTCTAATGTTTGTGCAGGCATAGCAGATAATAAATTTCATAGTTTGTTAACAATTTAAACTCTCATAAAGGGAAATTTAAAGGCACTGGGAACACTTTAAGAAAGACATTTAAGTTGCAGTAGCATTTTAAATCATGCTGGTATTACTACAGTGTCTTTTATCCCAGTCAGAAAGCACTTACAGAACAAAAATCTTTGATAAGGACTAAAAATGGCAGAGAAACTAGGCTGATACTCCTCTCACACACATGCACTTTTACAGGCTAAAATGTGGAAACTAAGCATTCTGAATATGTATTCATTGAGAGACCATAAGACTGGCTCTATGTAAATTGTTGGTGCAAACCCACGTGATTTCTTACTGCTTTGGAGTGTATCACATCTGCTAAAAGAATTTGTTGTGTTGTTCCCCTCTTTGCCCGATTATAATTGTTTTTTCCTGTTCTTGTGTTGGCTTGTAGTCCCTCCATTTTTCTTTCAACACCTGGACCACATGGGCCGACGGATAGACCACTACGAAAGGCCGGAGCTGTCCCTGGGATCTTATGAATATGTGGCTACTTTGGATTATTGCCGAGTGAGTATTGCCAGTGTGCAAACCAGTGTACAGTGTTATGGCACAACAAACAAGCTGCTTTAAATACTTACGAGTAAATGCGCTTGTAAGATCAATATCAACTTCCAGGAACATTCTAGGAAATATGGATAGGTGTGGAGAATACAATGTTTTGTTCTTTTGTGCTGCGGAGTGTGCGACAAGCAAATAAGAATAATGAGCAGTGCAGCAAAATCATGCATCACCAGTCTTTAAGCCAGGCATGTGTTTGGTCCTACTCAGCATATTGCAGTGTTCAGGGGATATCTTTGACATTCTGGTGCATTGCTGCATTTTAGATGCATGTCTTCTACTGATTTTGAAGACAGACACATGCCTAAATTACCTTCCCAATACCCAAAACCTTAGCAAGGGATTTTTGACCTTGTAATCTGTTCCTGGCAAGAGTCTTCTTAGTATTCAGACCAGTAAGTTAGAGTGGAATGGATTCTCTTTCCTAATATCAACTCACTGAAGAACTCAATTCAGAGCCCACTCACGTTACTATAAATATTTGTGGTTGGTTTTATTACAGAACTGTATTTGATACTTCTGAAAACATAAATTACTTAATCTTTTCAAACTTTAGCTCATTTTACAAAACTGCAAGTGTGACTTCATCTGGCCACAGCATGGACATATTTTTCGGTTCTTGCTGGAATTAGGCAGAATTTTCTTCCTGTCAGTGGAGCCATGATAAGGTTAGAAAGGGCAACTGGGTCCTATGAAGTCTTGAAGTAGCTGCCAGTAACTTCTTCACAAATTATTGCTGGTCTGAAGAAAACGAAAAGGTTCAGCTCTCCTTGCTTACTAGAGCACTGCTCCAAAATCCAGTGAGATCTCTGAGATAACCTGTAAGATTTGATTGAAACCTGGGTTAAACCCCAAAACGGGAGAGAATTGTGGTGGGGTGTTGCAGAAATAATGATGTGGGACGCTCAGTGTACATCCAGTGTAATACATCAAATTCTGAAGCC
The DNA here is from genome assembly GCA_013398015.1 of Oreocharis arfaki. Classification (NCBI taxonomy): domain Eukaryota; kingdom Metazoa; phylum Chordata; class Aves; order Passeriformes; family Paramythiidae; genus Oreocharis; species Oreocharis arfaki. Next base: position 14,564 of record VZRR01001425.1, on the reverse strand, counting down.
TCAACTTCTGTCACATAACTTATATTAGGGAGTTTCCTTGAGAAGTCATCCAGTATGGTCTGCCTCCTTGCTACAAAGGTGCATCCACAGACTTACTGCAATATTACAAAAAAGAACCTCTCACAAAATGGCACTCTGCGCTGGAAATGCTAAGTCATTAAATGTTACAGAAGTTAGTATTATTTTGTAATTCACTTTTCATTTGGCTCCAAGTTGCAGAGGTTCCTTTCTTTTATAAATCCAGTTCAAGACCAGAACTGAGAAGTCATTTCCTTATGTGCTTATCCAATGACAAGGATGAACAGCTACAAAAAAATGTTAACAAATCCCAGCTGGTTTGCGTTATTGCACTCCTGCTAAGCGGATGTGGTGAGAGCACAAGTCCTTGTTTCTGCCATATATTTGTCAGAATTTAGGCAGAGATTCTTTCTAAATGCTGATCTGATACAAGAGTTTAGAAGCAGTTTTTGGTGCAGTTTCTGAAATGAGAATCCAAGTACAGTAAACAGAACAGCTTTGAAAAATACTGCCTGGTTTTGGTTCCCTAGAAAAGAATCCTGATTTACATGAGGCAAATGAGTGAGATCAAGGGTATAATGTTTAGTTTAGTTTAGTTTAAAGTTTGCCAGGGACTAAGCATAAGTCATAATTCAAGGGTTAGATGAATTTTTCTTAAATGGAATTTTTCTAGGGTTTAGTTTAACAAGTATAATTTGTTTAAGAGGTCAGAACTCTGTATGAAGGCAGTGGAACAGTAAAATGAAAAAGCTGTCCTGAATTTGACACCAAATAATGACTACTACTCATTTAATGAGAATTAGGAAAACTCGTATTAAGGGGTGTGATGTTTACTCTTGCTCTGTTCATTTCATGTTAGCTTCCTAGGTACGTCTCTTGGCATTACTCTTTTTAAACCAACCTTCCTCTTATTTTTTTCTTACTTAGAGAAACTTGTGTCAGTAGTGTATGCATGATTTGTATGCCACTTACACTGTGGATAAGAGGAACTCCCAAGGGAGAGCAGGGGTACAGAAAAAAGCCAAAAGGCAACTTTGTTTAAACATTTGAGTTCCAGCAGAAAAGTTTGTGCTTCATCTTATCTAAGGAACTGTTGCCCTTTAGGTATTTTATTCCATTAGGATGCTCTTTTCCAGTGATAATGTTTTGTTCCAGGGCTGGACTTTACCCAGTACATGTCATCTTTCTGCAGTAGTTACTCTTTAGGATTCACAGCATTTTTCAAACAACTGAAGACTGTCTTTACATTGCCTTATGGTACGACCTCTATATTTTTTCCTCATAAAAGGACACTGTCTCATTTTCCTTGTGAGTGATCTTTTTTTTTTTTTCTGTGTAGGACAAGAAGCCTCCAAATCCACCAGCTTTTATCTTCATGATTGATGTATCATACAGAAACATAAAGAGTGGCCTAGTGAAACTCATATGTGATGAACTGAAGACTCTGCTAGATAAACTTCCAAGGTAGAGACATTAGTGTGCTTGGCTTAATTCAGTACACTGCATTTCTCATGCAGCTTTGCATGCTGAAAGGCAAAACCAAGCTATGGAGAACATCAAAATTTCCAGAACAGGGATTTTTGGAGTGATAGCGACCAAATGTTAATTTTTAACACTGCTGGCAATTCTTACCCTTGGATGTGTGGGCTTACTGTATGAACAGAAAGAATCTGCCAAGCTACTGCATGTGGAGCTTGCATTCTTTTCCTTTCTTGCAGTGAACTCTAGTGGTGTTACCAACTCAGTCACAGCTCGTAGCTTTGACTTCACTTGCTGTAGTTGTGTTCACTGCAGTCCTGCTTTTCTCATTGAACTAAGCAGGGAAATACCCAAAACAGAATACTCGGGAGTAGCCAATCTCTCTAAAGCCATAGTGTTGGTGGCTTGTATCTTTAGCTCTTACTGCTAATTAGCAAAACTTTTAAAGCTTCTTGCTGCACTATGAGACTTCTCTGTCCTGGTTTGTATCTGAGAGGAGAGCAAATCTTGTAGGCAACAACCATTTTATGAAATGGAGCACATGTGCTTTGGGAGCATGAAATACACAGCAGTGGTATTACTACTGGTCAATATTATTGATAGTGTATTGTTTTAGTGTAGTTTAGTATAGTTTTTAGTATATTAGTGTAGTTTTCGATAGCGTTTAAATAACACAGACACGTAGTGAAATGAGAGCAGTGAAAGACTGAAAAATGAAGTAGACAAGAGGTTTCTTGTCTACTTATAAAGGTATATAAAAAAAAGAACATCCAGAAAGAAAATGCATTCTAAATAACAATGCTTGCAGAGGGAGAAAAGACTTAAGAAATGGAGAGAGCAGTGTGAGGAAGGGTGGGAGATGACATCCTTGGGACAATCTGGGATATGTTAAAAATCATTTTTCTTATGGCCTTCTGGGATCCCTGTAACGGAAAGAAATTCCAGTCCAGGGTGAGGCTGTAGTTTATCAGATGCCCATGTAAGGCCATCTCTCAAGTAGTTTTTCACTGACGGTTACACTGGAGACACAAGTGGTTGATATTATCCTGAACATATCTCAGAGCTTTCCATCAGGGTTGGTCATGACTCTGAAGAAAATAAGAGGCATGGATGGAGTAACAAAAAGCATTTGGTGGTTTGGAAACTTGACTAGGGCAAGTAGAGGAGGAATGGAAGCAAGTATATCACAAAAGAGACATATTCTTCCTTCTCACCCGCACTCTGCTGAGATCTGCTGTGAAATAATTTGGGCCAGGGCTTTCATGTCCCCTGAAAAAAGGACATAGAAATAGAGAAAGCCAGGCCCTTCAGTTTCCTCAGAGTTGTCTGTTGTCTTAAACAATATTAATTTAAAAGAAGACAGACATAAGGCATTCCACCAAAATTTGTGGTGAAAATTTTACTATGTTGCTTAGACACAGAGGTCACAATATGTTCATTTTCTGTTGCTGGCCGAAGACACCTTCAGAAATCCACATGAGGGAAAAGCTCTCTGCAGGGAATTCACCCTGAGCTTCTGTCTTTGAGTGGAAGGACTTGTGGTAGCAAAGAAATCTGTGCCACAGGAAGTCCTTGCTTGCGGAAATTCTAGAGCAGATGTTTTCAAACCTGTGTTCCAAACCAGAACCCCATCCCTGACTGTATTTTGAGAAATACTGAGAAAAGTGTTTATGGAAATTGTGCTTAAGAGCTCAGAAAATCAGATAATGCATTGTGCAATTATGATTTTTAGGTCCTTAATTAAAAAAACAAAACAACCGAAAACTATTTGAATGCATTTCTGTGCATATGAGTCAGGTTTCTCCTTGTGAGACTTTAAAAAGAACTAAACAGTGTGTGAGCTACAGAGGCAATTGGCTGTTTAAAGCTAATCTTTAAAACAATGATAGAACTTGGTTGAAGTGGGGCAGTGCAGACTGACACTGGTAAGAGCAATATCTGGAATAAAGGTCCTAAACCATGGGTCCTGCTGTGTAGCACCTTTGGGACTGGGATGATGTGGATGCTTCTTTTTGAAGTAGGAAAATGCTGTATGTATAGAAATTGAATAGTACTTGGTTCTCATCGAGCTCCATAACTAATTGTCCTGTTCTCTCTTTCCTGTGTTATGATGTCAACATTGTTTATTGTTTATCTTGGGGATTTTTGACTGTTTGAATGGGATGCACCATTGATAGGGTTGGGAACTTTATAACTTTTTAAAAAATCAACAATAGAGCAGTTGATTTTATCGGGGTGTTTGAATTTGACCTAAGGCAAAGATTGAGGCCGTTACGTCTACTTGGTTGTTGTTTGCGTTGTTGTTCCCAGTACAGATAGTGATCAGAGAGCAGCCTTGCATGTCAAAGGAATGCTTTTATTGCAAGGTCAAGATTTCAGGATTATAACCAGTTGGGTTTTATTCTTCTTACAGAGAAGAGCAAGAAGAATCCTCAGCAATTCGAGTTGGTTTTGTCACTTACAACAAGGTCCTTCACTTCTTCAATGTAAAAAGCAGCTTAGCTCAGCCTCAGATGATGGTGGTCACGGATGTGGCAGAAGTTTTTGTTCCTTTGCTGGATGGTTTCCTTGTTGACTTCGAGGAATCCCGATCAGTTGTTACCAAGTAAAGTACAATTATGCTTCATGAGAATAAGATGTGAATGCTTATGATGTGCATTATGCCTTTTAGTCAGCTGGGTTTTGGGGCATACAGGTATCTATGGAAATCCTTCAGAAGCCAGCAGGTGCTTCAAGCCCTGTGTTTTCACCTGTGAGGCAAAGAAAGAGCAATAGCCACAGCCCCCTGGTGCTGACCTGGAAAGTTTATGCAGGCCAGGTGTAAACCACCTTCAGCTAGGCTGCCTCAGAACTGGGAGGGAGTGTGGCTCTGGGCCATGTTGTGTTTTCCCTCTTGCAATGCACATGATGGGCACCTGGATATGATCTTAGGACTCTGAAGTCCTTACAGCACACCAGAAGTGCTTAATGGTTAGCTATTTTTTATTTTTTGCATGTTCCTTTAGGTTAAGGGCTTTGAAATAATGCATCTCATAGAATTTAAAAATGTGTATTTTCTCTTATTCTGTCCGGGATCCTAAGAAATTGAGCAAGGAAAATGTATATTATTTTTTGCACTATAAATTTTCATGAAAAACATCTTCCTATGTGAAGACTTGGTATGTTACAAGGTGTGTTTGGGGATTACCCTACATTGACCAGTTGGGACACTGATCCTTTCTCTTTCATAGCTTGTTGGACCAGATTCCCGAGTTGTTTGCAGACACTAATGAGAGTGAGACCATCTTCGCTCCCGTTATCCAGGCTGGCATGGAGGCACTAAAGGTTAGAACATTCCTCTCTGTCAGAGGAGCAGCTTGAAACCGGATTTGCTAAAAACCAGTCCCATCACAATGGGAAATTAGGGAATAAGAGGTCATTCATTGTTTCCAGCACTAATGTTCCATTATTCCAACTGTACCTTGGAACCACTGTAGTCAAAATAAGAACTGGCAAACATAACATCTGTTCCCAGATGTTCTTATTGAGGGAAACCAGTCCCTAGAGTCTATTCCATGTAAGAGGGATGTTTAGGAGAAGATGAAGAGCAGAAGTCAGTTTCTTGTTCAGCGTTTAAGAGAAATAAAGAAGTGTCTAGTTACAACGGAACAAATCAATACCCTCGTGTTTGCACAGATACCCATCCCTCACACGTGTGAAGGGCAGGAAGGTCAGTATAATAATGACAATATCAGACTTTACTCTGGTTATTCTCTTGCTTCTGCAAAACTTGTTGTGCAAAACAGGGTATTTATGACTGTCTGTCACCAAATCAGGCTGTGGCTAGAGGGATTCCGTTTAACCAACAAGTTCTCCCAGCTTGGATACAGCTGGCAAGGAATCCACAGGCCAGGGTGCTGCCCAGTTGTTTTCTGTATGGCTGGGACATCCCCTGAAGTGCTGACATTCCCATGTTAAATGCACACCACCCTGGTTCACCACGAGATTTGTAGGGGCAGAACACAGCCAGTGGTGCTTTAAAATGGTTGATTTATCTGTGAGCTTTTAAGAGTAAAGCATGAACTTTGCGTGCATAAATTTCTCGAAACAAAAATTAACATTTCCCAAATCTGTTTCTTACATACTGATTTAATGCCTGCTTTGTTGTTATTTATTCGTACTGCCAGCAGGTATGTGTGCAAAGCACATCTGAATGCTTTTTCCTAATACTTGACTTCTCCAAAACAAATTTAAGGGCCATAATTGTAAATTTCCTTTGATGATGGCTATAAAAGAAAGCAGTTCTTAATTAAGCTTCTTATTTAGCTCAGTATTTTTAAGTTAAAATTTTAAGGATTTTCACTGTGAATTATTCATCTGCATATACCTTTGCCCAAGAAAACAGTTCTTGTCTAAAAAGAATAAATGGATTGTGTTAATAATACGTGTGTTTTAGAAATTTTGTCAAACCAGTATCAGTAATTCCTGATGCATATCAGGACAGGTATTTGGGAAGTCTTTCAGCCTTCAGCAGAAGGCTTCTTAAAAGGAACTGAAGAAATTGGCATTTGTGATCCACAGTAACTGTTCCTGAGATATCAGGGGTGAAATTTCAGCCATTTTAAAAATCAGGTGCTGCCTTCAATTGTGTTTCTGCCATAGCAAAGAGACTTCTGGTCTCCCAGAATGCCACAGCTTCTTTTGAAAGGTGGAATGTCCTGTGAACATCATGATTTCCGATTTGTGTCTGCAGTCTTGGCAGAGTAGATTTCAGTGTGGAATCTTCTACAGGGATGGAATTGTCACCCATTTATAAAAATGTGTGGAACACCCGTGTGCCTGAACTGAATTTTTCTGTTGAACTGCATTTCCTTTCAATTTGATCCGATTTGAGTATTTGTATTTTGATGCCTGTTGCATAATGCTTGTATCCAACCGGAAAGTGTCCAAGAGAGGCACTCCTCCCTTTGCCTCTGGAGAAGGTGCTGTCACAGTGCCTCGGCCAGCAAACCTGTGCTGGCTGGTACTGACTGACAGCAAAGCCCCCATGTGTTTGGGGCTTATTCCCTCTGGTTCCGAGTCTGGAAATGAATTCTTTACCTCAGGAGCTTGGGGAAAGCCCCCCCTGCTCTGTGAGACCCCCAGTGTGTGAACGTGGGCTCGTTAACCCTGCTGTGATAGAGGTGCTGATGTGGTGTCTTTGGAACAGGCTGCAGAATGTGCTGGGAAATTGTTCATCTTCCACTCCTCGCTGCCAACTGCGGAAGCACCAGGGAAGCTGAAAAACAGAGATGACAAAAAACTGCTCAATACGGATAAAGAGAAGGTATTTTCTGCTCTGAGCTAAGAGGGGACTGCTATTACACTGCATTTCTCACCAGGGCACTGATCTTCTTTCATTTACTTTTACACAGACATGTTTGGTTATACAATGCCTCTGTAGTGATGGGTTCTCCGAGAACATACTGAGGTGTTCCCTGCATCTGTGGACAGGGGAAGCATGTTTTTGGTGGTAGCCATGCCTCACTTCAAACTTCCACTTCATCCTTTTGTCTTCATCTGGCCCTTCAGGTTGTGATTAATATCTAATGTGAGCACTCGTATTTTTTATTTCTGTGCAGACCCTCTTCCAGCCCCAGGGAAATTATGAGGCCTTAGCCAAGGATTGTGTGGCCAATGGCTGCTGTGTGAATTTGTTCCTCTTCCCAAATCAGTACGTGGATGTAGCCTCTATGGGCCTTGTCACAATGTACACTGGTGGAACACTGTACAAGTACAACAATTTCCAGGTAAGTGGTGCAGGTTTCCTGCCTTCGAGATAGGAACAATCTCAAAGGGGTGGTTGTTGTTGTTATCTCATTTCGATGTGTGCTTGGACATTTAATTTAAAAGCAGAGTGAATCTGGAAAACCTGATTATCAATTCCAGGGGATAAAATTCAAACTTAGAAATGGCAGGTCAGGCTCAAGTTTGTATCTTGAAGTAGTAATAAGCTGGTTGGCATCCTAAAATTTGGCTGGAAGTTTTGGTGCAGGAATGTCCAGTTAATGTCCAGGCCTAGTGATGAGTGGTGGATACTTGCATATACCTGATTCTGATAACAAGAATCTGTGTTTGAAATCCTTTTTAAAGGACTCAAGAGCTGTTAAATGTGAGCGGGTTTGCTGGGGGGAGATGGGGATCATGGGAGGGGATGTTGGGTCACTGCTGTGCTGCTGCCCTTTGGTGTTGAACCTCTGAACCTTCTGCTTTGTGTTCGCAGCTCGATGCTGACAGCCCCCAGTTCTTACGTGACCTCAGGAAGGACATCCAAAAAAAGATGGGATTTGATGCAACAATGAGGGTTCGGACAAGTACAGGTAATAGGACCCATGGGAATGAATTTTAAATAATACAGTGCTGTGCAAATCACTTGTAAGATCAGGCTTGTTTAATTCCATTATGTACCTCTTGAAAATTAATTGATTTGCCTGATAAAATGCATGGCTGTGTGTATATATATAGTTACTTATATACATTTACTTATATATATACACACACACATGTACTTCCTGTATATGCCTCCTTAACAACCGATTTTCAGGTCTGGGGAGGGCTTCTGCTCACTCTGCACACAGCATGGACCTCAAGGAAGTTGTATGAAAAGGTGTTGCTGCTGGACACTGACCTGTGCCTTCATTTTTGTACTCAAATGACATTCCTTTGTCTGTCCAGCTTCTTTCATTCTTTCATTCATTCTTAGCTCAAATGCAAGTATTAGAAAAAGGGACACACTCAAAGAGGCCAAGCCAGCAGTGCAGAAGCTCTGGGTGTCCGAGTCACAGCTTTTCCATTTCTCCAGCTCTCACATATGCTGTTAGTAAGGACAGTTCTTGGGACTCGTGAGGCTGTAAAGCCTGGAGAAAATGGCTCCTGCTTCAGTAAGTGATGTCAGTTTAATTTGCCGTTTTTAAATTAAATGCTCTCTTTTAATCTGGCTGCAGGCTTTAGGGCTACAGACTTCTTTGGGGCAATTTACATGAACAACACCACGGATGTGGAGATGGCAGCAGTTGACTGTGACAAAGCAGTGACAGTGGAGTTCAAACATGATGACAAACTGAATGAAGACACCGGGGCCTTAATTCAGGTAAAAACCCCTAATTCATGTAATACCATAAAATGGTGAGCAAGACCTTCTGCAGCCAGAGCAGAGAAGTGATGGTGTAAGAGTGATGGGAACAAGGCACAACTTGCACAGACTCTTGTGCCATAACACCACTAGTTAAAAGTGTGTTCCCCTACCTCCCTACTGCATGTTCTATTCAGGGGGTACCCAGAGGCTTTCTAAACACTCAGTGAGACCTCATCAGCTGTTCATTTTTTCCTTTTCACTGTAAATAAGGGTATTTGGAGTAAGAGATTCATTGCTATGTATATGGCAATTGTTATTGCTGTGGCATTCCTTGTAATCTCTCTATTCGAGAGCAGTTCTCTGTTGCTAAACCTCTCTCCCAACTCTACGGACTGTAGGACTTTTTATAACATTAATATGAATTACTTCATTGCTTTATAATGTCTGATACACGTCCCCAAGAGCCACAGGTATGTTGGTGCTACAGCTGCCAGCAGCGCTGCCAGGCTGCACTGGCTGCAGAAGGCATCACCTGCCTTTGGTGCACAGAGAGGGTGGCTCCAGCAGTGACTCTTTGTGCCTCTGTTGCAGTGTGCTGTCCTGTACACATCGATGAGCGGGCAGAGGCGAATCCGCATACACAACATAGGTTTGAATTGCAGCTCCCAGTTAGCTGATATCTACAGGACTTGTGAGACTGATGCACTTATCAACTTCTTTGCTAAGTCAGGTACAGTTGCAACAGACCGGTTTTGTTTCCTTTTTTACTGTGGCGTGGATGAAAGGGAAAGAAAGGAGGCTGAAGTGATTACTTAGTGGGAAATAATTTTTTATAACTTGCTACTCCATGCCTGAGCAATTCCTGAAGTATTATGAAATTGAAAAGACAAATAATGACCTGTTTTAGACAAACTGCCATAAAAGTAATACTTGTGTGTAGGTAATGCACAGAACGGGGCAGGCACAGTAAGTGGCAATGGACATCCTACCACAGTGTTGGGGGTTTGGTGGGGTTTTTGGCTGTCTAGAGAAGAGACTAAAAAGCAGTAAAATCAGAAACTAGCAGCAGACAAAGATACTTTGAGATAGTGTCTTTTTTAACACACACTGTTATTCTGTGTTTGTAGCTTTTAAAGCCATTCTGAACCAGCCCCTGAAGACAGTCAGGGACATCCTGATGAACCAGACTGCTCACATGCTGGCCTGCTACAAGAAGAACTGTGCCAGCCCAGCAGCTGTCAGCCAGGTAAAACCCGCACCCAGTCCTACCCACCGAGGCTTTGCCACTAGTGAACAACCACCCTTCAACATCAGCAGAGGCAGGAAGGAAAATTTCAGGGCAGACTTGCCCTTTTCTTTCAAATACGATTAATGACAGGTGGGATTCAGTGGTGCCACTTGGAGCACACAAACTGTTGTTCTGGAGCAAAAGGCAATACCATTGATTAAACTGACACCTCTATTCACACAAAGGGGCTCAGCAAGCCTTTTTCTTCCTGCTGGAATTACACACTGACTCCCAAAGCTTTCGTTTTTAATTCTTACGTTGTTAAACATGGTTGTAGTATTCTGATTTTTGACAAAGCAGACTGACTGATTTGTTTCCATTTAATTTATTCAGTCACATCTTAGTGATTCAACTCAAAGAAAGACTCGGGCTTTTCCATCCCAACAGTGCTGCCAGTAACCATAAGCCTGAGCAATGAATTGTTCATTGTTGGTGAGGCCCAAATATATCAAACAAAACCAGAGCCACTTACTGTGGACCACTGTTTCTCTCCTTAATTCTTCAGACAGTGCCTCAAAAATTAACAGGGTTACAGGGAGATGACAGCAGCCAAGACAGCAACTGCAGCTTATAGAGCAAGTAATTTCTGTTGGATTCTTATTTTAAATGTGTTGTTTTCTCAGCTGATCCTGCCAGACACAATGAAAGTGATGCCCGTGTACATGAACTGCCTGTTGAAGAGCTGTGTGCTGGTCGGCAGGCCCGAAATCCCGACGGACGAGAGAGCTTTCCACCGCCAGGTGGTCATGGCCATGGGGGTGGCCGACACACAGCTCTTCTTCTACCCCTTGCTGCTGCCAATTGTGAGTTAGCAGTGGATTTTTTTCACTTTAATTTCTAACCCCTCTTACCTGGAAAGGAGCCACTAAGATGTACCAAGCTTTTCAGTAGTTACTTTTCAAGTCAGTTCCTGCAGTTCTTGTGCCTTTTGCCCCACAGCACAGCCTGGATCTGAAGAGTGACGCTGTCCCAGCTGCCGTCCGCTGCTCCGAGGAGCGTCTCTCTGAGGGAGGGGCCTTCCTGCTGGCCAACGGGCTGAGCATGTTCCTGTGGCTGGGAGCCAGCGTGTCCCCAGAGCTCATCCAAGGGCTTTTCAACGTGCCATCCTTCGCACACATCAGCACCGAGGCAGTGAGTAGATGCAGGCTAACAGTTGAGGATTTAGCCAGACCAGATGCTAATCAGAGAAACTAGTGAGGTCTTTTTTCGTCCTTCGGCCTTAAAAGCAGGAACAGGTGACCAGCAGAAGGTGTTTAGACACCAGAAGTGCTTAACACTTTCACACTCTGAACACTAAGAGGACAGAAGCTTTCACAACTTTTTTTAATCTTAAACTTTGACTGTTGCAGCTATTAAAGTCATTTGAACTGTGTATTGCTAAAATTATAACAAAACACTTTACAATTCTTAAGTTTCTCCTGATGATGCATTTTCATGTAGTGATTATTTTAAACTGAAAAATGAGTCCTCAAGATGAGACCTTTTAGTGAAGGAAATGGGGTTTGCTGGTTTAGTATATGAAAGCCACAGTACCTTATAACGTAACTATCAGCAGCCAGTCTTGGTGAGAGATGTGACTGCACTATAACAACCTGCTTTTCTTCTGCCAGACATCCCTGCCTGACCTGGACAATCCATTTTCTAAGAAACTGAAGCATATCCTGGAGCAAATCCAAGGCCAAAAGCCCCACACTATGAAGGTAACTGCTTTCTGCCTCAACTCATTCCTCATACTTGCTCAAAGGAGCACTCCAGGCTTTGCCAAAATTTACCAGTGGCTGTAAAAGGTTTTTTAGATATCAGGAATCTTCCTGCACATGGGTGAGTTCCCTCATGATTTGTACGCACAGACATCTCAAATGTGCTTAATTCCCAATCAAAACGCATTTTCAAAGGTAGTCAGGTTTAAAAGGTAACCATTTTATTCTGCAGTCGTCAATTCACATTAGTCTCTCCAGCTTCTGCACTGTGGAGATTTATTCGTTTTGGGGGTTTTCCCCACCTCAAGAGCATCCACTAAGAGATGCAGGAAAACTGAGCTGCCATCTAGTCTGACTGTATCCTAAAACTATCTGTCTGTATCTCTTGTCTTTCCAGCTGATGATAGTGAAGCAGCGGGAGCAACCAGAGATGCTTTTCCGCCAGTTCCTAGTAGAAGACAAGAGTATTTATGGAGGAGCCTCATACGTGGATTTCCTCGTGTGCATTCACAAAGAGATCAGCCAGCTGCTCAGTTAAGGCAACTCAAGTGAAATGTTCAGTTCCTTTTTGCCTTCGCAGGAGAGACAGTTTTTGGTGCCTGAAGGCGGGCCCACAGCTCCACGAGACCCAGGCCTTCTGCTGTGCTTTACTGACCCTTTTCTGTGCTCTTTTTGTACAGTTTCATTTGATCCCACCTCTCCCTGAGTATTTTGCTTACTTCTTAAGCTGTAGAATAGGAAGTTCTGCACTCAGGTATTAATCTTCTGGGAGTCCTGACTCTTTCTCTACATGAATTGCCAGATTTCAGACTGCCAGTGCTTAAGAGCATGAATGGTATACATTTCTTAAAAGACAATTTAGAAAACTCTCAATTACTCCTTTTGCTAGTCATAAGTTGTACCAGAGCTGGGAAAGATGATCAGAATCTGTACAGAGGAGGAAAAAAGACAAAACACTTCTTTTCTAAGTGAGGACATAAAGTTGAATCAGATTGGCAGTAAACATGTAGTTCAGTTTGAAGGATTTCAGAGTCCTTCCTGTGAAGCAAATCTCTGTAAAGTAAATCCTTTTTTTCCTGGAAGGGACAAGTGTTACTTTCTACACAAGCAGAGCTCTAGGGACCCTTCCACAGCCAGGCTTATCCAGGAGACAGAAATGCCTCAGTTTTATAACTGGACTTGAGTAAGTGTAAAAACAGCGGGGATCACAGGAAGAACAGTAATCAAACAATCCTTTTGCCACCTTTGGCAGATAATGCCACACTATTATGGTACAATTCTGTCCTCTTGGGGGCAGCAAATAGTTTAGCATACTATTTAATTACATTTTCAAAATTGCACAGGTTAGGCTTTATTTAGTACATTTGCTAACTGGAATATTCCCAACACAACTCAGAACAATCTGTCCCTCGAAATTTCAGTGGCAGATCAACTGTGAGACAGTTGACACATTAACCAAAGGTTATTTGTGGTGCTATAAAGCCTCTTGTTTAATACCAGTTCTATTACAGTGACCTTCTCTCCCATGACTGATTCAATCAATGGTCACTGCTTTGAAAAACAAGCCTTTGCTAATACCAGTATTGAAGGTAGAATTTGCAAAGCCAGAGCCTTTGGAACATCTGTTTACCTCAGATACTTCAGCAGTCTCTCTGTCTCTTTAGGACCAATGCCTCTGAACGTGAGGTTTGAACCTTGCCAAACTTGAAAAGCTATTATTAAAAAAATATTAGTGTTTCAAAGAAAGCCAAAAACACTCAAAAGTAAGGTTAAGCCTCAGTAAAGAAAAAAGTGCCTTTAAACATGTTAGTGTTGCTACTTAGTATTAATTATTTAATATCCACAATGAGCAGTCAAAATGCATAATTTTTTGTTTTGACAGCTTATCTGTATAGTCCTTTCTTTGTCATTGACCAAGAGCTCTTGAAATAAGTGGCTGTATTACAAAAGGGTCCTCGGCCTGAACTCAGCTGCCAAGACAAGCACTTTTTAGCTGTAGACATTACCCTGTAAAAAGTATTTGTTGCCATTTCATTTGTAAAATGACACCAGCAACATTTGTGTAAAGAAATAAGCAATTATTAAATATAATCTGCGTGTGTGTTTATTCTTTCATACATCCCAAGTTCTCCAAGGTTTTGTGGCCATGCACCCAGCAGTGAGTACACTGTAGGTCACCTTCTCCTACTGTGACTCTCAAGACAGGCACCTTACATGGCCTCAGCGTTTTCAATGTGTTTCTGCTGTTGTCATCACCCATGGCTATGGTGAGAAAATATGGTTGGAGTGGAGCAAAGTGTATCACGCAGTCAGACTACAAATGCAGTGCTTGGCTTCACCATAAACTGCAGGACTGTAGTATTTAACTCAGATTTACAGTAATTAGGCCCTTTTTTCCTCCTTTTTGATTGCTGTAGTAATTGAAATTACTTTCTGTTTCACAGAACTTGCCCACTGCTTTCTTTTCAGCCCATGAGAATGACCCTGTTATGAAAAGGATTAGTGCAGCTGTTTTCCACATAAAGTTGACATTCAGCCCATTACATAATTGCCATTTCAGTTAAAGCAATAAAGTTGCCACTAACTAGAGCAATTCTGCAAGAGAAAACACCTTTTCTACTGTATACAGAAACAGTGGGTTCGTTTATCTGTCACTTTCAAATTACTCAATGTATCTTTATAAAGCAACAAGGGTTAGAGATGTTTTCCATGCAGTGGTCTTGAAATGTTCATGTATCCTCTGGATATTAAAATCTATAGCAGGGCCTAGAAAACCAGCTGAATATTCTAAAATTTATTCTGTGACTTAATGCCAGTTGACTTCCATGATCATCTCCAAAATGCTCATTATTTTGGAGCCTGAATTCCCCCTCCCCTGAACAAAGCATTCAGCACCTATGAACACACAAAATGAGCTGGTGCTGGGGAAGAACCTCAAGCCCCTGAGAGCATTGACTGCCAACCTGCACAGCACAGCCCCCATTCC